>CM068832.1:27229816-27672316 GCA_028554795.2 Sinohyriopsis cumingii | reverse complement strand
TGGCCGCCATGTATAGCCTATCGCGTGCTGAAAAATGGCGTTAAACCCCACAACAACAACAACAACATATTACACAAAAGATGCTACAAGATTTTTATTTGAAATAATTATTTTTATCAAAATTATAATGAAAGGAAATGAATTACACGTAGTACAGGTTGGGGTGGGGGTGGAAATTGTCCCTCGAGCACTGTAAACATTTAATTTAAAATGTATATTAGAAATTACGTAACAAACATAAATTGAACTCACTGCTTTAACGTTCAGGTGGCAATGTTTACGGAAATGTATAAACGTGTACTCGGTTTGCAATAATCGAAATGATGTATTTGAATCCAAACGATGAACAGTTTAACCTTTCCCCCCCCCTCCACTAGTTATGCTTATTGAAAAACGGACTGTTATTACAATGTGCATAATGCAACTCAAGCAACTTGTTTCGTATTGTCTTTTAGCTCTTATTATGTCAGGAGTCAATGTAATCTTCATGATATATTTTGCCTGCTGCTTGATACATCTGCATGATGAAAAATCCATAAAAATATGGAAGTAGACATATTAATTGGGATACCTTTGTTGGTTTGTAGGAACTACACTGACTAGGAGATCTACGCTGGCTTACAAGCTTGAAACGATGTTTCTTGAAATAATATGTTAATGATAAAATAATTATGTTAACAAAGATGTTTTCAGACATAAATAGAATGTTGCTTTAAATACATTGTTGTTAAATGTATCGGTAAATCAAACCAACGTGCTTTGTTGTGTTAAATTCGCCATAATTAATTCTCGTCAACTTGGACTTTCTCCCAGCGCTGCTATATATTCGATGTGTGAGTGTGTCTGTCTATCTGTCTGTCTGTTGGTACACTCGATAGCATCATCATACAGGTTAGACAAGTTTTTAATTGGTACTCTACGGCGATTCCACCAGGTCCGCGGTTTAACTGCACGCATCGCAGTGCTTGTAAGCATTGACTCTGTAACTCCTGTAAAAAAATAATGTTTGTATCGTTTTCATAAAATTCAGTTAGTATTATTATGCATTATCTTGTAGAATATATATATATATATATATATATATATATATATATATATATATAGAGAGAGAGAGAGAGAGAGAGAGAGAGAGAGAGAGAGAGAGAGAGATATGCTGTACAATTTTAATATGATAAAATAGACTACCGTAATTACTCACTTAGAAGTCATGTCAAACTGCAAAACGACCTGTTGTCGCATAATGCGCGGTCAGATCAAGGTCTGTAATTTGTATTCTACTGATTACACGTGACAAACTGTACTGACACCAGTTTGCCGGCGCATATTGGATTTGTGCAGTTTGCAGTTGGGTTCGTTTTCAAAGCATAAACAGTGTCTTTGTCCAGATAGTAAGCATCTGTACTCGCACGTATCAGACTGATCTGTTGGATCATTTTGGGAGGGCGGATTAGAGTCTATGTCGTTTGCAGCTGAACTCGACTTATAAGCGAGTACATACGGATAGTGGAAAGAAAATAACCGAGAGCCAATATTATAATAAATTATGCATAATGAGACAGCAGTTTTCACTTTTCTATATAACAGCCGTTACAGCTGATGACAAATTTATAAACCATTTTCTGGTCTGTAATGATCTGAGACGCTCATGTCTTAAAGCGGTATCACGATAAGGTATTCATATTTTGTCTGATGCCTTATGCTTTCTGTGCATATTAGAAACTAATTGTGCGAAGCCCTCGTTTTAATTTGGTTTTGATTTGACGGTTAGTGTTCACTGGTTTTAATTTACAATATTTCAGATCAACTATTGCCAGAAGAAAAGTAAATTCAAAATTATCATCTGATAGCACACAGATGAAAACCTACGACACCTGGTGCATAAGGACAAATAAATAAAACTTAAAATCAAATAAGATACTTTAAAGTTTCTTTGTTGTTAGGCTTCTTTGTTGTTAGGCTCTGATATAACCAATGAAATCATGACTTTATTGTTAGGCATTGATATAACCAATGAAATCATGGCTTTGTCACGGTATGTTGACACCTTTGACTGAATATCATTTCTATGCTTAATGTTTTGCAAGAACAACAAAATCTACGTTTTTACCTAGATGTTGTTTTCAACGACCCATGATATTCAATTCAACTGCAACCCCCCCCCCCTCTCTCTCTCTCTCGTGTAGTCTGTAGTCCATCAGGATAACCTGGCCAATGAGACTTATCTAAATATATATTTCATTTATGCCACCAATTTTGAAATAACAGTCTTTCAATATCAATAACAGTTAAATGTACTGTTGATGTTCCATGAAATCACAGAAGAATATTTTGTGTCTGGAAGATCATGCTGAGACTTTGAAGTGTCAATAACACAGAATATGGATCGAAATCTTAGGTGACGTCAATGACACATTTATAAGTCTAAGTGTATAGTGCATGTAAATTCAGAAAGAAGAGAAATTCAGCTTTCTTTCCCGAGGCAGAAATTTAATTCTCTGAAGATACCAGTAGGTCAAAGCTTCAAGCCATGGATAGGATCCAAAAGTCCTAGAATACAGTTTGCTCCCGACCAAGTTTGTTTTAAAAGATGCTTATTTGTTTCGGAAAAAGTTCTTGCAGCTGCGAGTTCTTGCCGCTGAGAGATGACTTGATTTACAATAGTTGCTCTTAAAACAGCTCCATACCAATTATACCTCTTCCCTCTTATTTTATGCTTAGTAATCAACTACAACACGCGTCCGTATTTAAGTCTCTTTGTCCGAACTTTTCTTCGTTTTTCTGTCTTGCTAGGTTATTTATACTTACAATACCTAGTTGACCAAATCGTGACATTTCAATCCTTTCACCAACTTTTATTTACAAGGTACCATGTAATCACATGTATTAAACAGGGATGTATTTAAAGCACAGATTAAATCATAATTATTTACAACAACTTAAAAACGGATGGGAAGATAAAGAGGACAGTATATCGATTAGCAAGAACACCAACATCTAAAGCCCGAGTCTTTTATTGGTCGCTGTCGTAATTATTATTTACGATGGTGGAGCCGTAGTTAGTAATGGTTCTCACCAGACGATGAGATGGGTGATGGATGAGGCAAACAGAAGATAACATGGCTAAGATATCTGCAGCTGCAGTCAGTTTTAATTTTTCTACGAGATAAAACATTAAACAAGGTTAGAATAGTTAGCAGTGATGCTAGGTTGGGCGATAAATGGAGGTGATGGAAGCGTAAATCGAAACAGCGGTTAATTTATGAGAACACCACTAAATGACAATTAACAATGCTACTAATATTAGTAATATCTGCGTTGGTGTACTATTTATCATGGTAATGCTTTGGTAATGCTTGCGCTGTTATAATAACCACCATTTCATATTTCACCCGTACCTCTTCCAGTGGGGATGTCTTCTGCTACCGATTTAATGCCATTTAAATCGAGAAAAAAAAAATTAAAATCAACAATCTAGCTCAACAATAACTGACTGTCTACTATTACCGTACTCATATTAAATATCACATGTACCTTTCTTTAAGTCTTTTTTACTGTGTCCTTAAATAGAATTAAGCCGACAAATTTACATGTTAGCAGTTTATGTACAATTAAATAATAATGTCATTTTTCGTCAGAATACGGACTCGAAGAATGAAATAAATAAAGAGAAAGTTAATTCAGTGTCGACGGATTCATCTCTAAGAAAAAAATTGATTGAAACGCATTAGAAACAAGAACGCGATCGGCTGGACATATATATATATATATATATATATATATATATATATATATATATATATATATATATATATATATATATATATATATATATATATATATATATATACTGTCACGAAAATGTGTGTACTTATTATCAATGCATTTGCAAAGAATATGTACCGCGTAAAGCGCTACCAGTGGGTGGTTATTGTATTTAAATGTAGTTATTTCAAAATACTGAGTTCGGTTTATTCACTGCTACATGAGTAAAGTGCCTGTAGTGAGAAAGCCGATTACTTCGAGTACTCGGGTAGTAGATTTAACTACAACCAGTATATGTAATTAATAAATTCTTGGTGTATGTCACACCACAGCCGAGTTTTTTTTATTTTATGGAAGCAATCTTCAACTGCAGAGCATTTTGACACGGATTCGTTAAACTCTATAGGCTTCCGTGTAACCCGGATGCTGCAGTGGATGGTGACGTTGGCTCGTATAACAGTATTGGGACCGGGAATCAGGAAATCCCTCTTGGGATCCTTCGGCAGACTGGGAGAGACGGGCCGTGCGTGGTTTCTCAGTGACCATTTGACGAGAGATGTGGATACGGAAAATATGTAGTTTTCGTTGATTAGACCCCACGAGATATATATTTGTTCCATTTTGGAATCAATATTATTGAATATCACTATGCGAGTGAAACTAAAGTATGCATATATCTTATTTGTTTATCAAACATACATTGCTCATATTTGTGCATGAATGCTATACGTTGTTCATCCATTGTGATTGATTCACTAGCAATCATATTCTCGTTTGATTACTCGTTGAACCTACGTGTTGCGGTTAGTTCTATTTTAGGAATTAAATACGTTTTTATATCCATTAGTGAGCTCGTCGCTCATCATTCTGTTAAATCCATTGTTCGACTTTATGCGCACGAGTATGGTGTGAGATTTATTCATTTTTCCAATTACATTATAAATAAGTATCTCATTCACTAGATCCAACCCCAATCCCACCCCAATTAAACCAAATCCAGCCCCAATCCGCACCCAATCCAACCCCAATCCACCCAAATCCAACCCCAATCCAACATCAATCCACCCAAATCCAGCCCCAATCCACCCCCAATCCAACACCAATCCACCCAAATCCAGCCCCAATCCAGCCCCAATCCAACCAAATCCAGTCCCAATCCAACCTAATCCAACCCCAATCCAACCCCAATCCACCCAATCCAGCCCCAATCCACTCGAATCCGGCTTCATCCTGTTACATGTAGAAGATATTTTTTCTTCCTATAGTGATGCCGGATATATTTCAGTTTGGCGTACACCAAACGTGCTAACTTGACGAAAGCCGAAGCTACAAGTTAAAATATAACGGGTATTAGTGCAGGGAAACACAGGTTTCCTTTTGCAGAAAACCCCACTCCACCTTGAGTCCGATCACTTCAGTTTCAATCTTATTCAGATGCTGATCATAAATTTATAAAATATTTAAGATAATGGTAGGCTTTTGATGACATAATCTGTTGTAATACATTTTGCTTTGATATTTTCTAAACTGCATTGCTCTATCCGACAACAAGGCAATTCCGATTGAGCGTAGCAACACACCGGGATAACACGATAGTGGAGGGGACATAGATTCGAGGAGAAGCGAACGGTGGCAAATAAAGTATTTTTGACACACAAAAACTAATGTAAAAGGTCATGCAGTTTTCAGGCTATGTTCAAGCTCACAATACGTATGTTTTTCTTGCTAAAAGTAAAACATATAGGTACACACAAAATAAAACTGTTCTTGGCATGATGCAAAGTAATCAATCTTTACATGTGAAAATGTAAGGATATATTTTTCCTAAGTGAGGACATTGCAAATAAAAATATGAAACATTTTTTACCAATCATTTTCCATATTTCACACTTAAGCATATAATAATCCAAGTACATTTTTTAAATTGACCTATATTTCGTGAAAAATGAAAGATAAAACATACTGATTGATAACTGGATAGTTACAGATATATATATATATATATATATATATATATATATATATATATATATATATATATATATATATATATATATATATATTCTACTGCATAGTAAAATTCACACTATTCTTAAATTTTAATACCTTATTCTCCTTTGAAAGGAAGATGCCGATTTAATGGGAAAAATCGTATATATTCTTTCTCTTTGTTCTAGTTGAATTTTATTTCTCGATATAAAAGAAATAAGACTAATTAAACCTGATTAAGTGATGGAAGAGCGAATAATCACCTACAGTCTACTTCATCCTGATATCCATGCACAGTATACAATTAAAAATAAACCAGACAAAACAATAGTAAAGTGTGTGTGTGTGTGTGTGTGTGTGAGAGAGAGAGAGAGAGAGAGAGAGAGAGAGAGAGAGAGAGAAAGAAAGAAACAAAGAAACAAAGAAAGAAAGAATGAGAGATTGGTTGGTTGATTGATAAGTTCAGAGATATCTTTTGAATTTAGAGTTTTAGGAATAATTGTTGAGCCAGATTTACTACCTAATCATGTTCCTCTTTTCAAACACAGCTTAATATATTTTCAACAACACATTTTAATACTGCCTTCCGTTAATTGAGTATACCAACATTGCTATAGCAACCTTTTTATGCAAACGGATAGTGTGAAACGTGACTGCCTTAATTAGATTGATGATAGTTAAAGAGTAAGTAAAAATCCTCATTATATTCAATATATCTTTTTTAAGTGTCAAACTTTTAGATCAACTGTTAGCGATAAGAAAGCGGCTGGACAGGTGTGTTGAAATCATGACGGTATCATTCCTCTACATGTATAGATTTTACATATAATCTAAGGAAATACTATATAATTTATAGACTTTACACATAATCTAGGGAAATACTATATAATTTCACAATGATTAATCTTGAAACTTGGCAAGATCATATTATCAGAAAAGAAGTTGATTTCCCTCATAGTTCCCAGGTCAGTAAATTTCTACCTCTCAGGTATAAATGAGTGGGTCAAATCTTTTACATGAATTACGTCTACAAATATATGAGAAGTTTTGAATCGTAAAACAAATGAAGCTTATTACAAGGAAACATCATAAATGGTTTAAATGTCACTTGTTCAAGCATAAAATATCAATTATGTTCACACATTCAGTGGGACCTTTGGGCAGAAATCCAAAGCTGAAATAGTAATATATGGATACAGTAAATTCCTAATATCATAGAGAATATCTTTAGCAATGTTATCGTCTCATCTTGAATTAATTAAGCAATTATGTGTTTGCATTCATTCAATTTTTCAGACATCCTCTTTACATCATACTTTATGATGTGTAAAGTGTCATACTTTAATGGCCTGTATAATATACGATTTTCTGAATAGAACAATCATTGTTTACTTGAATAAAAAATGTCCGTCATGTCAAATTCGCTCATAAATCAATTAAAAAAAATAGGTAACAATTAGACTTTACATTCTATCCGATTCATCCTGAGTCTCCACTCAATAACATTTTATTATCATTGTCGTCGTCTTCGTCACCAATGCATCGTAATGAGCAATATTATCGTCTTTTCGTATTCTTCAGAACATGTTGGTGTTATAGTTTTTCATATATTGATAATACTCATGATACGGCCATCCTAAGTAACACAGTCATAGATAATCAAAAGAGTAGAATGGTCAAAAGTGAGTGAATTTCAGAAATTGATGTGTAATTAAAACACTTATTGTGACCGATCATTTTTCTCCAGTATACCTTCCCTAAACATACACAAAGTTTTAATATACATATTCATAGTACAATTGCTTATTCAAATATCTATAGCAATTTTCCATTCACGAGGCCTTCAATAAAAAGGAATACAATTTTGATGCACTTTCCAATCCAACAGAATGAATTTTTCAATCTACAAGACTGTTTCACCTTTATCATTTCGTTGATTTGCACCCTGGATTATGTATATAGTTTACTATACAGTTAACACTTTGGTTGTTTTCCTTTTTCTGGTTTTTATCTTAACACCTGAGTTCTTAACACCTGAGTTGTCTTGAAAGTAAAACCACAGTTATGTAATTTATGTTTATAATACGTTCGATCCAGTAACCTCAGAGTAATAATTTAGTCAGTTATTTGGTTACATTTAACTACATGCAGCTGTGATTTACACAAGCATGTGATTTTTTATACATATTGGACAATGCAAGTTAAATTTAAAACTGTTGATGCAATGCATTTGACATAGCTGCAACACACACCTTATGCTAGTTTTGGCATGCAGTTGTTGGTTGTGTCCCTATGCTCTATAATATCCTGTTGTGCGGACAATAGCAATGCAAAAATTGTTTATACTTGAGTTTTACCCTGTAAAAAGAAACGTTTCCTAATTATCATCATCATCATCATCATCATCATCATCATCATCATCATCATTATTATTATTATTATTATTATTATTATTATTATTATTATTATTATTATTATAAATAAATGATAAATATGCATTTGATTTCTTTAATCGGAATCCGGAATGACTGTGTAGATAGATGAGAATTAATTACTAGGTCGGCATGCAAGTGTGTCTGCTACACACGAGTGCATATAGCACCGATTGAGTAGTATCATTTACTTGTGAAATGTGTTTAGTCGTGGGGGAATAGTGTATGCAGGCAATGCGATGGGTGCCGTTTACCTGGGTTCGAATCTCCCTTGAGTACGAATCAAAATTTCTCTATCCTGTATGATAGTACTTTTTGTATTAAATAAATAAATATTTCAATAATTTCTTTTGCTAAATATGACCATATTACTTTGGTTTATATGAATGTTTATCTATTTTGTCTTTCTAGTAGAATAAAGTTATATATTTCAGTTTTCCATTAACTTATTTGTACGTCACTATATTCCTTTTATTCGGATACTCTTTGTGTTGGTTCATGATGCCAATATATTTTTACTTGGCTAATACTAGGTAAAGTTTGCATTTGGATTTCTCTTTAAATGACGTTATTTCTCTTTGAATGAAGTTATTTCTCTTTGAATGAGGTTATTTCTCTTTAAATGGCGTTATTTCTCTTTAAATGACGTTATTTCTCTTTAAATGACGTTATTTCTCTTTGAATTAGGTTATTTCTCTTTGAATGAGGTTATTTCTCTTTAAATGGCGTTATTTCTCGTTGAATTAGGTTATTTCTCTTTAAATGACGTTATTTCTCTTTATATGGCGTTATCCTCTTCAGAATTACGTTGTTTATCCTTAATTTATATTATTGCCCTTTAAATGACGTTATTTCTCTTTAGTGACATTATTCTCCTTTTAATGACGTAATGTGCCAGACCACTATTTCTAAAAGAAATAATATTCTCTATTTCATGCCATCTTACTATCTATTTAATTTATCGGAAAACCTGAGTTTCCTTTCAAGAGCTCATTCCTACAATACAAGTTTTCATCAATAGCTGGTAATTATTTATAGACTGTATGGATATCTTACCCTGGAACGTGGAATGAATTGCCCACTGAACTTAGACACAAAGACAGTGATCACATTCAAGAGGGCTCTCAAAACTCACTTATTTCGACTGCAAGAACAAACTTTAAGACCTAATAATGTTTCCTACCTGAAATATTCTCAGCATGTTTTTTTTAATTTTTTAATGTTTTTTTTTAATTTCATGTTGTTTGTTTTTGTAATAGTATTATTATGTTTTTTATCTTATATGTGTTGTCTAATGTTGTAAAGCGCTTAGAGCTTCTAAAGATTAGGCGCTATACAAAGTCCTCATTATTATTATTATTATTATTATTATTATTATCTTTCATGCTAAAATCAGAAAATTTTGTCAAAATTTAAAACTGTAAATACTCCATTATTCATTGCGCCTATATAGAAGAAACTTATCAATATTGTTACTCGTCGTAATGTCACTTGTTTTATAATCCATGGTATTACGTTTCAACCTGTTCATAACCGATTAAAAAATAGAAAGAATAATTTAATTCCAGATTCATGGTAAAAACGGTGCAATTTTCCCATATTCGAATAATCTAAATAATGCAAATGGGGAGGAGGAATAAATACACGATACAAAAATCTACCAAATATTTTCAACTCTTTCAAGGTAACATTTTGAAACGCTACTACTATGTTGTGTAAATTATTAGTTCACGCATGCTTAACGATTGAGGCAGGGTATCAGTAGGCCCTAACCAAAGACAATTGTGTTTGCAAATCAAACTTCAAAATGATTGGTGACAGTTCTTAATACAGACAAACTTGAAAATCAAGTCTGCGATACAAAAATGATGAACGTTTTGTTTCTTTGGTGACAGAGGAAGACAAACTATGGCATAGAGACCAGTCAAATTATCTAACATATTAAACTATATATACTTTATCACCATGCGAATAAGAAATGTCATTCGATATTATTTGCACTGTATATTGTTCATGAAACATGAGAAAAGGTCTTGTAAAAAATGCAACTTATAATATTATATCAACCTGAATGAAGGTGAAACATATGAATGTCTTCTTATGACCCAACAATGACTGATATAAATAAATAACAAAGAAAAAAATATAAAGACATCTATACATCACATACATACATACACTGAATTAAAGTAAATAAAAAGGTGATCGAAAATTGAAGCAGAGTGCTCAGAAACTAAGTACAAAATATTTATTTTCAAAAAGGATATTTGTTTTTAACACGACGTCGAGAAGAAAGGTAAATTTAAATTACACAACTGAAGTATATGACCAAAGAGAATTATACAAAAGCTTCATGTTTAAGGTAGTTTTACGAATAAGATTTCAAGTTTATGTCCAAGGTATCAATAAGATTTCACGTTTATGCCCATGGTATGAATAAGGCTTCAAGTTTATGTCCATGGTATGAATGAGGCTTCAAGTTTATATCCATGGTATGAATAAGATTTCAAGTTTATTTCCATGGTATGAATAAGGCTTCAAGTTCATGTCAATGATATGAATAAGATTTCAAGTTTATGTCCATGGTATGAATAAGATTTCAAGTTTATGTCCATGGTATGAATAAGATTTCAACTTTATGTCCATGGTATGAATACGATTTCAAGTTCATGTTCATGGTATGAATAAGATTTCAAGTTCATGTTCATGGTATGAATAAGATTTCAAGTTTATGTCCATGGTATGAATAAGATTTCAAGTATATGTTCATAGTACGAATAAGGCTTCAAGTTCATGTTCATGATATGAATACGATTTCAAGTTCATGTTCATGGTATGAATAAGATTTCAAGTTCATGTTCATGGTATGAATAAGATTTCAAGTTCATGTTCATGGTATGAATAAGATTTCAAGTATATGTTCATGGTATGAATAAGATTTTAAGTTTATGCCCATGGTATGAATAAGACTTCAAGTTCATGTTCATGATATAAATACGATTTCAAGTTCATGTTCACGGTATGAATAAGATTTTAAGTTTATGTCCATGGTATGAATACGATTTCAAGTTCATGTTCATGATATGAATACGATTTCAAATTCATGTTCACGGTATGAATAAGATTTCAAGTTAATGTCCATGGTATGAATAAGGCTTCAAGTTTAGGTTCATGAAAACGATTGCTGTATAAGATGAGTGGTCAAGAAGGTCAGGACGTAACAAACTAAATGAACCTCTGTGTGTGTGTGTGTGTGTGTGTGTGTGTGTGTGTGTTTGAATAGGATTTTTAATGTAGCTTTGGCAATTTTCGAGTCATATCGCTTCCATATCTGCAGTGTGGCAATTGATAGTGATGTCCAGCACTGGGACATCATGCAGCAGACATTTAGCATCATGTCCCACCCAGTCACATAGTCCTGAGACAAGGCCGACTAGTCCTAACACTAACCTCATTATGAGCGCCAAGTGACGCAGCTGCTGGTACCATTTTTAAGTCGAACCCGTGACCTTCCGCATCCGAGGCGGACGTTCTAACCATTTATGTAACCGGAGCAGTGCTATAGAAAAGGTCTTAGCAGAAAAAGGCCGATATCTTCTAATATGAAACTGTCACTTGGTTTAAAAGGTCAAGGACATGGATAAATTGAAAACGATATCGTATTTGTTACGGCTCGGTGGTCTTCAACTAAGTTACAGAATGAAGCTAAACCAACAAGTTTTGTAAAATTAACAAATAATATATTTATCTAAGTTTTAATTGTTTTTCATATCATACATACATACATACATACATGCATACATACATACAAGCAAGATTGACCTTGAAGTTTTGCTACGTAAACATCTTGTTTACTTTTTAGAAACATGACAAAAATCAATGACAAGAAATAAACATAAAATAGATATACATGCTATAATAGAAATTGTATTTTGTTAACGCCATACTAGATATGTCCACTACGTAATCAAGGTATGCTTGAAAACTGGCCAATCGTGGCTGTATTGTGTATGCAACCAGATCATGCTTCACGGTGAAATAATTTACTCATCAGTGATAACAGCGCCAGAGAAATTAGTAAGAACGTCATAAGCAATCACGTGTCCTAAACTCCGCCCATCTAACCTTGACCTTGATACTCCACATTGCATTATGTTTCTATATCATTTGTCATTTATAGATAAGTAAACAGGTCGTAAATAGTACCATACGAGTAAGCACTTCGTAAGAACTTTTGTCAGGCTTGTTGGGCGACGAATCAAACCCTCGCTCAACAGAAGAGATTCCATCATAATGATTTTTCTTCGTCATACTGAGGTAATAGTCATTAAAGTATCATACTTACTACTTGTGTCTTTTAGAATAAAAGTTCAGCATCAAAATGAGATGCTCTATCTTCCAAGACCTTTTGGCGACGAAGGGTTCTTGACGTGGGGCTCAAAACATAGGGCTCTCGGGGCTACTTTTAATGTATTCAGTGTGGATACAGTTTTCAACATAATCACCGTCAAGATTCCATCAAAGACCAAGGATTTCAACTGTGTCCACTATATTATAATATAATTAAACTCTCACCTTGCCACAAAATCTCTTTCTCTTGTGTATCTTTATGTTTATTAGAGGACTCCACATTTTTACAGGTCTTTGTACATGTCGTCACTTCATGTTTCCATAATAAAATTTTAGTCTTTCTCTCTCTCTCTCTCTCTCTCTCTCTCTCTCTCTCTCACACACACACACACACACACACACGAAAACGACACTCGTGCATAAAGAGCCGATAAAGACTCCAATAAAATACAAATTGCTTTCAAAATGCTTCCATTCTGCTTGATATTTGCTGATACAGTCTTACCTATACTGTAGACATGTATTGAGAACGAAGTGTCATACTATGTACTAGTACTGATTGTAGATTCTATCTTTCAAGGTTCATCGATCAAAACCACTATTAAAATATAACGTAAATATTCTTAATTTTATCATCGAAACGTGATCTCGTTTAATTAATTTCTGTGATGATGTTGTATATTTTCTAAACTTCTAATCAAACGCACAATCTTTCCGGTTGGCAGAATTCAGTTGTGGACAGGACACGTAAATAATCACATATTAATTGAATTTACCTCAAATCAGACTTTATGAAAGTAGCATATAAATCGTAAAGAAACGTTTATGATTGTAGACACACTTTTGGCAGCTCATTATTGCTAATGTTATGAAATTGTTGATATGAAAATTGAATAGAGACAAGCGATTACGATGGTCCGATCTAATGGTGCAATCCTATATGGTCCAATCTGAGTATTCAACTAAATTTTCATTTTTTCATGGCTTAAATTCTGTTGTTTAAAAATATATTTTTTACAACGTTTCAATTCCTTCTCGTAACGGTTGGCAAACGAAATTTGTGTTTGCCTTGACTATTGCTTCTTCACTATCATCAGCTACTTCAAAGGAGAAAACCCGTGTTGTTAACTTAAGATATGACCTGGTTGAATGGTTGATCAAAGCATGAACGGATTTTTTTTAGTTCAGTTACCTGTAATGTGTAAGAATGCACAGTGTATCTGTTCGTTTGATTATTGGCGTGTATCAGAGAAACACGTGCTACGCCTGATTTCTTTGGACAAAGCCCAAGTTAATGTCTTAGTTTGTTTCTTTATTTTTGTCTTCAAACACCCCAATACACAAATCCATATAAAGTACTGAGGTGGACTCCGATATTAAGAATATTGATTTCTATGTTTATTAGATTGGGTCTGCAAACACTTATCTCTGCACATCACAGTTTTGTCGTCACAAAATTAAGAAATAATAATTACAAGTTATTCAAAATCCAAACTCTTAATTTAATATATGATCTTTTATTAATGTTTATTTTTGTTATTTCTTTACATTTTGGAATAATTGTTCTAATGTGTCTACTGTTGTAAATTTAGTTTTCTCTATTTTCTCCAGACCTTTATACAATCAAAAAAGTTGTGATCGATGGTGATTGGTTAGAGAATACATGTAGAAAGGTTGCGTTTCTGGTTTGCTATGCAAACTTGCTTCACTAACTTTCGTAAGTTGGAGAAACGACATTCGAAGTAACTGGTTGTAGGTTATATTTGAAAGGTTGCGTGACAGCCACGCATGCGTCTAGTTTAATAGCAGGTTCTAACATACATTCAGGTGAGCACGTGGTCAACAAATCGTCTCAGAAAGCAAGATCGTGATAATAATCGTAATAGTAACACTGCTATCTTGTTGTCGGGATCAGTTTGAAAAATTAAATGGTAGTCATAAGTGACCTTCGAGATTGCAAAACTGTTCAAATTTGATCTTATCAGCAAATGTTCTGCCAAAAATGATTTATCGCTCTCTAATTTTTAATGTAAACCAGGCCAGACGTGACAGTTTTTAATGTCTACGTGTATGCGTGTATATGTGAAAGTGACAGTGGTGGAGGACAAGCAAACATGCTGAGACAGAAATTAACACAAACGAGAAATTTTAAGTGACTCGAAAACACAGCTATAAACAAATATATTTCCATAAAAAATAGTGATAACATAAATTAAAATGATTCTTGCATTTATTAATTTCAGAGTCACAATGCAATACGGTTTTAGGAAATCTTAAGCATAAACCAGAAATAGTTCATCTAATTACAGAAGTATCATTGGCAACCATAAATTAGCTGAAATTGAGTGATACAGATGACAGTACATTGGAAAATTGATTTTTGAAATAGAAATCACATGTAGACAATCTTTCAACACGTTATAACCTTTTAAACCTGCTAACAGATTCAAGTCAATGTATATATTAGTGGGTCGCGAAGGCGTTCTGCAAAGTCGCGGAGGATCTCTTTTTTAAGGTAGCAAAATTTATCAAAATGTAGAAACAGGATCCTGAGGTTCAAAAGTATGTTTTAGGGTCGCGGTCAAAAAAGGTTGGGAACCACTGCGTTAGACTGATTGAGCCCAACACTGGTTGCAGAATTTGAAGTAAAAAAAAAAGACCTTAAATCAAAGTTTAGAGCAAGATAGCACAAAGTATATTCGTCGCAAACCGGAAACAATTTGTCAATCTAATAATGGATTTTAAAGCCAGATTGAACCCATGGGCATTTCAACTAGATGGGGATCAACTTATAGATATAAAAGTTCGGACAAATACTCTTAGAAGTTTACAGGATCTCCTGAGCCGTGTCGGCTCGTTGCCAGTATTGTGACAAAAAGTTTTTCAGCTCTGGACGAATCTGTATGTACTCGTTGTCCAACAGTCTGCACCCCTGTCCTTGATAGCTTTCTATTCGTGAATGGTTTTGGTGTCATATTATTGATAAATGTGGGCTACATGGTTACTTTAATTCAATGTCCAATACTAATATGGTTATTACATTCCTAGCAATGATGACCCGTGATTTGTTAATTATTTGAAGCAACGAACAACGGATGCATTTCCATCACAGATGCGCTTGTTTGACCGTATTGATGCTTATAATGAACGCATTCGTAGTTAAATTTTTCTCAGTAGCTCTATAACCTAGTTTATTAGCACTATATATTATGTGTGTTTTATCATTGTAGTACTATAATCAATACAACTGATAACCAATCCAATACTTGGATATAAATAATCAATTAACTGCATTTGATATACAAAAAATGTATAATACATATATTTTATTTACCTCTAAATCTACCTTGGAACCGTGAAAACTGTGTTCTCATTGATGACAATCCCACTGTCATAATGCGTACAAAAATGTTGAAAACGAAATATGACCTGAATAAAGCATGAAAGATGTGTGATACCTTGACAAGAGTCATGTACTTGTAAAAATACAAAAATTGTGTCATACCTTGACCAAAGTCATGTACCTGTCAAAATGTGAAAGTTGTCATACCTTGACAACAGTCATGTACTTGTCAAAATGTGAAAGCTGTGTCATACCTTTACACGAATCATGTACTTGTCAAAATGTGAAAGTTGTGTGATACCTTTACAAGCGTTGTATAAAACTATGACGACAGCCTCTATTTTAAACCGGATATACGAAACTAGATGGGGCCTTTACATCTATTGAACACATTTTATAGTTTTCAAGCTTTCAAAAATTTTGGCCTCGATAAAGTCGCCTCAGATAAAGAATAAACGGTATATTGATTCTAACCAAAATTTAAAATGTTGCATGAAAATCAATGTGTTATCAACAGTCAATTGCAATTTATATGTGTATATACTTCCCTCGACAAATGTCATAATTTTGGAATGAACAAATATCATCGATTTATGCATCAAATTTTGCTTGGACAACAAATGTTCGCTCAGTTTTAAAACGTATTCACGAATACGTTTTTATTATGTTTGGGAATTTATTTATCAGGACAGACTTCTGTTGTATTCACATTAATATATGAAGGGAATGGAATCTTGATTATGAAGGCGAGTCAGCATGCTACCAAGTTATTCATAAATTTAAGCTCATTTACAACGCAACAAATAGTTTCATCTATATGCTTATCTGTATTGTATTATATACTCAAATATTAGTGTTGTTCTTTTAAACACAAAAATGTAATTGCTTTGCACCACCAACCTTGTTTCTTCGCTCAACATTTGTGTCTTTGGTATTACTCGGCCAGGATTAAACCCTTCGACCTCATGGATTCGGAAGCCGACACTCTAACCACTAGGCCAACAGAGCGGTCACAAAATATGAATAAAGAGCAAAATAACTCATTACTTTCAGAAATTATGATGCACAATACAACAGTTAATGGTAATTTTTCGATGAACAGTTGTCAAGTCCATCTAATCAATCCATCTAGTCCATTTAATCAATTGCTATCAAATTGTAGTATGCAGCGGTCAGACACTATCTAGTGTATACGATATGAACATATATCACCATAAAACATATTATTGTTATTTGATCATTTCTGCCCTAAAAGAACAACCATGCGATACGCTAATTATCATTTACTTTGAAACTATGCCAAGTCCTCAAAGTTATTTTAATGACTGGCTTTCAGATTAAGTTCGGCCATGATCAGTATAGCCTAGTTATTATATAAAGTGGTAGCAAGCGAAGAATGAAATCCGACACTTGGTACATGACGACAAACAAAGAGGACATCCGATACGTGGTGCATGGGAAGAAACAAAGAGAACATCCGACACATGGTGCATGAGAATAGATAAAGAGGACATTCGACACATGGTGTATGAAGACATTTAAAGATGATATCCGGCATATGACGCATGAGGACAGTGTTACGATTATATGGTCCTGAACTTAATAATAGCAAAGATCGAAATATACAAGTTTTGTAATTCAACAAATAATGTATTTCCTAGAATACAAAGTAAAGATTTAAAAAGACCATACAATACTCGGAATTAAATCCCAAGTATTCCTTAAACGGTAAACGGGATTGGCCAAAAGAAAGAAGATAAAAGATCCAACACGATTATAGATAAATAGTCGCTCTCCCTTATACGATTATAAATTAAAGCTAGTGCAGGTTCTAAAAAGAATTCGGTTCCAAATCCGTTACATCAACGCAGCGTTTTAAAAGTACAATATCTCCGAATACAGTTTTCAACAGCTGGTGCCGCTATCAATATTATCTGACGGAACGTAAGAATATGTTACTCATGGAGACGATGTGAAGGCTTTAAAATGTGCATTACATAGAATTATGATCTGTATTTTAGGCGACACTAGCACCAATTCAGACACTTCTACGCCCTTGCAAACAGCTCTGTAATGGACAGGGTTCGATGGCACGTGGCTACAAGCCCTAACATGCCATTAAAGATGCTTCGGCAAGGCATTAAAGCGGAAACAAAGCAAATAAATTTTCCTTGTTGCCAAGGTAAGAATTTAATAAACTCGCCGAAAAATGGCGTCATTTTCAAATAGTTAAAATATTTCTTCGACAGCAGGAGCAGCAGCAGTAGGTCACAGCCTAACGCGAAATATAACAGCCATAGAATTGGACTGGCTAGCGACCATAACTTAATCAAAACCCCTTTTAAATGACAGGTGATGAAATTAAAAGAGGTCAAGGTCATTTCCCCCTTAAATCGGCTTTACAATAGTGCCAGCATATCAATGTCTACAGCTAGCGAAATTCTTTCAAATGTAAGATTTGGAAACCGGTAAAGAAATGAAGGAATCCTGGTAAATATTTTGACTTACATTTTACATCAATAAACATGTGTTTCCAACATATTCATGTATTTGGTAAGATGTAATATCTCTGTTTAACTGATTTTTATGTTTGGATGCCTCTTTAATGGTTGGTTTAAGAACACTAAATATCATTTGGCTACTCATGTACATTTCTATGCATATATTTGTCGATATCAATATCCGACTTCAACATTACGAGTTTGCATATTAAACTGTGTTCAACGATTTTCTCATTAGTGATTGTGTGTGTATGTATGTATGTATGTATGTATGTATGTATGTATGTATGTATATATATATATATATATATATATATATATATATATATATATATATATATATATATATATATATATATATATATATATATATATATGCATTTATTTCTTTATCTATATATTTCTTTTCTATTTATTTATTTATTTATTATTTGATGCATTAAAAATAACACGAATACACCTGTTATGTTTTTTGCGGTATGTTTATGAAACAGAAAGAATTTATATCCAGTTAACTGTGCGATGCAGAAGTGAAAATATTAACAAGTTTCATATCTAAATGATCTACTATCATCGTTGGTTAATATTGTAAAGACAACTGTCAATCAGTTTCTGGTTAACCTATTAATTGTCTTGTGTTCTACAGAAAGAAAACAAACTGTCAGTGAACGTCTCTTCATATAACTGATACAAATATCAGTTATTTATGCTCATGTAATAATGACATTATATATGTATATATATATATATATATATATATATATATATATATATATATATATATATATATATATATATATATATATATATATATAATCTTTCTTGCATATATCATGCGAGTTAGTACTCTATGGAGATTCGAACTCGGCTCCTTGTGGCATCCAGCTCCGTTCCAGCACGCATCAAACCTACAACCCTATCACTATCATGCGCAAATCACCAAACATGATGCTATACTGTCACTGGAATAGGCATTTGTGCGTAGCAGACATCCGCATATGAACTTAGTGCTTAATTCTCATCTACGTACACAATTACTGCCGATTCCTACCAGCTCGCAATAGACTGTGATAGTAAATAACGACCTAGTAAAAAATTTATATATATAATTATGTGGTTGAGACTTACTTATAAAAACAAATGTCATCATCTTTTCCTTGGCTCCCTCGTAAAAGTAATAAATCAATTAACCAATACTTACATACATGTAAGCATAAATAAATACACACATACTAATTAATGACTAAATATTTAATGCAGAGATTAGGGTTAAAAAAAAAGGAGAAGGTCTAAAGAGGGAAAAAAAAATCTTGTCAGCAAACATTGAAGATTTAGTTATAGAAATATTTTAAACCAATATGCATCAGATGAAAAACTGCTAGCTTTACTGACATAAAGTACAGTGACAAAAATATGAAGGTCAAATACTGCTCTCTCTCTCTCTCTCTCTCTCATAGATACGTTAGTACTCTTAGTTTGGTGACCCTAGAATGGTGAAGTAATAAATTCAAATCACAACTGAGTAGCTTCAATTCTGCTGGAAGTTTGCTGACGCAGTCTTTCAAATACTGTACACCTGTGTTCAGAAATAATCATGATAATGTCAACTTACCCTGATTTTAGAATCTATCATCCTGGGCTAATTGAGCATAACTGATATTAAAATATAATGTATGTATACTCTTATCGCTTTTATCATCGAAGCTAGACTTTTCTTAATTCGTTTTTATGAGGATTTTTTTTTTTTGCACTCTCATTCTAATCAATAAAAGCGATCGTTCCGGTTTCCGTATTTCAATTGTGAGGTAGATACGTCCGTGATAAGTACACAATTAATGGAGTTTACCCCAAGTCAGATTTAATTCATGTATTATCCTATGCCATTTAAAAATCTTTTATGACAGTGTGATGAAGTTTGTAACCTTGCAATCCGTAATTAGGTTACACTGACGATATTAAAAGTGTTTTAGGCGACACTTGATCATGTAAAAGAATATTTTACGCTCATATAGACGCATGGTAATCCAAGCGCCTGTATGCATTTGAAGAACACTTTTAACATTTAGTTCGAGGGATTTTTTTTACTTTGTTCGAAAGGAACTATCCACATCATGGTATACATTTCCATACAATCATTTGGGGTAATCATGAAAACACGCTGCACAAAAAGTTATCTGAAAATTGAAATGTTATTTTGACTTTCTCTGATACAACGGACATGTCAGAGATGAGATGCAAAAGATGATGAAAATAGTTAGAATTCACGGTTTTTAGTGACCTTGAAAATATTTCATCTATTCCCCTATATTAGTAGGACTGAACATATGTCTAGCGAGCAAATAAAGCCAATGGAATCGAAATTCGAGTCGTGCGCTATTGGAATTGGTATTCGAGAAATGTGGAAATGAAATTCGTATTCGAGCCATGTGCAAATGGAATTGGTATTTGAACTATTGGCAAATTAAATTGGTATTTGAGCCATGTACAGGTGTTAGGGTGGCCCCATTTGTTGTGTCACGGTGGTTTTATTATTGCAATGAAGAAGATGATAGACGACGGTGTTATTGCCCGGATCGAGTAAATAATAAAATAAAACATGAAATTAATGTATGAGGAACAGAGATCTGAGCAGAGTTATATAATAAAACAACACGAGCCCCGTATGTAAAATATAACAATTTAATCAATTACATCAACAAAATGAAATTGAACATGGTATTTGAATGAAGACTTTCACTTACAAAGAGAATTACAAATTTTATAAGAAATGAAATTATCCGCTCTGTTATGCCGATAAAACAAATTTCATCATGACATCGAGTGAACGGCCGAACTCATTTGCTCTGCGTGCCTGTATAACCTGGTTCTTTAGGGTCAATGTTGATGACAGGTCAGAGTCATCGTACTCATTTTCCTCTTTAATCTATCTCTTGAGCCTATTTCAGTCATCACTGCAACTTGGTTGTCTTTCACTAGCCGCATTCCAAAAAGGAACTATGACATAACTAGATATCCTAGTAACTAGTACTACGCCCTACTGGGGGCTGTATATCATTAACTGGACTAGGTCGGTCAACAGGCATTCAGCACGCGCTTTCTAAGGACAAATATCGTAGACTGTCATTTAACTGAACTCACGTCTTAATTACACAAATGAACTACTGGACTTCACTAATATGGTTAAGACTATGATTGCTTTAACTACCCTACTTGCTAACTATCAATCACTCGCGTAACATTTCCAGGCATAGTAGAATCGATCCCCATCCTATATGATTCATATAATTTACGACCGATAAATTCACACATGTTCAGCGTCAAACCCTATTACACATAAACGAGTAAATTCGAACAAATTCTCTCGAATCACATATTAAGGAAATATAACATTACATTCTAAAAATACACGAATCATATAGAATACATGAGTCATATAACATTCAAGACAAATTAACCACGACAGGATTGACTCGTTTGTGTGTTGCAATAAAAGTTTTCTTCCAAATTCAATCTGTTACAGCAAGTATATATTTGTCATGCCTGTTATTACTTGCTTTACCTGTTTTCTTGTGCCAAAATGAGATCCTACTAATTCTAATTAGACTATATGTGAACATAAATAGTGTTGGTCATTGTACGCTTTATATCAGAGGTGAATGCTCAAAAGAATGGATGCATAAAGTGTGTAATAAGGCGGAAACTTTCGAGCATCGTCTGTGGCATCGAGTCAAAGGACATCTTCATGGTCTACATAAACCCTATAGGTCACTCATATGATTCTTTCCCGCGGATAACACTTGTCACGCGACTATAGTCTAAAACCCACACAACTTTAAGCTTTAAAATGACTTCAGACTACGGGAAATGTCCTGAAGCAAATTATTTACTTATTCTAGTAGCCGATAACGTAATAGGCCTATCACAGCAGACGTCGACATCGGGTTTGGAATTTGACACTTAGATTGAATTCTTCAACCAAAATGAACAACTTGTATATATAAGGATGCAATCTATTTAATAAACAGGTACTTTTATTTTATCTATGGTTCTTTGGTCATACCTCGGCGAAACATGATCTTTTTCCAAATTACAAACATTGAAGTGTTTTATGCTTCTTTGAAGAGATATACTAAGTACATGTAATTTTATATGTATATAGCAAGTCCACGTTGTAAATTTATATATAGTAAATTCATGTTGTAAATTTATATATAGTAAATTCATGTTGTAAATTTATATATAATAAATGCATGTAAATTTATATACAGTAAGTCCATGTTGTAAGTTAATGTATAGTAAATTCATGTTGTAAATTTATATATAGCAAGTCCACATTGTAAATTTAAATATAGTAAGTCCACGTTACAAATTTATATATGGTAAGTCCATATTGTAAATTTTAAATATAGTATGTCCAAGGTGTAAATTTATATCGAGTAAGTCCATATTGTAAATTTATACATAGGAAGTCCACGTTGTAAATATATATTTTGTACGTCCAAGTGTTAAATTTTACGTCTTTAACTGATCTCATGTAGCGATAGAATATTTCTTAAAAGTTTACTGTGTTTCAGGCCTTCATGTTTTGAATTAACATCTAATCAATTTTTCAAACATTTTGTAATTATGACCAAATATACAAATTGTATGTGAGCATTAAAGCTTTATCAATGTCCATTCACAGTTATAGTAAACGCTACGAATCCTTCTTTTAATAAGAGTCATACTTTCAGAACGGATCAATCGACACTGTCAAGCAGCAATTGTGCCATGAGTAGTTCTGTATTGCTTATACAAACGTTGTCTCTCATATCTGACTCAAACAAAGAATAGATTTCGCTATATATTTGTTAAACCAGTTTGTGTTACTATATCAGGACCATTAAAATCAGTTGTTGCGAACTTTTCATAAAACCTTAACTTAATAAGCCTATAAAACATTTCATCTTTCACCTTTTACTCTGTTTCCTTTTCACAGAGTCACGGCTGTGATTATCAGACCAACCGAGCTTCCATTAAGCATAATAACTGTCGAGATGGCCGATGTATGCGCAGATGTGTTGTTATAGAGTAGAAGATGGATATTATGGGAACATGTACACAGACGGATGGTGCGGTATTGTTCCATAACTTTGGCAACACTTTCGAGGCAGTCACAGGTACATAGAGAGAGGGGCCTTTTGCATCTAACAATAATGCATGGAAAACTATCTTAACGGTCCAACTACGTAGAGCGATGTTTGGTCTCTGCTCGTTTTCTCCGATTCAGACTTTGTTTAAAAAAAATTGTTCAGGTTAAAAAAGTAGATCCTTGTTCATCGCCTTAGACAAGTTCATTCAAATATCACTGGTCAGTCGATTCATTTTTGTTTCTTTAGTAATTTGCAAACAGCTGATGAATGAATTCCCGTATTAATCGAAATATCTCCCACTGTGTATCAAACTTTATATACCGCTCCAGTGGCCTAGTGGTTACAGTTTCCGCAGGCGGGAGTTCGCGGGTTCGAACCCCGGGCGAGTCATTCCAAAGACTTATAAAAAAACGGTACTAACGGCTGCCTCGCCAGGCGCTCAACATTAAAAGGTTAGTGTAGGACTGGTCGGCCTGCTGTCAGGATAGAGTGACTGGGTGGGTCATCATGCTACTTGTCATTATGCCCCAGTACTATACATCACTATAAACTGCTACACTGCACACAAAGTGTAGCGATATGACTGAAAAAGTGTTGAAGCTACGTTAAAAAATCCAAACACACACACACATACACACACACACAAGCATTATAATCAATTGATCCCTACAAAACAGCCCTTTTTCGCTCAGCACCAATATTCCAGAACGTATGCCATCTTTCACAATTTGCCACCATCTTTAAAACGATGAAATCACCTCAAAATTATAGGTAATGACAGAGAATGACATCCATAAGCTGTATTCAAGTTAGCCTTGATTTAACTAGTATGATTGACCGGATTTCGCAGTGTACTCTTTGCTTTGCATCAGAATTGTTCTCTTTCTTTCACCTTTCAGGTCACTGACATTTCCAAAAATGCATATATATGCAGGTGTCCGGTGTTCAGCATTTGTAGTTGCATATCATTTCATAGAACGCTATCTGTACATCGACTGGCATTAAATATAATGACTCGTTCAAAGAAAAATAAAAGTCATAACAAAATATTTAGAATTTTTAAAATGACGGCTCGTATTTTAATTGCATCTATATATTAATATGTAACCTCGCTGGAATTTAAATTTCTGCTGTATACGTCATCATTTAGCGACGTTAAGTCCACTTAAATTTGAATCTACTCGCTTTTGTTTCAGCACCATACTATTGTTCATCGTGTTGTATTTCAAGCAAGTTGATTCTTACTGCCGCTTCTGAGACATTACTTTAGTCTTACCGGTAGTGTCTTTCTTTACAATGTACTTAATGTATTTAATATATCATTATTGTGCCCTAAACCTTTCCTCTAGCAAATTACACTCCCTACATACCAAGAAAAGTGGGGTAAGTCAATTTCTGGAATTTACTTAACATCAATTCACACGTGCCACCTACATAAAAAGTACGCAATAACCCATTTTAGTGTTGTCTGCTTCGTTCTATTCTTTTGCACTTTAGTCGCAGCACAGAGTGCAACCCAGTTCTAATTTACGTTGTATTTTAACTCTAGCGCTTGTCTTGGCTTATATCAACAACGTACTCAAAGACAATTACCAGGATAAGGACAATGCTAATTGTTCAAAAACAAAGTAGTTACTAATCAACATTCACTCATCTGTATGTCTATTTTTCAATCCACACAATCAGCAGTTTCAGTGGCGTGCGAAGGAACTACGATATGGCCCAAACGGGTTTTGGCGGCCCAAAACGTCTGGCGCCCCCTCCCCCCACAACGTTTGTACGCTGATGAGCAGTTTATTTGTCCAATTCAAGGTGATTTGAAATTCAACGCCTGGTTTGTATGCATATTGAATTTTCCAATCTTATACTATATGTATTTTTCAACGTATCAAATATCCGAATATTTGAACACTTTGATATATTTCAAACACATGTTCCATTCCTTATATCAACAAGATCTTCCGAATATCAAATGAATATTATATTTACATTCAATAACGGTTCAATGTTTTTCAATGCAAAATGGGTTGAAACAGCCGTCGGTTTATCATATCTGGATCGAAAAATAACACTATATTAGAAAACCACTACAATGAATAAGCAAATTTTAATCCAAGTCATCGTGACGATTTTTTCTAACCAAAAGAATCTCCGATTAGATTTTTGACGCAAAGAAGTCACTGGTCCCTGACAAAAGAGTCTTAAAATTGTCCACATAAACCCAGTTAATTTTTACATGTCATTAACATTCTTTCAACTGCAAGCCCTTATTCAAATGATAATCCTCCAAAATTATTGTGAACCTTTCATTCCTAAACTAACATCAAATTGGTGCCAGACTATCAATAAGCACATATAGCAATTTTTTATTTCGCTTCTCAAGATGTTAAAATCAGATAAATCATAGGACATGGTATTAAAAGAGAAATGGTGGCGTCATAATTAGTTACTAAAGGTGTTGGACTATATTTGTTTATTTGACTACTAACATATTTTACGTCGACGGTGCAATCGTGAAGTTTAAATAAATAATACATCCTTGTCCTTATATGGATATCAAGCAGAATTTACTCGTCTGTGTGTCTGAATGTCACTATATCACGCTGTCTCATCAATGGGATATTTATCTACATGGAACTGAGGACATATATGTCTCAAATTGTCGTGCAACAGAATAAAATGGTATGGACAATACAAACAATAATACAAACATTTTCCAAAAAAATCTTCAATTATCATTTGTTTTTATCGTACAAAAGACTCATCTAGTTGTCATTTGATCTAACGTACGCTTTATGTTTTGCATACAACTCAACTCCAAGTGAGCGAGTTGTCGAATAATTGATATGCAAAAAAGAGCTGGTTTATCGTTACGAATTCCTCAAGTAATGGATATTGGAATACCATTGTATATTTTGAGGTCGTAATAAATTTGATGTCGGTATATAATACCTCTGCAAGAAATAATTACTCTATGTCACAGTTTTTATACGCAATGTAATAAATGTTAAAGATTCTTTATTTATATGTTTGAGCTTTGTGACATGCTGGGTATGGTCCAAAATCAATCTGAATAAAATCGTATCTCCGCTGTCCTGCGTGAAGATCGGACGCTGACCGCATAGGGGTCATGTTCTGGTGACCTTTGAATTAGCTATTGGAAATGCAGTTTCAGAAATTTGAAAGTGAATCAAATAGTTCTACACACAATGATGTTATTCAGCCAAACTGCTCAGTCTCCCGAACACGAAGGTATAAGACTTAATCTGATAAGCTGATAACATTAGCGATTATGGTAATAAGATGGGTCACCAGAACATGACCCCAAAACATGCGCTGTCAGATCATCACGTAGGACAGTGGTCCAACATAATGCTATGTAACAATATTCGCATCTTTTACGCGAAAGAAACGCGATATCAAAATCTATAACTTACTTGCTGTAAAAGCTGCTGTTTTTTATATATGATACTGCATGATAATACGATTTCTATATTCAATGTCATGAACGTGGAATGCAAGACGAAAAAATATTTTGGAGTCTAAAATTATCCAAGATGGCAATTAGTTCAAAGTCTAAATACCCGTCTCCACATCGATATTTGAACGCACCTATCAAATCTCTCGACAATATATGCTATGTACAAATGTACGAAAATACGGATATTGAACTTTTTTGCTATGTTTCAACAAGACAGTTTTGAACATAGTATGGTGGTGGAGAAGAAGATTGAGTCAGCGATCATCGTAGAAGTTTATGCAGTCAAGAATTATTATTATAAAAATAAGTTTAGGATATACTTTGTTGTCCTTGTTTACGTTATTTGGAGGCTTGCTTAACAAACCATTTTCTGACATAAACATACAACAACTCTGATGCAAAAAATATCGCTTGTATACTTGTTTTGATCAAATGAGTAAAGAGGGGACCCTGGTGGCTGAGTGATCAGAGGAGCGAAGTTTTACATATCACTGACATTTCACCTCTGCACGCATGGGTTCGAGTCACACAGCTCGTCTAGTGTGGACATGTCAAAAACTTGCCAGTAGCTTCCCGTAGGTCGGTGTTTCTTCCAGGGATTAATCCACCACCAAATATACTAACCACCAATATCACACCAATGTACTGCCAAAGATTTTCATCCCGTTGAAAAGAATAAATAAACTGAGAACAGGGAAATCGTAGCAAATTATAAAACGTTAACTGCTTTAGTAGAATATAATAATAGTAGAAGTTCTTTACATGAATGCTACGTGCAACGATATTTAGATGCACGCCACATCATTTTCTGGGACAGATTCGATTTCATAACTTTTACGGACTATAACGAAACCATTCGTGTTCCAAAACTGGTAAGAATGTGCATCAAGATATTTCCAAAAGTGAGATCTGAAGAGGTATTTATGTCTTACCACGCCGAAACATTGCACAGAGAAAGAGATCTCAAGGCGTACGAATGCTTTCTAATTTACAAGATTTAACTTTACAGTGTAAGTTACGCCGGAATAAAGTTTCGTTTGCACTAGTCTAAGTTTCTACTGACCCTTCCCATCCCATTATTCATTTTTGGACATTTATTCTGAGGTGTATGGTCAGTGTCAACTACTTGTCGAGATGTTGGAATTCGCGGCCACAATTGCGGCATAGGGCAGTCGTTAATAGCAGGCCTAGCAAATATAAATGATGTCACATCATGTCATAACTGCATGAATTCGACAGGAAAACTATTTATTTTTTGAGAAATTGCGAGTATTTAAATCGTTATGTGTTACGTATATCTGATTTGATGTCTATTTATTTTAATTTTATTGTTTGTTTGTCAGCTTTATTTATTTTATTCTATTACAAGGTATTACAATATCATCTTGTTTACGTGATTTGGATTTTTTTTCCAGAAAATAGTTTGACCTTGACTGTTCATTTGTAAACACTTAATGCTGACCTAGTTCTCGGCCTTAATTCAAAATTAGAAACAGCCACGTGAACAAGTTCTTTTATTTATTTATTTATTTATTTATTTTATTGTGGGAATAATACGGGTGAGATTGAGGCTGTATTGGATACGTGAACCTTAACTTGTAAACAGTTTTGTGAAGTAAACAACTTTTTTCATTTTATTCTTAGAGTAAAATCATTGGCTTTTGTCAGGGCCATGTTGAGAGTACGTGATGTGATGTAAACATGATCACGTGACCCTCATCCGATTTTATACCGATGTTTTTATAGAAATAATCTGTCTGGGCTTAAAACATTTGATGTCAAGTCGTTTCCTTCTGTTGTAGCCAGTTTGCGAGTTGGATGTTAATTTTTCTTCAGATTATTTGGATTCTAAAAGATTAATTTGTTTCTCTGGAAATATTTTGAGTGCTCATACAGAATTCTTGAACAAATACATTTCTTAAACATTTTATTCGGATTTCGAACATCGGCGTGTTATTTCTTGTGTTTCTACAAGGAACAGTACAGTACAGGATAGAGCATATGTGATCGCCTTCCATATTGGATTTCTCGTCGGGGCTCTAACTTTAATTCATTAGAACATTTCATTATTAGGACTTGTAAAATTTAATTCGTGGATTATTCTTGGATTATTTTTGGATTTGATTCTTAAAACCGTAAGTTCTTATTTTTATATATTTTACAGAGTTTTTCAGAGAAATAAATTATTATTTAAATTTTTCAACGCTTATTCTTTTCACTTTTTCTTATGTTTCTGTTTATTTGAGCCTAAACACATAACAAATGTCTTTAATCCAGTGATAGACTTAGACGAAACTACAGCGTTGACGAAATTTGACCTGGTACTCGCCTTTTGCATTGCTAGTTGCATGAGTACACAAATCACGCAACCACGTGGGATTCGTGTAATACAACAAAACCCTTGTTGGCACGTGCTCTTTTCTGGATGAAACTTACTTTCTCCAAGTTGTTGCCACAGCTACAGGTTTAATATCGTTCTTTTCAGAATAATTGTGTTGCGAATTATGCGTTCTTTCGATCTTTTACAAAATGTATATGACCTGTGTTTAAATTCTTCAGATTTTTGTGCAACCTATGCATCAAAGGATCTATTGTTGAGATCACATAGCTATTGGACCTTTGTGGCCGTGGACTTGTAGGTTGAGAGATTTGTACAGACATGTAGCCCTGACCCTACACCCCCAATATAAATGTCCAAATATAATATGGGATGGGAAAGATCAGCAACAATTTTACGATTTGGAATCTAGTTTATTTTTGAAATGCCTATCCATTCTAATCACGTATTCTAAATGAAACAGACATGACAGTGTCAGTTTTCCATCTTAAAAACATTCCCTTAATATATTTAGCGGGTAAACATACCCCACAGAGCATTATTCAAACATTTGTAGTGCTCATCATTAATTGGTTTGTGTAAGGACTTGTTGGCCTGGTGTCAGAGTAATTTGACTGGATGGGTCATCATGCTACATGTCTGCATCATGATGCCCCAGTGCTAAACATCACTATGCACTGCCACACTGCAGACATCGTAGTGGTTGACTGAGTTAAAGCTACGTTAAAAATCCAAATCACACACACAAACACACACACACACACACACACACACACACACGCCATTTGTAACGGAAGACACTATACATACATTCATACATAACGGAAGATCATATGCGTACATGATTATTATATAGGACTATGATACAGGACTATGATATTCAGGAGTCATAACTCCACTAACTGATGACGTGTATCACTGAAAAAAAGACAAGACAATGTGTCCCGAATATAAAATTACATTAAAAGTTTCCTTTCATAAAAACTGTTGAAAAGTGTTAATGTGCTGAAACAAACGCATGCGTCCAACATTCCGCAGCAATAATTTCTTTCAACCATGCCGTAAAGAGATGATAGTTAAATTGCTATGATATGCGTCAGTACAAATATATATATACAATTCTTTTGATTTGCAGCTAGAATTAATGGTGTTGTTACTTGCAAAGCAAAGTGGGGTGTTTGAAAATAAGGGCGGTAACTCTTTAAATGATAATGCATATCTCTGAAAAGAAAAGAAGAAAAAAAATGACAGTATGCCATAAACATAACGTTGCATCCTATTCCGTATATTTGATTTAATTTATATTTGATTTAATTTAATTGTTCGTAAGTTTTAAAATCTTTTTATTTTTAATTTCATCACATGTCAAAGGAGCCAGATATTTTGTGAGAAAATAGTTTGACCTTGACCGTTCAGTTGTAATCACCTAAAGCTGACCTAGTTCCCGACATTGATTTAGAAATCAGTGAGAGAAGTAAACAACTTTTTATTTATTTTATTCTCGGAGTAAAATGATTGGTTTTTATCAATGTCATACTGGGGTTACGTGATTATTTTATATGTAAACAGCCCCCATTTCGCAATTCTGGGCTTTCCGAAATTGCGCATTAGTTAGTTTTAATAGTAATGCTTAGAGAGAGAGATCTTAGTTGGGCTTTTTTCTTTGCACTGGAAAGTGTCTGTTGTGGTAGTTTGGAGTTATAATTTAATTTTTATTTCACATTATTTGGATTCTAACAGATTATTTCTTTTTCCTGGAAATATTTGAGTGCTCATACAGAATTCTTGGACAAAGACATTTATTTAACTTTTATTGGAAATTCAAACACCGGAATATTATTGTCTGTGGAATTAAAAAAGAACTGTAGACGATACAGCATCATAAAGGCTACAGTATACTTCATCGCCTTCCATTTTGGATGTTTCGTCGGGATTCGAACTTGAATTCATTAGAACATTTCATTACTAGGACTTTTAAAATTTAATTCGTGGATTATTCTTGGATTATTTTTGGATTTGATTCTTAAAACCCTAAGTTCTATTTTTCTTTTCATTTTTACATTGTTTTTCCAGGGAATTATTTGTTAAATTTTTCAGAGCTTGTTGTTTTCACTCTTTCTTTTGTTACTGTTTATTCGATACTAAACAAGTAATATACATGTATGGTTTAAGCTCCGTACGAATCAAGAGAGCTAATGTATCGAAATGATAGTGGCAATCAGGGGCAATAACTCTGAAATAATATGCCGCAACATTTTTAAACTCTATCTGCACAACACTGACAAACTTTTTAATCTAACAAATTCTGACGCAATCGGCACGTGTTTCTTAGAATCGTTTCTTTAGAAACAATGAGAATAGTTGTATCTTTTTATCATCATCTTAGTGGATGTATAAAATAATATCCTGCTTTATGCTCTTTTTAAAAATTTCATCCAAAACGAAAATCAAAATAATGTTTATTTTTGGAACGATTACTTGACCAATAAAGGCTTTAAGTGAAGCTCGAATGAAGAAAATTGCTGGAAAAAAATGCAATGACGTGTATTAAAAATGTTATTGCAAAGAAAAGCCATGTAGAAGACACCTCTATAATAGGAGTTAATGTATAGCATTGCAATTTACTAAACCTCTTCTAATCCAATTTTTATAAAAATTGAAATGCTGTTTTTTATTCCTTCTCTTACGATAATTATGCCATACAATGCAATTTTCTGAAAATTTGGCAATAACTAATCAGGCATGATCCTGTTATTATTTCAATCGGGTTACTAAATATATAATACAACCTGAAATTATTTCAATCGGGTTACTAAACATATAAATTTCCCTGATATTATTTCAATCGGGTAACTAAATAGGCCCTATATAATACTCCCTGAAATTTTTTCAGTCGGGTTTCTAAATATATAATGCTACATGATATTATTTCAGTCCGGTTACTATATATAGAATACTCCCTGATATTGTTTCAGTCGGGTTATTAAATATATAATAATACCTGATATTATTTCAGTCCGGTTACTAACTATATAAATATACCTTAAAGTGTTTCAGTTGAGTTACTAACTTTATAATACTACCTGATATTATTTCAGTCGGGTTACTAAATGTACAATAATACCTGATATTATTTCAGTCGGGTTACTGACTTTATAATAATACCTAATATCAGGTTAACAAAAATACACAATTCTACGTAGTTTTCTCAGAACTCAAAAAAGTTAAGTGATACAACTGGTGGGTCAGTATGGCCTATACTTATTAATACTTGACAATGCCGATTAGTCCATTCTGAAATTACGAAATTTGTTAAAAGAATGATTTGTAAATCTCGCCATGATAGTGATTGAAGAATACTGATAAATCATTTGAATTTCAAATTTTTTCAGATTCATAATTGTTTGAAATCATTATTACATTTTGGTTAAAACAAAAATGTGCGAACACTAAACAAGTTCATTACAGCATTTTAGATTTACAAGAGGAACTTCAGAAAAGAAACTATCTTTACCGAAATATAAAACACTTAGATGATGGAAAGGATGTTTATTTTAGAGGTAACTTTTATAAGAGGTACTTGTGTATGAAGCAAATCGCAGCCATACAGCTTTATCAGTCAAAGCAATTCATCAAAGTTGGCTCATTTTGTTGAAGAGTTCAATAGAAATGTCAAATACCTAATACAATGTAAACATTTTCTTAGATAGGCCAATTACGTTATCAGCTATTGAACTTGTGTCAAACATTTACTTCAAGAATATTTATTCTGTCATTTCAAAACATTAATGTATTTGCGTTTTAGACACTTTCATGTCGACTTTCGTACATTGCAAACTTGAGTCGACCGCGAAGACGTCATTTGACTCGATGCCACATATAATTCTTTAGGTTTCAACCCTATTACACACTATGTATCTGGTTTTTGATCATTCATCCATAATGCAACGCAAACTAGCTACCTGCACTTACAATTTACCTGATTATAGACCCATTTTGTCGCAAGAAGAGAGGTAAAACAAGCGGTAACAGGCTTGATAAATTTGTAATGTCACACAGCTGAAATACTAATTTTTTTTTTGTTTTTTTTTTTTTACATCGATATGCTCTTTATACACAAGTACAGTAATTGTAAAGATTTGGAGATGTATACCATATTTTCAAAGTCAATGAAAGCTAAACAAAATTTTAATGTCTTTATAATTTTAATTCTCATATTTTGTGTCATCTTATTCTGTTTTTTAAACATTTCTTGACAAGACAAAAATATCTTTTCGAGAATTTGTTCTGGAAATGGTGATTTCCCTCTGTACAGTAATACAATGTTGATGTGTATTTTCACGTCGTGATTAGTGCATCAGTAGTAAGTATAAGCGTAAAAGTGTGCAATACGGACATACACTTAGTTCACGTGGAACGTATCGGAAATAGCATGGTGGAAAATGCGTTTCGTTCCTAATTTGAGCAATATTTCATTATTTTAGATGAAAATGTTTTGCACTTAAAGAACCCCCTACGTAACATCCCCTATAAAGTCTACTTTACATTTACTGATGACCTGTAGTATAATGTAAAAAGATAGCTACAGGTAAAATGACATCGATTCGATAACCTGTTCACAATTTGCTTTCATTATACTTGGTTGAATCTAGATAGCGCAATTAAAGTTTCCCATTATAGGGTCTGATTTAAAAGGAATCCGATAAGATGCGTCATTTAGCTTAGATTATTAAATGAACCGCAAAAATATTTTAAGATGATCACAATCAGTAATACATCTGTAATCTGTGAACAAGACATTAGTAATCATTGCTCCGGCTAACATGCATATTCACTGTTGCCAAAATGACTTTCATTATGCCATTTAGTTAAATGTTCGCCATTACTCATTTGCAAATGTTTCATTATATTCAAAATTCTTCTACGAATCCACTTGTATGTTTGTAAAGTAGATAGGTCTAAAAATATGAATAGGTTATATCAACTTACTCTGTAATGAAAAAGCACGCATATTTATTTAAAAGCTGATGTAAAGAAAATTATCGACATTCCCCACAAAGTAAAACACGCAACACTCGTACATACATTTGTATGTAATTTACTTTAAACGGACTTTCATGTCAGAAGTGAGACAAACATACATTAGTATTAGCAGTAACTGTTGGTATACAATTGTATGCGTTGATATTTTAGGACCGAATTTAAATCCAATCTATTGTGAACTTGAATATCTACGTTTTTAATCAGACTGATAAACATAATCAAACGTTAATAATGACTAATTCCTCTCGTTTCTCATGGTGTTTTCCAGGTTCCAAAATGAAATCTTCGAGTGTGTTTACTGCACTAACAAAATAAATTATGACAATCTACCATATTCAGAACTAACGTTTCGTCGAAAATAGGTCATAAGCAGCAAAGGTCGCTAATCACTTTGATAAACATGAATTTAATTACTGAGGCTCATTTTTACATAGTTAATGAATCAAAATTCCATCTTTTGTCTTTTAATTTTTTCTCTTTTAACCATTAGTGATTGACAGCGAATCTCTAATTTGACAATAAATTAGGAAGACTATCATTAACCGAGACCTTTATAATTTAAATCGACTCTTTGGGCACGGTTAATAAATTCCTTCATAGGTAGAAATTTATTTTTGAGGTCTGAGTACTTTCCTGTTTTTGTATAATTTAATTATCTCTGTAGAACTGTCCAGTCTGAATACTTTCTTATCTTGGTATAACGTAATTATCTCTGAAGGACTGTGTAGTTTGAGTACTTTCTTGTCTTGGTATAACGTAATTATCTCTGAAGGACTGTGTAGTTTGAGTACTTTCTTGTCTTGGTATAACGTAATTATCTCTGAAGGACTGTGTAGTTTGAGTACTTTCTTGTCTTGGTATAACAAAATTACCTAAGTAGGACTGTCCAGTCTGAATAGTTTCTTGTCTTGGTATTTGTATTATAACTTAAATAACTCTGTAGGACTGTCCAGTCTGAGTACTTTCTTGTATTGGTATAACTTAATTACCTCTTTAGGACTGTCCAGTCTGCGTACTTTTTTGTCTTGGTATAACTTAAATACCTTTGTAGGACTGTCCATTTTGAGTACGTTTTTGCCATGGTATAGCTTAAATACCTATGAAGGACTGTCTAGTTTGAGTACTTTCTTGTCTTGATATAAATTAATTATCTCTGAAGGACTGTCTAGTTTGAGTACTTTCTTGTCTTGGTATAAATTAATTTTCTCTGAAGGACTGTCCAGTTTGTGTAATTTCTTATCTTGCGATCAAAATGTTTGCTGATCCAAGTTTTGTTATATTGTATACGAACACTTAGAACACATTTTTTTTAAAATAATTAAAAAACAACTTACACTGATTTGAGATATTTTATTTTGCCTGGGCTTGTAGAGCCAAACTTCAGGGGTTAAATGAGCATAACGGATATTAAAATGTAATATATACTCTTATCATTTTTATGAACGAAATGAGACCTTGTCTCATATATGTTCCCACAATGAGACTTGATTAAATTATATTAATTTATTATATCGATTTGGATGAGTATATTATTAATCAGATCTCAAACAGCCATTGAGAACGGTTACTGCTGTTAGCCACCCGAGTATTTTGGGCTTGGGGGGGGGGGGGGAACAGAACTATTTCTAATCTATTTATATTGGATCTGGATGTAATATTTCCCCATGAAAATATCCAAGCTTTTATTCAAAATGTTCAATGATTAACTGAGATTTCTAAATTCTAATCAACCTGCATATTAAAGCTTTACCAAATATTCTACAAACACTATCTCATTGGGAACTTAAAATATATTTCCAATTTAATTTAATATTTTCTAACAATATGTTACTATTTGATCTGCCACTGCATTATGTAACAGCAGATCAGGGTCACTTTGTTTGCAGCTGGACCCGATTTATGAGCGAATATATTAGTATTACGCACGGTATGTGTGTAGTAAAGGTCTATTAAATCAGCGATTTGAACTCTTCAATTATCTTGTCTCTATCATGCAAGGAGCTTCATAAAGTATGCTGTTTGACATGGTCAGGGAGCTCCATAACGTCTACTGCTTGACAGGGCCAGGGAGCTTCATTAGTATACTATTTGACAGGGCCATGGAGCTTCATAAAGCCTAGAGTTTGACAGGCTCAGAGAGCTTCATAAAGTCTAATGTTTGAGTGATTGAGGGAGCTTCATAAGTCTACTGTTTGACATGGTCAGGGAAATTCATAAACTTTACTGTTTGACTTGATCTTCAAATCACAATATATTTGTCATTAAATGAGAAAAATAGAATTAGTTCCCGATATCCCGATATAAAATTTAAAATCTTTTGTCTCCCTTTCACTGTTAATGTTTGCTCTTTGAAATAATAATAATAATAATAATAATAATAATAATAATAATAATAATAATAATGATAATAATAATAATAACAACAACAACAACAATACTGATATTAATAATAATAATAATAATAATAATAACACTAATAATAATAATAATAATAATAATAATAATAAAATCATCGTCATCATCATTATTTGTATTAATATTATTATTATTAAAAGCAGCATTAATATTGAATAATGCCTTAATTATCCAGCTTGTTATAGGTCATAAATGCTATATTTGACAACACAAGATGAGACCCGCTTATAAGGTTGGTCAAACTGCAAACTTCACAGATAAATACGCTGAAAGATTTGGGTCTATGCAGTTTGTTATCAATAATCAGTACAATAAGTAGCATAAACCCTGATCAGCCTGTACACGGCTGTTCGTGATCTACGTTGATTGCAATTGGACTCGACATAGAATCGGGTATATACGATAATTTGACTTTCTATGTTACAATGTTAAAATGACAATCAAAGTGGCTACAAACGAGTTGCATTAATATCATTATTTATTGATGTCTTTAGAAGAATAGAAATGTCAACAAATATGGAGTCAACAATGCTATTAGAAAGGAATTTATAAATGCAACCGCAAACGTACCACAAATATGTTTCTGGTGTGACCCGTTGTGTATAATGATAACGATAATGATAAATAACAAGCATTATTATAACAACCAAGAACAAGCTTAAAATGGATCATGTCCACCCCTTTTCTGCTCGATAGGATTATATCTCACTGTGAAGTTTGTCATCTCCGAAATGAATCAAGAACCAAATAAAACCTGTCTTTGTTTTGGCCCTTTAACTATAAGTGAATATAGCTAGAAAAGAAAGAGACGAACAGAGAAACTTAGGTAGAATGTGAGAATATTAGGTTTATTAAAGGTGTTTCTCATTATACGCTTACCTCACCTGTTGATGTCAATAACATTGGTGTTCTGTAATAAATATTACTTTTAATTCGCGATCAGTTTGTAGTGAATGATGTGTTTGGGGTTCTGAGTAAATTGATAAATGTGTGTGTGTGTGTGTGTGTGTGTGTGTGTGTGTACCTCGTGTAGCACTCCCCTCATGCGCTCTTCTTGCAAAAGTATAAATTAAGAGAGCAGATTGCAAAAGGCGTAACGTAACGAAATAAATTGTTAAACATCTAAAGCAAATATAATAATTAACCCAAAACCTCTTTTATCTCAAAACAAGATTTGTTTCGTATTTGTGCAAAAGCAATTTTCTGCATTAAGAGGTTAGTCTCAGGACTGGTCGGCGTGGTGTCAGGATAATGTGACTGGGTGGGACATCATGCTACATGTCTGCGGCATGATGCCCCAGTGCTAGACATTACTATAAACTGCCACACTGCAGAGATCGTAGCGATATGACTGAAAAATTGTTAAAGCTACGTTAAAATCCAAATGACACACACACACACACACACACACACACACACACACGCAGTTTTCTGCATTTATATTGGAAAAGTCAAAATTCACTCGTGCAAGACTAAATGTGAAGATTAATATTTATATATTTACAAGAAATGACTATCCATATTTTATCTACCGTATCTTCAGATAAAAACGGGCCGTTCTGGGGATGAGGGTGGGTGGGGGTTAAGCTAAACGGAATCCTATATCATTGCTAATATGAGCACGCTGTAGGAAAACTGACGTGAACCACACAAGCCGTAATATGTAAAGAACGGACATAATAATTGAAGATCATTTTGTCGCCATCGAAACAAAAAATCCCGACAGTGTCTGTATTTCTATGCTATGAAGCAAACAAAAACTTTAAATAAAAGTCGATCTTCTCCAACTGGGTAGCAAAGTCAGACAAGAGAGTAGAGTGATGGAACTGACAGTTTTCCTAGACTGAAAATATTTTATCCATGGTCCAATCCTTATTTGGGCCAACCGGATATCTCAAAGAGCATATCGATGAGAATGAAAGTAGAACTTCTAATGACATTGTTATTAAGCCTAATGCTATTTTTCAAAACTTGTCTTCCATTAAATTAAATTATCGTGCTCGTGTTCCATTACTTTTAGAATTCAAAGGTGGCTGCACAACAGTCGATGTATCAAAGGAAACAGAGACAGGGTTATCGTCCATCCTTGATAGTATAAATTCCAGGAACGTATTTGCGGTCTAAATAAACTCGACCGGTCTGGTGTTTGATGCATCCCCGAGGGAAATATTTTTCACGTGTATAGTCTAGGATCGTCTAAAGATAAAATGAAATAGTTTAAAATCCACAAGTATTAAGGTATTAAATAGACTAATAAAATACAGGTGTTTTCCTCAAGTAAATGTCTGACACGTCCTCGTGAATCATTAAGTTAGAGGCTTGTCCAAGCAAACGTTCAATATGGTGAATCTTTGTGACTTCTATCATTACGTTTTTCTTAATCAACTTCGGGCCTCTGAGACATGAAAGATGTCCCTGTGATCACGAGTTTCCAACTTACGTAATTAGATGCGCTGTGTTGTTGGGGTTTTTTGCGCTATTTTGTATTTCTAAAATATTTTGTTTTTAAATTCAGCAGCCAAACATCTGTTTCAAGGTCCCCCCCCCCCACTTTAGACCTTTAAGATATTAGCTAAATTCTGATAAAGTCTTTTAACTATTTTTTGTTCAGAATAAAACATCAGTTTTCACTTGAGCATGAAGGATATAAATAATGTAAACTTAAAGTCATGGTAAAATGTATGAATGATTTTTTCTGCACCAAATGTCATGCATCGCCACTCTCGATCTAACAAAACTTACAAGTGAATTATTTTTCATGAATTATCTGACTACTAACAGGGGCTACTCAGAAACTTACGTAGATTTCAATATAAATGTGTTAAACTGATTCAAGTTATAATAATTGGACTATTATATACGACCAGTAGACGTCATATTTTCAGGATATAATTTCTTCGTGTAGATTTTTAACAGACAGCCTTTGATTTTACAAACATTGGAATGCTTGTGGATTTGACAGTTCAACTCCGAGGTAATTCATAAAGCTGAAAGATTATTCACAAGACCATACAATGTTAAAACTAGTTGCCTTTTACAATGTATCCCACCGCTTGGTTACGTCATCTCGTTTGATTACGTCACTACATATAAAAATCACCAGACCTATAGTTGTTTGCTTCCTTTGATATTTTATTTTTTTTTTGGGGGGGTGCAGATTTTCACCTGCAAACAGAGCAATATCTACAATGCAATTTCTGCATTTTTTAATGAAACGAGCTCTGATTGCGACTTCCCCAATAATATGTGCAAAGAAATTATTTAGGAGCAGTAAACTGAAATTATAATATATACCAAAGAAGAATATTACTTATGACCAATGACGTTTAAGGTGAAATAAATAGCAAATCAAATCTTTGGGGGGGGGGGTGTCTGGGGGGGGGTAGCGACGTTTGTCAGCACATGATGGGCTGTATATGGCGGTCAGTATATTTGGTGGAGCAAGAAACTGGGAAAATCCGAGAAGAACCACCAACCCACGGGATGCTAATGTGAAGCTTTTTCTTATATCCACGTTGGCGAAGCTGAGACTCGAACCAACGCAGGCAGATGTTAAATGGCTGTGATCCGTAAGGTGAACGTCTTAGACCACATCACATGTATGTTAGTGAACGGGAATTTAAGGAACAATCATTCAATATTGACACACATACACACACCCGTGTCCAAAAGGGATACATTATTTGTTTACAAATAATACAATGGATATACTTAGTTCTTTTTCTCTTAAAACAGGACAATACTTTTTTCTAAAACTAACTGGGGACAATTAACTTTTTTTAAAATAAATCCTATTCCTCCTCACGCCCCGACAAACGGGCGAACCCTAATCAATAGATAAACTCTGTATACTATAATGATCTATATTTATAAAACACTATAGTACATACACCATGCATTCATGTAAAGAAAAATGCTAGTGAATGAGGAGATGGTAAAACAGCATATAATAATCTCTCTCTCTCTCTCTCTCTCTCTCATGAGAGAGATTTAATTGGAAGATATAAAATGAGCCCATCAACGGGTGACGTATTTTACATATAATCAGTATCAACTCTCAGACCAACACTACCTAATGGTATCATCTTAAGAAGTAAGAGATCTAATAATCCAACAGTAGTGTTGGCTTGCGCCCCAGATTTTATTGTCACTCTTACAATACGTTCTACAATGCCAATTTTTTTATATAAAAAAGATAATTAAATTTCATGTCGTTTGTGGACGGAAATAAGAGGACCAGCATTGAATAAAAAGGACCTTGCAATACCAACTGATTTGTAAACATAGTTTTCATTCGAAATACGTATAACAAAGGGTGTTTATAACACTGGTCAACAGTGAAATCATTACTGACTTGAAAAGGCCCTAATCTGTAGTATTTTGGTGTGCCGAACACGAATATAACCGTGAAAAATTTGTATTGGCTCTCGTTTTGAAGATATTCATATACCTCATTTTCTATGTTTCACTGTGTAAATTTCTCCAGTAGGACTGCAGCAACATCCGGAATAATGATGTAACATTGCATAATACCATCATGCTCACATCATCCACAGTTGATTGCATCATTTTCTGATGCAATGCAATACTAATGCCATGCGGCTGCTGAAGTAAGTTGACGTCAGCAGTGTACTATACATGTGTAGGCCTATTATACTAATGCCAGGCGGCTGCTGAAGCTGACGTAAGCAGTGTACTATATAAAGCCCAATCAGATAGGTTCAGCATTTAAAATATTTTAGACGTTGTGCGAGACAGTTCAAGCTACTGTTACATAAAACTTATTATTTTATCCATTTACGTACAATAAAGAACAGTAATGCCTCGAAAGTGTGTTAATACCGCGGACAATTTTTGCTATATTTGTGGGGAAGTGACATTTGCCAACCAGAAGAAAAGTATCAATTCTCAAGTGAAGAAGGCATATCATCTTTACTTCGGATGCAAGGTTGGTGACCAAGACAAGCCTTGGGCTCCGCATATATGCTGTGCTACATGTACAACACAGCTTTCACAGTGGTTGAATTGCAAAAGGTCATCAATGCCGTTTGCAGTCCCAATGGTGTGGAGAGAGCCAAGCAACCACCTAAATGACTGTTACTTCTGCTTGGTTCCTCCTCTTTCCGGCGGAATAACGAAGCGAAAGAAGTCGAGAATAGTCTACCCAAACATTCCGTCTGCATTGAGACCAGTTCCACATGGTGAGGGACTTCCTATTCCAGAACCTCCAGCAGAATATTCTCTTGATTCATCTGACGAAGACAAAGGTGAGTCGACCTGTTCTTCTCCTGGTCCATCAGCATGCAGTGATCCAGATTTTCACTGTGGTGCATCATCAACCCCACACAGAATAACACAGGAAGAACTAAATGACCTGATTCGTGATTTGGACTTATCAAAGAACAAGGCAGAATTGCTAGGATCAAGACTCCAACAATGGAATCTTCTAGAAGAAGATGTCACAATTACTGCATATCGAAAGCGCCACCAGCAATTGGAGCCTTTCTTCAGAAAGGAAAGTAATCTGATATTCTGTTCCGATATTGAGGGCCTCATGAATGCTTTAAAAATCACTCATGACCCACAAGAATGGAGACTATTTGTGGACTCTTCGAAACTGAGTCTCAAGGCTGTGCTTTTGCACAATGGAAACATTCTTCCATCTATTCCAGTAGCGTATGCTGTCCACATGAAAGAGACATACGATAACTTAAGGCAGCTACTGAATTCCATTGAGTATAACAAGTACAGCTGGCACCTCTGTGGTGATTTGAAGGTAGTTGCCCTTTTAATGGGACTGCAGCAAGGATATACAAAATACATGTGTTTCTTATGCGAGTGGGATAGCCGAGCAAGGGAAATGCACTACATGAGGAAGGAATGGACTCACAGGCAGAATGTAGCCATTGGAGAGAAGAATATCCAACACCCAGCTCTGGTTGAGGCTCAGAAAATCTTGCTACCACCCCTTCACATCAAACTAGGTTTGATGAAGAACTTCGTGAAAGCCATTGACCGGACTTTGCCAGCATTCCGGTACCTGCATGAAAAATTCCCTCGACTCAGCGAAGCAAAGATTAAAGAGGGAGTTTTTGTGGGTCCTCAGATTCGAGAGCTTTTCAAAGATGACCGGTTCAACAACTTGCTGGAAGGTGACGCGAAACAAGCATGGAATGCTTTTCGCCTAGTTTCTACAAACTTCCTCGGAAATGTTAGGGCAGAAAACTATAAGGAACTAGTAGAAGACATGTTGATGAAGTATAAGAAACTTGGCTGCAATATGTCTCTAAAGATTCACTTCCTTCATTCCCATTTGGATTTCTTTCCTAGCAACTGTGGTATTGTTAGTGATGAACACGGCGAACGTTTTCATCAAGATATCGCAACAATGGAACAAAGATACCAGGGAAAATGGTCCACTACAATGCTGGCTGACTACTGCTGGACACTCCTCAGAGATGCTCCCGAACAGCTGTACAAGAGACAGGCGAAGAAATCTAAGATGTAGTCAATGACTTGATTTTTTATAGGTAGGCTATTACAGTTGACCTTTTACTATTGGAATGCATTTCGTTATGTAAACATTAATTTCTTGCAGATTACAAAAAAACTAGAGCCAATTTTGCAATTTGACTGTCATATTCGTGTTCAGCACATAAAAATTGATAAGAATTGACTAATTTTATTTCAGTAACATGACTTTTGTAAAAATTTGTTGTCCAGTGTAATTAGTGTTTGGTTATAGCATCTCGTTGGTCAAGCGAAATGTATTGAAAAAGCCTACTTGAACCTAGTTTATTAGTACGTTAAATGACGCTCTTTCAACAGAAATCTCATCTTCAAATGGCATCAAAGAGAATATGCAGTGATTTATTGCTAAATTAACATAAAACAGATCTGAAATGTCGAGGTGTTCACAGCGAGATTGTCTCTTGGCAATCTTATATATCCTGGTCTTTATCGTGTATTGAATGTAGGAAAATGTTTAATTTTGAATCATAAGTCATTCGCATAATGTTTCAAAATCGTGCTAACAAATTCGGAAAGAAAATGGACATGTCTCATGGCAATAAATTACTAACAAGTTATAATTTTGACATGTCTCAGTTACAATGCGTTGCCAGATAGGATCTGTATTAATGAACTTCATGCTCGATTTAATGATTATTTTTTACACAATGTGTCAGAATGTTCGATTTATGCATAACCCATTTATGTATAAAAAAATATCTTAATCTAAAATAAAGAATTCTAAAAACATTATAAATCTGAAAAACCTTCAGGAATCTTAGGAAAAGAATTTGTGACGCAGATTGTTAATTTTAGCCGGGTGGTCTAAAGCTCCCGTCTTCACCGATCACTGCCATTTCACATATGTTCTCATGGGTTCGAATCTCGGTCTCAGCCAATCTGAGTATGCGAGAAAACTTGACAGTAGCTTCCCGTGGGTTGATGGTTCTTTCTGGCGTTTTCCTGGGTTCTTCCTCCACAAAATATACTGGCCACCATGTATGCTGAAAAATGGCGTTATACCTCTAAACAACAACAACAAATCCTAGATCCCTGTGAGGTTTGTATTTTTATAATTGATAACCAAACTAAGCATTTTCCGACCAGGGAATATGACGTAGTGTTTATCCAATGGTCACGTGGTTCTCAATCCTTCATCTATATGACACATCTGCACCTTACAATTAACAATTTACGAGTTTCTAATAGAGCCTACAGTAATACGAAACCATGAAGTCATTACAGCGTATTGCAGTTAGTACAATTTCAAGAACTATATCAAATTATTAATACGATTGCACGATGATAGAGTGAAAGGAAAGAAGGAGACAAAACAAACTGAAGGAGTCTCAACTTATTCACATGAAAGTTAAAATTAGATTGATGACTCTATTCGACATATTCAAGTCGAAACGCATCCATTCTCTCCAAAAAATGATATTCTGGTATAATATATGAAAATGCTGATCTTATATGTTGACGGAATGACAAAATATTACACTGGTAGATAATAGATGGGATAACATCATACTTCAACACAGGAGAGCACACGGTCATATTTCCTACCAGAATAATATACTTAAAATCATTTCAGGATAAAACATGATACACCCCACGTCACTATGTTGATCCCCTGCTGTGACTTGCTCTGATGGCAGAAAATGTCTTATCTCTATTTCTACACATGCCATGGTTGTTTGTTTTCTATGTTAGTCCGGAGTAAAACTTTTATAAGTACTTCATTAATTTAATTTTTTGGTTTCGTGATCAAAAACAATTATACAAGAATCAATTATCAAAACATTAACATCAGCTCCTTCCAAAATATTACTCCACTCGGCTGAATAGAATAATTAATATTTTGGAATTAAAACCTAATCAAACCATTACGACTGTTTGTTAAAAGTATACTAAAAGGAGATATTGAGTGTTCACTGGAAATTAATGTAACTTCAGTATTTTGATAGATTTTGACGTATGCACTCATGAAACACTTGTACAAGAATACAGTGTAAGGAACTTCAAAAGATGATCCCCGTAGAATGTAGATATATTTTACCACGCCCAACTATTTGTACATCTTCAGTCATGAAAGTGATCATTGGTGCATTAATACTGTCTAATTTAATCGATTTAACTTAACATGTTAAGGTTCAAAGGAGAGATGATGTGTTGCAGTGGAGTAGATTATGATCTATTTTGTCGCTTAGAATCTTCATGCATTCATACTTGGTGTTAGAATTCTATACAAACACGATTTTTGTGTATTGCTCATAGTTGCAACAGGTAGAAATAATACATAGAACACTGGATAAAGTAGGATGAACTATTGAATATGATGACACAACTCAACGACAATAGGAAAATATACGGGAGAATAAAGTAATTTCCAAGTCCAAACTTCCCTTACGTTGTATACTACCCCAGCAAACGGGGGCCCCGAGTGGCCGAATGGTCTAAAGCGCTCTCCGTTACGGATCACTGACATCTCACCTCTGTCTGCGTGGGTTCGAGTCTCGGCCAATGGGGGTATGTGAGAAAGCTAGTAGCTTCTCGAGGGTCGGTGGTTCTTTCCGGGGATTTTCCGGGTTCTTCCTCCACCATTAATACTGGCCGCCATGTATAGCCTATCGTGTGCTGAAAAATGGCCTTAAACCCTACAACAACTACAACTACAACAACTACCCCAGCAAACGTCGGTGTCGCGCTTCATTGCGTTTACAAGTTAGCGATCATGCAATGAAACATTTCTTTCATTTTCCTGAAATGGCACAATTATCAAAATTGTACAGTGATTAGCCCAATCTATACAGTAATCAGTCCAAACTTTGCAGTAATCAGACCACCCGTACAGTAATCAGACCAAACCATACAGTAATCAGAAAACATTTACAGTAATTAGACCAAGCCATACAATAGTTAGACCGGGGTCCACTAGTTGCCGAGTGGTCTAAAGCGCTCACCGTTCCGGATCACTGCCATCTCACCTCTGTCTGCGTGGGTTCGAGTCCAAGGCTCGGCTAGCGTGGGTACGTGGGAAAGCCTGCCAGTAGCTTCTCGTGGGTCGGTGGTTCTTCCCTGGGTTTTCCAGGGTTCTTCCTCCACCAGTTATACTGGACGCCATGTATAGCCTATCTTGTGCTGAAAAATGGCATTAAACCCTAGAACAACAACAATAATAGTTAGACCAAGCCATAAAGTATCAGACCAAACTTTGCAGTAATCAGACCAAACTATGCAGTAATCAGACCGCCCGTACTGTAATCAGACCAAACCTTACAGTAATCAGAAAACACTTACAGTAATTAGACCAAGCCATACAGTAATCAGACCAAATATATAGTAATTAGACCAAACCATATTGTAATTAGACCAAGCCATGCAAAGAATACCTCGAAAAAGTTAAATAAAAACATGGCAATTAAAAACACATCCTACAGCATCAGAATAAGTTTTACTTTATATTTTATGAGTAAAGCCAGAGGTAAAATTCCACGGATTCTACAGACTTTTATCTCACCGATAACACCTGATCGCAGTTATCTGCGGCAATTAATTTTCGCCGAAAAAGGCCCGGGTTAAAAGGAACCTGATCAGGTGTATCATTTAGCCAGATTTATTCATTCACGTGTAAAATTTGTAAAGCTTGTCCTGATCAAAAGGATATATGAAGGCAGGGAGTAATTCAATGAGCAGGACCCATCTTGTTTGCGAATCGGACGTCTTAATGATTGCTTTGAGTAACATAGCAACTTTGCGTCAATACATTTGTGATGGCGCCGGAATATGCATGTCATGCATATGTGTGGAGAGAGACAGACAAAAGGAAGGACCAACAGATACCGTCTGACAGACAGACAGACGGACAGACAGACATCAGTGTAATTCGATGCGACATGAATGATGTGCGCGGTTTCTGTGGATAGTAACGTTTCATTATGGTCCCACTATGTAAATAAAATGCACATTAGAGAAAAGGTCTAAAGAACAGATCAAAAATAAATGAAAGCATTTTTATAACTAATAAAACAGACATTTAGCAAACGAATGTTATATGTACTTCTCTCCGGACGTACGTACGTACGTACATACATGCATACATACATACATACATACATACATACATACATACATACATACACACACACACACATACATACATACATACATACATACATACATACATACATGCATACATACATACGCACACACATACATACATACACACACACACACATACATACATACATACATACATACATACATACATACATACATACATACATACATACATACATACTTACATACATAAATACAATTAAATAAAGTGACTAAAGATACAGACCAAACAATGTATTTTCAACAATATTGAAGTGAGCAAAACAAGTTTGAAAAATAAAGGGAGTGTCTGTGTATACTTAAAGCATAATTCAGGAATGTCAGGTTATCTTTCTAACTGAAAGTGTGTGTGCGTGTGTGTGTGTGTGTGAGAGAGAGAGAGAGAGAGAACATAATGATGAAAGTTTACAAAGATGCATCAAGAATAAAAGAAATCTTATTTTTAAATACTTTGAAATAAATTCAGTACCAGGTAAATATAGGTTATAATTGAAGTAATTTAAATTTGTCCAATTATTGTCCATTTTGTCCGAAGATATAACTAAATCAATAGCCTGCCAACGTGTCTCCATACATAAACAAATACGTTTTATATACATACATAAAGGTTAGGCAAATCAGGGTCTATCCAGTTTGTTGTTAATAATCAATAAAGCACACAGATACACCCTGATCTACAAGCGCATTATGCGACTGCAGATGAAGATCTATGCTGTTTTGCCATTGGAATCGACTTGTAAATGAGTAAGGACGGTATAAATCGCTTTATATATTCATATCATGGGGTTGTGAAATATATAAATGCTGTAAAACTGATACAAATTTTCGGTTATCGTATGGTATCAAGTTCTTTTTTGCGATACTAGTTTTTATGACAAGTGATGAATTTTCATATGTTTATTACTGTCAATGAAATCAATGGATAACTTGATCACATGTTTGAAATCTACTTATTTAATTTGATGGTAAGCATATAAACAATTCTAGAATATTGGGGTCGTTTCAGTGTTTTACCTGCGATTTTTAAAGCGTGTGATTGTATATTTACTGGGTCTAAAGCTAAGTGGATATATTAATCCTTAATGACATTCATATCCATGGATCGTTCTTGCTATCATTAAATAACCCACTGAATATTATTACGCAAAATTAGTGCAAACTGATTTTCTCTGATCCGACAGCATTTTAAAATCTGACAACATCAGATACGGCCAGCCACTGAATCCTACAAATTTGTTCCATGTTGGAAACATTGAACCCATTCCTTAATCATTAGTTAGGTTGGCTATGTGTTTCTAAGAGGATATCGATACAAAATGAAGTGTTAGTTTTCCCACATGCAATTAGAATGATATTATGTCTCACGTTATCTTTCTTTTACCTGTCCCCTCGAACCAAGAAGGCTCCATTGATTTTCAATTAACTTTTTTGTTGGTATTAGACGTTCAAGTGTTTAAACTATTTAATTAAACGGTGGCAGCTAAACAAAATATAATATAAATGTGCAACGGGGAGGAAACATGGTGCATTGTCTGTAATGTTAATTGGAGTGACGTCTTTGTGCTCTAAATAAACTCCACCAGTTCAGAATTTTGATGTATCCCTGGGGCAAATGGTCACACGTCCATAATTCTACAGTGTGCTAAAGTGAATATAAATAGTTTTCAACCCAAATTAATGAACGCCGGCAATCAGCTAAAGCAAACGCTTAACGTCCGTTAAGTAACTGATTTCGCAACTTATTATGTAACAGGCCTATGAAAGCAAACCCTGACGCCCGCGTGCTATTTTTGATGTGTAGAACCAATTCTTCGAACCTATTTTATGAGCTGTAACGGTTTTCTGGGCTGTCTGATGGGTATTCTTTGGTCATAAGGTCAGCTGACCGGGCCTCTAACACATTATCAAGAAAGATATCCTTGATTGTCCACTGGTACAATCTAACTTAGTCGAATCAGACCGAGTTTGGGGAGCAGGATTTTCTTCGTAATAATCTGCTGCGTAACTCCCGATTATGATTAAAACATTCTGTGCGGAGTCAATAATCAAGTTTTCAAGCCTTTAAACGATGATGTTTTTAATCTAAAAGCTAATTAAGAATTGAAAGCATGATTCTGAAAAGGTTTCAAAATATACTTGTCATTGCGCATAACGATTTTCCATATGGCAGGTAACATTTTAAATCTGATATATACATCTTTCCTATCACAAATGTTATAATTTTAAGAATTTCTAATCGATTACTGTCAATTTACAAATACTTATTATGGCCAAGATCAGTGGACCAATTGTCTTTCGAGCCATTGCGCATTCATCTCTGCACAAATTTCATCGCTTTATCTCCAAAGCAGTGAATCTAAGCTAATCGTTGCATGTGACACTGAGAATAATTTTCTCATCCACTCAGTTCGTTGTCTACTGAACTTGGGAAGGAACATGAATAAAACAATGGTGGTTTCAATCCCACCACAGGAACATAATGGGGCGTCAACAAGCTGAATACGGTAACATATAGCTTTTAATGGACTTACATCATGTCCTAATCTATACTAACTAGGGTTAGATTATTAAACTTGGCATTTTGCTAGACACGATATTTGGACATAAATATTTTTGAAAGCACTGTACGACACTGAGTATCACGTTCGAGATTGTTCCACAAGAATAATGTTGATGGTATCAGAGATAATTTGGTAGAATTTAGCCTGAAATTGCAAATGACCGTATTTTTTTAACGTCGAAGGTTGTAATTTGTTTGTACGGATACATGTGGAAGGATTAATTCAATGAGATAGTCTAGGGTTTGGCTGGTTTTAATGTTGTAGAGTGTTACATTTTTTTTTTTCAACAATGCAAAATTTCCCCACAATATTTCAAACTAAAGAGATCGACTACTGGTGTATTTTGGAAGCCCTGGTACTATTCTTGCCACCTCAAGCAAGTTTTTCCAATTTTTCCGAATCGATCAACGAACATCTGTCCCAGAGTATATTGGCATATTCCAAGATAGGCCAGATATAAGTTACATGCAGTTTCGATCAAATGTGCCTGCTAAGTTTGTATTTCAATTTTCGAAGATTGGCTATTCGAGATGATGCTGATTTTAAAATGCTATCAATGTGATAAGTCCATTTGGCATTTCATAAAAGGAATAATCCTAGATGGCGATGAGAATCCACATATTTAAGCTCGATATGGTCGAAAAACAAGTTCAGGATTATTTGTTACGTTTTTGTTCGTGTTAAACATGGCCACTGTTGTTTTTTTCTTTCTGGATCAAACTTTAAGAGCCATTCCTTGGACAGTTAAGCAATATTATTTGACCAGTATTCATGACAAACTCCATTTCAGAACGGTAAGGGGGTGAATAATGCAGAGATGAGTTGTCTGCAAACGACGAGTGAGTGAGTTCATACCATCGGCAATATCGTTTACATAAATTAGAAACACGAGTGTCACAAGGACAGATCCTTGAGGTACACCTGCATTTGCACCCATTTCCACTGAATAAGTATCATGCACAAGGACCGTTTATTTTTTTATCTCTTAAATAACTTTCAAATACTTTTGTTAGATTACCTGAAATTCGTTGAATTTAAACAATAAGCCTCTGTGCCAGACCTAATAAAATGTTTTTGATAGATCAGAAAATACAATAACAAGAATTGTTATTGTTCCAATAACATTTCAATAAAATGAAAAGCAGTGGGGTGACCATTAAGGAATCCTCGTTGATACTTATAAGGAGATGATTTGCATGAAAGTAATTATTCATTTTTTTAAAAATGCATCTTTCCAAAATTTTCGAGACACGGATAAGTAGAGAGATTGAATAATAATTGGGAACCTCGTGTGGATCACGATGCATTTTGAATTGTCATAGGAACATTAACTAGTATTGTTATGTACATTTACTTTGTATTGTTTGTTACCTTTTTCTCCATGACTGATTGTATGTAAAACTTAATTGTATTTTGTAAATGACCTTAGTCTAAGATCAAGTTCATTTTACACCCGAGTAGGGACCTTGATTTTGTAAACAACATAATATATAGCTGATATTTCTCTGTAAGTATAAATTAAATAGTAGGATCATTATCAATGGAGATAATCGTGTTTATCCTAGTCTGAGTCTAGGACACTGGTATTTCCGATGGAAAAATCTGTTGTACCTGGTGTTTGCTATGCTCTTTATTATAATTTTAGTAATAGACCTTATCTTGCTGACAACTAAGAACGTTCTAGAAATTAACTGATCCTGGTTCTATTATTGTGTCTTAGGTTTTAGCATAATGTTATTTACTTGAAAAATTATCAATTCTTCTTTTGACATCTTGACGTAGAATCAATCTTATTGTTGTGTTCAAATTTTCATTCGGGTGGAATTATTTATTCAAAGTATTATTCACTGGAACTACACTGTGCTCATCAATATTATTCTTGGACTGGAACATTCATTTGGAATTATTGCGAATTTAGACCAGGACATTTTTCGATTATATTACTGTAATACTGTTCATCAAAAGACTGTTAGCATATGAACACACTCCTGACGACTGGCTCATTAGCATATCGGAGACTGGAGGCACATCAACACATTCAATATCGGAACTTATTCGGAATGCAACTGGAATTCAGTTTGAACGTCATATATTTGGACTTGTGATATAGCTTGTTTTTTGGGGTTTTTTTAGGGAAATACATTATTTGTTGAATTTTATAAAACTTGTGGGTTTTCGCTCTTTTCTAATACTTAGTTTTAGATCATAGAGTCGTAACAGAATCAACAAATAACTTACTTCAGATCTTTTTTTTTCCATCTTTAAAAATTAGCTTTTGTATTTTAGCCGACCACGTCTTGGGAATTTCAGTAAGTATAATCAAATATATAATAGTTTAGAGAGCAAAAGAATAAGAAAACGTGATTCGTATGTTGTACAAAGAAAATACAGACTGTTTAAAGAAAATAACTAAAGGAACAATTAACTGATCATGCATACATATCACACGTTGATCATTTATAATCAATAGATTCATGTCGTTTGACTTTTAATTTTAAAAGCACGCTTTTACAGCGAAGCAAAAAGTTTTAAAACTGCTAAAATTCAACTATCTTCTATTTAAGTACCAGTGGTATTTTTTTTAGTTAAAAGCACTTCTTCAAATTACATCTCCTGAAATAAACAAGACCCTAAAATAATTTCTTTCCTAATTTGACATTCAAAGGATGTTCGAATGTCAAGGTGTACATGAAGTTTACGAGATGAAAGTTCAATATTAGAGCTTATGTTATCTTAAGAAAACATTTCAAGCACCTATTTAACCAGCAATGTGTCACAAAAGCCTGCTTTAAGATGAATCAAATATCAGTTCCTCAAGAGCCCACAGAGATGGCTTTGAACTTGCTTTATGGCTTTCTGCTATCTGAATCCCCTCTTTTTTGTCACTACATATCTCACGTAAATAACTAACCATTAATTATATCTTAAAATATTTACATATCTGATGAAATGCACGTCGTCATTGATATGTTTCAAACTGTGATCCCGAGTTTTCTCCTATTATATCTATTGACTACTATCTGCAAGTACATGTGTATGGCTGCCATTGTGTAATGTTTATTTATTAAATTGAATATTTATCCACCTCTGTGTTCTCAAGATGCTTTTAGATCTAATAGGTTAAATAATGATTATTTGAAAAAAATCTAATTGCATTGGCCTACAGGATAAGCATACATATTTCATTGATTATCTTATTCACAGTGCATTGAAATATAGGACAAGAATACCTATTTCAGTGATTATCTAACTCATAGTGCATTGGAATATAGGACAAGAATACCTATTTCAGTGATTATCTAATTCACAGTGCATTGAAATACAGGACAAGAATACCTATTTCAGTGATTATCTTGTTCACAGTGCATTGGAATATAGGACAAGAATACCTAGTTCAGTGATTATCTAATTCACAGTGCATTGGATGATAGGACAAGAATACCTATTTCAGTGATTATCTAATTCACAGTGCATTGGAATATAGGACAAGAATACCTATTTCAGTGATTATCTAATTCACAGTGCATTGGAATATAGGACAAGACTACCTATTTCAGTGATTATCTTGATCACAGGTCATAGGAATATAGGACAAGAATATTTCAGTGATTATATTGTTCACAGTGCATTGGCATACAGGACAAGAATATTTCATTGATCATCTTGTTCACAGTGTATTGGAATATAGGACAATAATACCTATGTCAGTGATTATCTAAATCATAGTGCATTGGAATATAGGACAAGAATACCTATTTCAGTGATTATCTAATTCACAGTGCATTGGAATACAGGACAAGAATACCTATTTCAGTGATTATCTTGTTCACAGTGCATTGGAATATAGGACAAGAATACCTAGTTCAGTGATTATCTTATTCACAGTGCATTGGATGATAGGACAAGACTACCTATTTCAGTGATTATCTAATTCACAGTGCATTGGAATATAGGACAAGAATACCTATTTCAGTGATTATCTAATTCACAGTGCATTGGAATATAGGACAAGAATACCTATTTCAGTGATTATCTTGATCACAGTGCATTGGAATACAGGACAAGAATATTTCAGTGATTATCTTGTTCACAATGCATTGGAATACAGGAAAAGAATATTTCAGTGATTATCTTGTTCACAGTGCATTGGAATATAGGACAAGAATACCTATTTCAGTGATTATCTAATTCACAGTGCATTGAATGATAGGACAAGAATACATATTTCAGTGATTATCTTGATCACAGGTCATAGGAATATAGGACAAGAATACATATTTCAGTGATTATCTTGATCACAGTGCATTGAAATATAGGAGAAGACTACTATTTCAGTGATTATCTTGATCACAGGTCATTAGAAGATAGGACAAGGCTACCTATTTTAGTGATTATCTTGATCATAGGTCATAGGAATATAGGACAAGAATACCTATTTTAGTGATTATTGCTTTCACAGTGCACTGAAATATAGGGGAAGACTACTATTTCAGTGATTATTTTGATCACAGGTCATTAGAAGATAGGACAAGGCTACCTATTTTAGTGATTATCTTGATCACAGGTCATTGGAAAATAGGACAAGAATACCTATTTCAGTGGTTATCTTGATCACAGGTCATTGGAAGATAGGACAAGACTATTTTAGTGATTATCTTGTGCACAGTGCATTGAAATATAGGATTAGACTACCTATTTTAGTGATCATTGTTTTCACAGTACATTGGAATATAGGACAATAATATTTCAGTGATTATCTTGTTCAGAGTAGATTGTAATATAGGACAAGACTACATATTTTAGTGATTATCTTGTTCACAGTAGATTGTAATATAGGACAAGACTACATATTTTAGTGATTATCTTGTTCACAGTAGATTGGAATATAGGACAAGACTACATATTTTAGTGATTATCTTGTTCACGGTGCATTGCAATATAGGATTAGACTATCTATTTTAGTGATTATTGTTTTCACGGTGTATTTGAATATAGGACAAGACTACCTATTTCAGTGATTATCTTGTTCACGGTGCATTGGAATATACGACAAGACTATTTCATTGATTATTTCTTTCACAGTGCATTGGAATATAAGACAAGACTACCTATTCCCACTGATTATCTTGTTCTCAATGCATCGGAATATAGGACAAGACTACCTGTTTCAGTGGCTATCTTATTTTCAGTGCATTGTATTGTAGGACAATAATACATATTTTATTGGTTGTGAAGTATTTTTATTACGTAGTGAGAATTAATCTCAAACTAATAGCCTGGCTGAGAAGTGAAATATTTTCATAAAATGTTTAAGTATGGACATTATCGTAGTCTTGTAAATGAGTTGTCACTTAATCTAACAAGTCATTCCTTCCAGCACAAAAGCCAGCTCTCAATGGTAGAGTGCCTGCTTATGAATGTATAGAAGAGATGAAGTATCATTTAGCGTTCCCACACAAAGCATGTTGGCGTGGCATTTCATCTATTGAGCTCGTAATGGATTATATAGGTATACGACACCTCCGTACGTGTTAAAAATTATATAAAGTCACTCTGAAGATTCTTTGTTATTATAACACAAATGAAATCAATTAATAAACACGCATGGAGTAAATTATTTTGTAAAGTTCAGGTGTGTGATAAGAATTCAGTTGAATTTGTATGAAACTGGATACAGGCCATTGTTACATAGAAAAACATCGTCAGCATCAATATTATCGATAGAACAACTACTGCGAGTTATAATGCAACAAATCCAAATCGATTTCTTCATTGTGTCATCTTATCCAGGTGCAAGTTAAATGAATACAATTTTTATCACTAAATCTTGTCGAAATGAATTAATCCAGTCTAGCAAAGCCACATGAATAGAAAACGTATCTGCATTTCTTTAATAGATAATGACACACTATTGTACTGATTGATAACAGAGATTGGACTGACACCTCAACGCAGGAAAGTGTTTGGTCAAATGACCGTCTGTAATATGCCCCATAAAGGTCATTTAAAGGTGAGATATGGGACCCTGCTTTAAGCTGTTAATTCGTGTTGTTTGAAAACTGGATGATACGAACAGCCTAATAACTGGAAAATACGTACAGCCTAATAACTGTAAGTTTCGTACAGCCTAATAACTGGAAGTGATGTACACCATACTAACTGGAAAATGCCTACAGCTTATTAACTGGAAAATGCCTATAGCTTAACAACTGGAAAATACGTACAGCCTAATAACTGGAAAATATCCACAGCTTATTAACTGAATAATACGTAAAACCTAATAACTGGAAAAACATACAGTCCAGTTTGAAATCTATTAATAACTGCCATGGTTTATTTTCATACCGTACCTTCCATGTTAGAATTTCCATGATTTCTTTTCATACCGTATTTCCCATGTGAGAATTGCAATGATTTATTTTCATACGGTATCTTCCATATGAGAAATAATATAATTTTTGTTCATTCTTAAACATAAGTTTACAGTTGCTTCATTTTGTTACGTTTTCACAAAGTTTATCACTATCCAATACAAAATGTACACCATATTGCTTAGATACAATTGTTCCTTTTCAACAGTTTCAGATATAAATTATTTCTTTTGCTGACACGTGTTGTTTAAACTAAATTCGTTTCATCATTCAGTTATGAACTGTTTTTGGTTTGGTTTGTTTTCTTTCTCTGTTTTACAGATAGAGAATTATATCATACAGGAAGGCAACGTTCGTTCACTCTGATCTTTCTGTCACATGCTAGGTTAAACACTGCGGCCAGCATATTTGTTGGAAGACGAACCCGAGAAACTAGTAGCAAGCTTTCTCACATGCCTACGTTGGTCTAACCAAGAATCGAACTCACGTGGGCAGAGGTGAGATATGTGAGTAACCACTAACCCTCCCCATTCCTGTCAGAATGAGACCATACATAAACTGTAAACAAATTGAAAGCTTATATTGAACTAAATTTTAATTTTAAAAAGTGGAGAATCTTCGATTTACCACAACTTTCTTCCGATTTCACGTTTTAAAATCGTCTCATTTTATTTCTCTAACCTGATTTTCAGTTGGAATCTCTCCTGAGTCTCATTTGTATCCGGTTTCCAGAGTTACATACAATGTTATCCTTAATATTCAGTTTCCAGAACTGAATACCATATTATCCATATCACACACTTTCCAAAACTGCATACTTTGTTATCCATATCACACACTTTCGAAAACTGCAGAACATGTTATCCATATCACACACTTTCGAAAACTGCATACCTTGTTATCCACATCACACACTTTCCAAAACTGCATACCTTTTTATCCATATCACACACTTTTCAAAGAAAAAACAGCATCTTGATGCAAATCCATGTTTCTTTCTATATATATACTCTACCTGTAACCGGCGTCTTTAATTGAAAGTCTGTCCACTCTGTTCGACATTTATTCTTGGATGAGGACCTTGTGTGCTTTGCAATGAAATAACTTACGGGGTGGAAATATAGTAAGTATTCTGTGAAATAAATTCGAATGATGTATTTGTACCCTAAATCAACTCGTCCAGTCCTGCGCTTGAAACATCCGTGCGGTCATGCGTCTATCAGTATATTCTGTGTTAAAGAAAAGTAAAACAGTTTCTATGATATTGCGCATGCACACACATACAGCAGATAAACATGAATCGTTTGAATTGATGTCATTTAGTATAAGGAAGTTGTCCTTACTTTTGTTCTATGCTCAATTTTGCTTTTTGTAACATTTACTGATTCTTTCTTTTTTCTGTAATGTACAAAATGTGTTAGATTCTAAACTTTCATTTAACAGTATTTGACGATAATGTAAATTTAATTCGGAAAAGAAATGAGATTTCCATAGTCTGTACAAATTGCCATGCCTAAATTCTACCATAGTCTGTACAAATTGCGTAAATTCTACCATAGTCTGTACAAATTGCCTAAATTCTAACGTTCGACGAAAAGCAGTAAAATTGGTAGGAAACACACCATTTTGTAGAACGAATGCATTATGTTTTATGACTGGCATTGCCAGTACCTGGGCCAGGGTGTCCAGAATACTGACTCTTGTAATGAAATTCAGGGTGTCCGGAATACTGACTCTTGGAATGGAATTCAGGGTGTCCGGAATACTGACTCTTGGAATGGAATTCAGAGTGTCCGGAATACTGACTCTTGGAATGGAATTTTGAAATGTTAAACGCAAAACTGCTTTAACAGAGATAATTGTTATTTAAGATAACTATCCTCTCAGCTTCATCTTTTTCCTTCATATTATTATCATCTCCAAAGCTAATTATAAACCAGATGAAATCGACCACTTTTTTGTTTGTGAGACATAAAAGAAGGACAAACAAGGGCGTTAGAAATTAATATCAATGATTAAATTTTACTTGAAGTTATTTATACAAAGAAATAGTTTTAACCACTATTACTGACATCAAACCAGCTTGATAATACGAAATTATATAAAACGAATGAAACAAAAAGAATGGAGATTACCACTCTCTTAAAACCATGCTGTTTTAGTAGGCCTACCAAAGATTTGATCCACGACCCCATTCATGTTTGGGCTCAACCAAGGTCTGAAGGTCATCTTGATGCATAGGGAATTGTTATTTGACCTGCTTGAATATTAATATGATACGTCTTTTTACGTGTCCATTCTCGTCATACATCTAAAGCTATATGATGTATTGATGGAAACGTTTTAAAATTAATGGTTCTGCACGTACGTCCAACTAAAAAGCCATTATTATATTTTGTGAATTTGTATCATAATTTGCATAATTGTTCCACCTACTCGATGCTTATTTAATTTTGTTTTTCTTGCTTGTGTTATGTGTTCAGTTTTTCTCTTCTTTTGTAACAGTGTTTAAGAAAGACAGTCTTTTAACTACTACCGCAATGCATATATACCAGTATGAACCACTGTCTCAGTTCATAAAAACCAGTAGGAACTACTGTCTCATTTCATAAATAACAGTAGGAATTACTGTCCCATTTCATAAATACCAGTAAGAACTCAGTTTATAAATATCGGTAGGATCTACTGCCTAAGTTCAGATATACCAGTACGAACTTCTGCCTCAGTACATAAGTTCCAGTATGAACTACTGCTTCGATGTATAAACACCAGAATAAACTGCTGTCTCAGTGTATAAATACCAGCAGGATCTACTATCTCAGTTCACAAATACTAGCACAGTATGAACTATGACCACTTAAAATAAGGAATAATATCAAAAAGTAAACACAGCGTCTACTGCAATTAACACTGATATCAGTGACGCTACTGCTACCTCAGTGACTCCTGTTAAGGATAGTCCTGCTATGTTGATCATCACACCTATTTCGATACAAACTTAAATATGAGCTAAATGCATGTTATATGTACATTTGTTCTTTTTTTGTAACAGTGTTTAACAAAAACAGCCTTTCAACTACTGCCTCAATGCATATATATCAATATGAACCACTGTCTCAAGTCATAAAACCAGTTAGAGCTACTGTCTCACTTCATAAACACCAACAGGAACTAGTGTATCATTTAAAATATACCAGTAGGAACTACTGCCTCACTTCATAAATACCAGTAGGAACTAGTGTCTCATTCAATAAATACCAGTATGAACCACTGTCTCACTTCATAAATACCAGTAAGAACCACTGTATCAGTCCATAAAACCAGTAGGAACTAGTGTCTCATTTTAAAACAAAATATTAGTATGAATTACTGCCTCACTTCATAAATACATGTAGGAACTACTGTCTCACTTCATAAATACCAGTAGGAACTAGTGTCTCAGTCCATAAAACCAGTAGGAACTAGTGTCTCATTTTTTTAAAAAAATATCAGTATGAATTACTGCCTCACTTCATAAATACCAGTAGGAACTACTGTCGCACTTCATAAATACCAGTAGGAACTAGTGTCTCATTTAATAAATACCAGTATGAACCACTGTCTCACTTCATAAATAAGAGTAGGAACCACTGTATCAGTCCATAAAACCATTAGGAACTAGTGTCTCATTTTTTAAAAAAAATATCAGTATGAATTACTGCCTCACTTCATAAATATCAGTAGGAACTAGTGTCTCATTTAATAAATACCAGTAGGAACAACGATCGCACTTCATAAATACCAGATAACAGTAGGAACCAATTTCTCAGTCCATAAAACCAGTTTTAACCACTCTCTGTGTCCATAAAACCAGTTAGAGCTACTGTCTCACATCATAAATACCAGTAGGAAACTACTGTCTCAGTCAATAAATACCAACAGAAACTACTGTCTCACATCATAAATACCAGTAGTAACTACTGTCGCACTTCTTAAATGCAAGAACTAATATCTCACCTCTTAAATACCAGCACGAACTGCTGTCTCACTTCTTAAATACATGTAAAAAATACTGCCTCGATTAATAAATACCTGCAGAAACTACTACCTGTGTTCATAAATTCCAGTATGAACGGCTGTCGCAGTTACTAAATACCATACGAACTTCTGTCTCAGTTCATGAACTCCAGCATGAACGACTGCCTCATTGTATAAATACCAGCAGGATCTACTCTCTCCGTTCATAAATACTAGCACAAACTACTGCCTCATTTCATACATTCCAGTATGAGCTATGACCGCTTCAAAATATGAGTACCATCAAAAAGTAAACACGTCTACTTTAATTAACACTAATCTGATATCAGTGACGATAATGCTACCTCAGTGACTCCTGTTAACGATAATGCTACCTCAGTGACTCCTGTTAACGATAATACTACCTCAGTGACTCCTGTTAACAATAATACTACCTCAGTGACTCATGTTAATGATAATACTACCTCAGTGACTTCTGTTAACGACAATGCTGCTTTGTTGATGATCATACCTATTTCGGTACACACTTAACTATGAGCTAAATTTTAAATGAGCAATTAAATAAACAACAATTAACAGTTTAATATTTGTGTAGCCATCATTAAGCTACTTTTATCATTGCTCAATGTCTCTTTTTCTTACAGATGTACACAATGCTATAATCAATAAAACAACAAGTATCTGACTTTATTACCTTTTCTTCTGGAGTCATATTGCAAAATGGAAGAAGGAGAAATAAAATGTACTCTAAGCAGTGGCGTAACATCCGCCCAATCAAGCCCCGACAGTTGGTGGGGTCTGGGTCATGGAGGGTTTACAGGTCCAATGGGACCCCCAAATTACCATTAAAATAAACTGTTTATATTGAAGGAGGGCCCCCAAATTAGGAATTTTTTCGACGTCATTCAGTCTAAGTTTATCCAAATTCAGCCTTGTTCAATGACTATATCAGTGTTATCAAATCTAGATCCGAACGCAATCAACCTATCGAACATTGTTATATACGCAAAGTAAATAAATTCGTATTTTAAAAAAAAATAAAAATGAACAAAATATTATGTTGATAGATTTTATAGAGAATAATGGCATAAATAACTCATCGTAAGGCGTCATTCGGTCATATTTCCTGCCAATATAATATTACAAAATTTAAAGATAAAATTAAATATATTCTACAGTAATGTGTTAATCTACGTTATTCGATATGCAGCAAGTCACGCTATCTCCTGTGTGAACATGCTTGTTGATTACCGTATCTCCAATGTGAGAGATATCAAGTTATTTCTTTTGTTGTTTTGTTTTCTTTTGCTTTCTTGTGTTATGTTTTTCGTCCTTTTTTGTCCAAAAAATTATTCTTTCGAAATCCTTCATTTATTATCTTCATTTCATATGAAACATAAGATTACCGAAGAAAACATTTTTATATACGCAGCTCAAAAACTTTAAAATGTCGGTTGAATCTATGAATTGAATATTCAGCAACAAAATCAGAAATGTTTTAGCATATAGAAGTAATGAATCATTCCTAACTCATTATATCATTCACTGACTAGTGTGTCCACGCCTCACCATTCCGTGTGAACCTAATTTTTATTCATACACTCTCATAAACTTTCCAGACTGTGATCTCGCCATTCGTACTCAAATTGAGCAAGAATTCGGTGCAAGGTATTTTACAAGAGAAACAGTTCCAAGCCCAGAAATATTTAACTGAAAAAATTGTTTGCACATCTCGGGTTATAAAAGTGATCTAAAGGCTTACTAATAATACCTAAATCTAATGAATTATTAATAATACCTAAATCTAAGGGCTTATTAATAACACATAAGCCTAATGGCTTATTAAAATTACCTAAATCTAAAAGTTTATTAAAACTACCTAAATCTAATTGATTATTAATAATACCTAAACATAATGGCTTACTAATAATACCTAAATATAACGGTCTTTTTAATAACACATAAACCTAATAGCTTATTGAAATTACCAAAATCTAATGGCTTATTAATAATACCTAAACTTAATGGCGTATAAATAATACCTAAATCTTATGGCTTATCAATGATACATAAATCTAATATCTTATTAATAACACCTAAATCTAATGGCTTATTAATAATATCTTCATCTAATCGCTTATTAAAATACCTAAAGCTAATGGCTTATTCATAATACTTAAATCTAATTGCTTATCAATAATACCTAAATCTAATGGCTTATAAATAATGCCTACGTCAAATGGCTTATTTATAATACATTAATCTAATGGCTTAATAATTATGCATAAATATAATGGTTTATCAATAATACCTAAATCTAATGCATTATTAATAACGAATAATCTAATGGATTCTTAATAAAACCCAAAAATAGAATGGCTTACTAATAACGCCTAAATCGAATGGCTTAAAAATATGGTCTAAACCTAAGGGCTTCTTAATAATACCTAAATATAACGGCTTATTAAAAATGCCTAAATCTACTGGTTTATCAATAATACCTAAATATAATTGCTTATCAATAATACTTAAATCTATTGGCTGATCAATTACACCTAAATTTAATGGCTTATTATTAACATCAAAATCAAATGGCTTATTAATAGCAATTAAAACTATCGGATTATTAATAATACCTAAATATAATGGCTTACTAATAACACATAATTCTAATGGTCTACAAATAACACCTAAATCTAATGACTCAATAATGACACATAAATCTAATGGCTTATCAATGATACCTAAATCTAATGGCGTATCAATAACACATAAATGGAATGGCTTATTCATAATACCTAAATCTAAAGGCTTATCAATAATAGCTAAATCTAATTGCTTATCAATAATACCTAAATATAATGTCTTAACAATAACAGCTAAATCTAAAGGCTTATTATTCATACCAAAATCTAATTGCTTAATCATAATAACAAAATCTAAAGGCATATCAATAATACATAAATCAATTGTTTATCCATAATTCATAAGTCAAATGGCTTATTAATAATGCCTAAATCTAATGTCTTATTAAGAACACCTAAATCTAATGGCTTATTAATAATACCTACATATAATGTCTTAATAAAAACACCTTAATCTAATGGCTTATTAATAACACTATAATCTAATAGCTTATTAATAATACCTAAATATAGTGGCTTATGAATAATACCTAAAGCTAAAGGCCTATTAAAATATCTATATCTAATGGCTTATCAATAAAACCAAAACCTCAATAAAATGGCTTAGCAATAACGTCTGAATCTAACGGCTTTTTATTAATAACTAAACCTAATGGCTTATTAATGACACCTAAATATAAAGGCTTATTAATAATGCATAAATATAACGGCTTATTATGAATAGCTAAATCTTACGGCTTATTAATAACGCCAAAATCTAATGGCTTGTCAACAATACCTAAATCTCATGACTGATCAATAATACCTAAATCTAATGGCTTATCAATAATACCAAAATCTAATGGCTTATCAAAAATACCTATATCTAATGGCCTATCAATAATAACTAAATCAAATTGCATATCAATAAAACCCAAATCTAATAGCTTATTAATAATACTTAAATATACTTGCTTATCAATAATACCTACCTCTAATGATTGATCAATAATATCTAAATCTAATAGATTATTAATAATACCTACATCTATTGGCTTATTAATAATGCCTAAACCTAATGACCTATCAATAGTACCTAAATCTATTTTCTTATTACTAATACCTAAATCTAATGATGTTTCAAAAACACCTACGTCTAATGGCTTATTAATAACGCCTAAATATAATGACTTATTAAGAACACCTACATCTAATGGCTTATTAATGACACCTAAATGTAATGGCTTATTAAGAACACATAATCTAATGGCTTAAGAATAATACTTAAATCCAATGGCTTATAAATAACGCCTGAATCTAACGGCTTATTTGTAATACATTGCTTATTAATGACACCTAAATCATATGGCTTATTAATAATGCCTAAAACAAATGGCTTATTAATAACACCCAAATCTAATGGCCTATTAATGACGCCTAAATATAATGGCTTGTTAATAACACCTAAATCTATTCGTTTATCAATAACACCTAAATCAATTGGAATATTAATAATACGTAAATAAAATTGCTTATTAATAATACCTAAAACAAAAGGCTTATTAATAATACCTAAATATAATGGCTTAATAATAATAACCAAATCTAATGGCTTATTAATAACACCGAAATCTAATGGCTTATTAATTTTACCTAAATCTAACGGCTTATTAATAACACTTAAATCCAATGGCTTATTAGGAATACCTAAATTTAATGGCTTATAAAAACACTTAAATATGATGTCTTATTAATAATACATGATTCTAACGGCTGATTCATAATACCTAAATCTAATGGCTCATTCATTATACAAATATATATTGGCTTTTTAATAACACCTAAATGTAAGGTCTTAATAATAACACCAAAATCTAATGGCTTATTAATATCGCCTAAATCTAATTGCTTATTAACAATACCTAAATCTAATGGCTTATAAATAAGACCTAAATCGAATGGTGTATTGATGATACCTAAACCTAATGGCTTATTAATAAGACCTAAATCTGGAGGCTTGTTAATAATACCTAAATATCATGGCTTATTAATAACATCTACGTCTACTGGCTTGTTGTTAAATACATAAATCCAATGGCTTATCAATAATAGTTCAATCTTTTGGCTTATTAATAACACCTAAATGTAACGGCTTATTAATAATACCTAAATCTAATGGTTTACCAAAAATACCTAAATCTAATGGCTTATCAATAAAACCTATATCTAATGACATAGTCATAATACCTAAATCAAATGGTTTATCAATAACGCATAAATCTAACGTCTTATCCATATTACCTAAATCTAATGGCTTATTAATAATACCTAAATATATTGGCTTATTAATTATACCTAAATATAATGGCTTAATAATAACTTTTAAATCTAATGTATTTTTAATAATACCTAAATATAATGGCTTATCAAAAACATCTAAATATAATGGCTTATCAATAACACCTAAATCTAATGGCTCAATCGTAATATCTAAATATATTGCCTTATAAATAACACCTTAATCCAATGGCTTATTTATAAAACATAAATGTAATGGCTTATCAAAAATACATGAATCTAATGTCTTATCTATAATTCCTAAATCTAATGGCTTATTTATAATACATGCATCTAATGGCTTATTAATGATACTTTAATCTGATGGCTTATTAATATCACCTAAATCTAATGGCTTATCAATAATACCTAAATCTAATGGCATAGGTCATAATACCTATATCTAATGGCTTTAATAATACCTACATTTAATTATTTATTAAATCCCCTAAATTTAATGACTTATCAATAAGACCTAACACAAATGGTTTATCAGTAAAACCTAAATCTAATGGCTAATCAATCGAACTTAAATATACTGGCTTATCAATAATACCTAAATCTAATGGCTTATCAATAATACCTAAATCGAATGGCTTATCAATAATACCTAAATCTATTGGCTTATTAATTACACCTAAATCAAATGGATTATTGATAACACTTAAATCTAATGGCTTATTAATAACACCTAATTATAATGGCCTGATAATAACACTTAAAACTAATGGCTTAAAGTTAACATCTAAATCTAATAGCTTATTCGTAATACCTAAATCTAATGGCCTATCATTAATACATAATTCTAATGGCTTATCAATAACACATAAATGTAACGGCTTATTCATAATTCTTAAATATAACGGCTTATCAATAATACCTCAATCTAATTGCTTATTCGTAATACCTACATCTAATGGCTTAGCAATAATACACAAATATGATGGCTTTGTGCAAACTAAGGAAAATTAAGAAAACTTTTACTTTACTTTCATGGCACAAATTCTCCAAACATACCGTAATAAATACCAAAACTCAGATAACATAGGACGATATTTATGGTGGAATCACGATGAAAAACTATGCACGTTAATATCTTACAGAAATATCAAAGTCAAGTCTAGTTCCTTTTTCATCGGAAATGCTGAACACATATATACACGGCAGCTGAAGCACATTTTCCAATACCAGTCTAAGGTATACTTTACTTTTTTATTGATAATTGTATAATTCGAAGCTTGAGGTTCAATTCCATATATTTGATTGTTATCAGCTTATGATCGGCAACTAAATACCGCAGTTAGTTTTTACTGGTGCGAAGTCTGAATTGTAAATATCTGATCAGGTGTGTCATTTGTCTACAGTTATTCAATCAAGCATAACATTTGTTTAAGCCTAACCTGATCAACCGGATATATCGTCTGTATAATTCTCTAAATTTGTTTAATAGCCTATAATGACTACTGTAACTATGAAATATCCGGGATATAATTTGCACTTACATAAATTTACATAAAATAACAGATGTCGACATGGCTCATCGATTTCTAGGTCAAAAAAATATTTTCCAGTATCAGCAGCAAGTTGAGATAAACTAGTTGAAACATAATAAAGTTAAAGGTTTAATTCCTGTAGAGACAGCCGTGTAAAGTTTTGCAAACATAACCGTTTTTCTCTTTTATTTGTTTGTCTTGTCTATGTTTTGTATTTGCCTTTGAAAAATACATTAAAGAGTCGAAAGCGCTCAGTTTATTGCATTGATCTTAATCAATCCCTGACCTATGTTTTCCCTTGCTGGATCAAATGCACTTGAAAGGATTGTTATTCAACACACACACACACACACACACATATATATATATATATATATATATATATATATATATATATATATATATATATATATATATATATATATATATATATATATATATAATAGTAAACTAGGTGTCTCCCTATTTCGAGGTTGTTATTGGAGTGCCTTCCAGGCAGCAGAGAAAGCAGGGATTCACATTTAATGGTTATGTTGCATCATGGGATCATGGGGAAAAAAGTGCGGAGATTCCAGACTTTCACTAAGTATGGGGTATGCTAGTATCTGCCATCTCACGAGCAACGGAAGTGTGGCAAAGTTGTCACCTGAACATTTTGGAGTACATTACTTTCTGTCCGTCTGAGTGTCTGTGTGTGATTTGGATTTTGGACGTAGCTTTGACAATTTTCCAGTCATATCCCTACGGTGTCTGCAGTGTGTCAGTTTATAGTGATATCTAGCACTGGGCATGATACCGCAGACATGTAGCATCATGTCCCAGCTGTCACATTATTCTGGCAACAGGCCTACTAGTCCTAGCACTAACCTCTTAATGCCGAGTACTCGAACCACTTAGGCCACCGGAGCGGTCTGTCCGTTTGAAAAAAGTTCTTGTAAGAGGTTTTTTCGTCGTCGTCGCCTTTTTAATCATTGTAGTATTATGCAGCGTTATTGCCATCGTACTTTTAGTGTGGCGTCGTTTTTATGGGAGTACGGTGGTGTTGAATGTGTTACTCTCACAACCATGAAACCAAGACGTTCGTTAGCTGTACTAGTTGATTTATATTGCAATCTCTACAAGCATTTGTTACCAAAATTGACAATATGGATAACAATGTAGACAAAAAGCTAAAGAACGTTTGGTAATGCGTTGCAAAATTTAAATTTGCATTATTATCTGATCCTTAGATTCGAATTCCAATTAAATAACCAATGCAGGTAATGCAAAATGTGGTCAGCCCGTTTCTCTCAATCAGTGTGTGTAATGCAAAATGTGGTCAGCCCGTTTCTGTCAATCAGTGTAGGTAATGCAAAGTATGGTCCGCCAAAATAATTGACTTGTCTCAAAGTAGGTAATGCAAAATGTGGTCCACCAAAATAGTTTGCTTGTCGCAAAAATGTACGGGTATTGCAAAATGTGGTCCGCCAAAATATTTCGTTTGTCTTAATCATTGTAGCTTTCCAAAATCCCACTGCATTATCTCGCTGTTTGGGCTGTACATGTAATAAATCTGCCATTTTAGCCCACATGTAACATTCTGTCTAGTATTGTTTGGCTTTACATCGAATACAACAATACCGCATTCTTCCAGAGAAGATTCTGAATACGAAACATACTGATCTCACAATTGCAAATACATAACTTTAAAAAATAGTACTATATGTTTCTAACCCCATGCAAACAGAATTTTAATCTACTACTAAACTGAAGTCAAATAATTAACTTTAAGACATCAATTAACTTTAAGATGCACCATGAGTTCTATAAAACGGTGGATGGAAATATTGCAAGATCATATAATTATTTCATAGTTTCAGTATCAGACCAATATCATGTAGTTATTTCATATTTGCAGTATCAGACCAATATCATGTAATTGTTTCATATTTGCAGTATCAGACCAATATCATGTAATTATTTCATATTTGCAGTATCAGACCAATATCAGGTAATTACTTCATATTTGCAGTATCAGACCAATATCATGTAATTACTTAATATTTGCAGCATCAGACCAATATCAGGTAATTACTTCATATTTGTAGTATCAGACCAATATCATGTAAGTACTTAATATTTGCAGCATCAGACCAATATCAGGTAATTACTTCATATTTGTAGTATCAGACCAATATCATGTAAGTACTTCATATTTGCAGTATCAGACCAATATCATGTAATTATTTCATATTTGCAGTATCAGACCAATATCATGTAATCATTTCATATTTGCAGTATCAGACCAATATTAGGTAATTACTTCATATTTGCAGTATCAGACCAATATGATGTAATTACATCATATTTGCAGTATCAGGCCAATATCATGTAATTATTTCATATTTGCAGTATCACACCAATATCATGTAATTATTTCATATTTACACTTTCAGACCATTTCAAGGAACTAAAATCAAGAACAGATATCCTTAACTAATAAAGATGACGAAGATCTTTCCGGGTGTCTGGATTCGGATCCAGTAGTTATTAGATTCTCGTGCATGTGTCTTGTTTATTTTTTATATATTACAGTTTAACTGCATACCACTGACCTCACTGTATTGCCACTTTGAATACGCCACATCATTCTTTCTAGGAGAATAGAAATGTTAAGATCTATTTCTGTATAAAATCATTTTATCGGCTGATACAATTCACTAAATAATAATTCAAAGCTTACTTAAAGTTAACGCTATCCTACACCGCTCTATTTTTAGTGGGTACATCTGTGACTATAATAGGATGCGACCCCGGAACTTCGTTACTTCAGGAAATTTTACGAAGTCTCTTATTAAACAGGCTTCATTTTGTGTCGGTATTTAATATACATATAAACAGATTTCCAAGTGAATGGAGATGGTAAAGACCAAATAACAAATGACAGTCACAGCCAATTTGTATTCTTTCCGAAAGAAACTTGCTGACGGAAACTTTATTTGTCTTTTCTTCAAGAGATTCAGTCATATGTTACAGACAAATTTATGGCATCAGCTTTTCTTTCTTTGATGATAAGGCACACCTGCGTTTAACATTGATTTAGAAGTGTCAAAAATATATAACAGTTGCATTTCTTTTTAAGCCATGCTGAACACCTGCGTTTAGACTTGATTTGGTTCTGTCAAGTAATACCTTTTGGTGGGTCTATTTTTCGTGGCTAATTAAGCATAACATATATGAAAATATAGTATGTATACTTCTATCGCTTATATTATCATAGCTCTTCTTTTGTTCAATTCATTTCCATTACTAAGTTTTGTGACTTTCTCATGCTAATCGACAAAGCAATCTTTCCGGTTTCTATATTTCAGCTGTATACATGATATCGTAAACGATAAGTATAAAATTAATGGAGCTTGCCCTAAATCAGGCCTAATTCAATTAACATCGTGGGTCACTGACAAAATGCATATTATAATGTGGCATCTATACCAGCCGAACTAAGAAAGTGTTCAGTGGTGCAAAATGTGTACAAATAACACCTGTTAATGGCGGAGAAAGATGCTTACTCATACAAGCACATGGTGTCTCTTAGTATACTTAAGTCAACCGTCTCCACTGATTTTATGTTCCTAAATAATGTGCTGTCACTTTTCAGGGGAAAAAAATACTGAAATATGTATTGAATCATATAAAGGTCGATTACAATTATGAATTCACGCCAAAGTTGTGCAAACAGAGGCAGATGTTATTTTGCATCACGCTTTAAATGTTGTTATGAGATAAACGACGTTTTCAGCATCTGGACGGCTATACATTGCAACCAGCATAACTGGCAGAGGAAGAACCCGGTAAAGTCCAGTAAGAATCACAGACCCACTGCTAGATACTTGCAAGCTTTCTCATATAACCAGATACACAAACCAACGTGGACATAGGTGAGATATCAGTGATTGGCGAAGGCGAGTGCTTTAGACCACTCGGCCATCCTGGGTCCCTGCATCACAACTGTCTTCTATAATAGTAAATAAACTGTCTCCTATAATAGTAAATATAGAGTATCTTTCATGATAAGCCAAATTTAGCTTCAATAGCCCTAACGAAAATGACACTTGTCAATAGCCCTAACGAAAATGGTACTTTTCAATAGCCCTAACGAAAATGACATTTTTTTCACATCAAATAGTTCAAATATTTTGGTAGAATACTGACACAATATAATTCACAAATGATGTGTGGACTTAAGATGTCTGCATTTGATGAAAATTTTTATGAGCAAGTTTCCACCAAACAAAACCCGTAAAACACTAAATTAAAATGGAGAATCGGACATTTCAGAATTAGTTGACTTTATGGATAAGAAAGGAGAGGACGATTATTTACCTTAAAGGGGCTCTACTGCATAAATTTTCAGCACATAAACTTTGCATTAATTCTCCATTTGATTCAGAATGTCGAACATTTTTAAATTAAGGTCATTTTCAGTCTAATAAGCTGAAAATCGCTTAAAGACGGACACAGATGGGATTTCCTCGTCTATAACTAGAGCTCGGCTACGCTGGTATGATCACGTGACAAAGCAAATAGTTATCTTCAGCGAGCGAGTTGATGTTGATGCTTTCACATTATGTGAACAAAAAAAAAGACTTTGTACTTGTGTCACGGATGGGATGAAATTGTTTCATTGCATAGTAACGTCCTCTCCTTTAAGAACATCAGTTTTAATATTCAGTTCTAGACCAGTGGATAAAGCAAGTAGTTTGTTGTGTAATGGGATCATAAGTGTACGATGTAACATTCTCTCTCTCTCTCTCTCTCTCTCTCTCTCTCTCATAAAAGGATGAGCGCTCTATCTGTTTATTTATATGGTATATAAGCATACTTATCCCAAGACCAAACACAGTGCAAGTTTAGTGTTTATAAGTGAAGCTTTAGAAGAGTTTTGTCATGGATAAGTAGGACAGATGGATCCACAGAAATAGATGTATCCACGGACATAGGTGTATCCACAGACATAGACAGATTTACAGACATAGATGGATCCACATACATAATTTTGACCACAGACATAGATGGATCCACAACATAGATGGATCCACATCATAGATGTATCCTCATAGACGGATCCACAGACATAGATGTATCCACAGACATAGACGGATCCACAGACAGATGGAGAAAGTAAATCCCATATACTGCCAACATAATGACGTGATATTATAAACAGAATTTTAAACAGGTTGTAACTCTTGACTTCTCTCCCAAAGATAAAGAGAAGTATGAAGTGGTAAAAGAAATATACTTTATAAGAACCAAGTATGGCTGACTAAGCTTAGACCGACATAACAGTAAAGAACATTAGTGATATGCAGGTTCAACTTTAGAGAATTATCTCTTTTCTTGCATTAAACTCTAGGACTGCTCATTTATTTTTTTTTTGGGGGGGGGATGATAATTTAGCACTTCTAAACGTTCATCCTTCAGATAACTTTGTAAAAATCTCATTTTAATTTATGGAAAAGGAACATATTATGTCTACTTACATTAGTTGAAAGAATGAAATTATCTTGAGGTAATAGAGAAAAAAATGTTTCTGTTTTGAAAATAAATCCAAAGGCCCCCTCCTCTTAGACAAATAATTGGCTTGAACCTTAGCAGGCAGTATTTTGTTCTCCATACATACACCAATTGTAGAAAATCTTAAAGACATTTCTTGTTTTTCTAAAGTTTGACTTAAATTGCCATTATAGATTTTAAAAACGTTAATGCAAGTTTCTACCTGGCTGATGTTAAAGATGCTTGGTTACTATGGAAACATACGAAACAACATTTACTAAACCATGTAACATTTGAACATTGCTTGAGAACTTTGCAACATTAAATGAAGTGGTTTTACAGATGTGAACATTATGTTTCTCACCTGGTTGTCATGGAGCCCAAGATCACGCATTTGATTGGAGATTGTGACATAATAAATATTTAATCCAATACTTTAATAAAAATGTGACCAGTGTATTATGGGGGGGGGGGGGAGATGTGAAAAAACGTATTTGCTATCTGGTTACTATGGAGTTTTAATGATTGCTATGAAAGATGTCATAAATAGAACTTGCTTACAAATACTCCACAAATATTTTGCCAAATATTTTTTTTCTCCTTTAGATGTCAAATTGTATTTTTGATCTGATTGTTATGGGAACGAAAATTTTGTCACTTCATAAATCTATGCAGGATTGGTTGTGAGGTGCAGGGCAATCTATGTATGCACTACATGTCTGCGACATGATACCCCAGTGCTAGACATCACTATAAACTGCTAAACTGCAGACATGGTAGCGATATGACTGAAAATGTTTTAAAGCTACACTCAGACTCAAATTACACACCCTCTTCTTTCTAAGAACACAAATGTAAATGTATTTTGTAAACAGAAACCAGACCCACTCGTCAGAAGCACTGTTGGTAAAGTATAGATAGTGTGTGTGTGTGTGTGTGTGTGTGTGTGTGTGTGTGTGTGTGTGATCACGTATGTATTGCTTTAACCTCATTTTGCGGTCGCGTGAAATAATATGTCAAAATACACGAAATCCAGATATGGATATAACAGTTTAAGGTTAACTGATTCATCATCGATCTAACAAATATATAACCATCTTTGATTGGATATTTATCACTACAATCAGTTCATGTTATCACTTAAATACCATGGACAGTTTCAGCAAATCAAATGTAAACTAATTTTCTCCGATCAAATTTCCAGGTCAATCTATATAGTGTACAGATGGGTAAAAACTTGGACCCTACAGTTCCCATTCCGACTATGAAAATGTGATGCCCCATAACGATGCCACATAACTTAATCGTTATTGGGTTTGACCCAAGACGTAAATAGGACTTCCGTGGAAACTGAAGTGTTAGTTTAGCAACATGCAATTATAACGTTATTTAGTCTGAAATTATCTTTCATACACCATTCTCCTCGCACCGAAACGGATTCATTGATTCTAATTAACTTATTTGTGAGTTTTTGCAGCTCGGATCCTTGAACTTTTAATTAAACGACGGCTCCTGAACACGATCGAGGTATAAAATGTGAAATGGGGCGGAAAGATTGAGAATCGCCTGTGATATTAATTTGAGAGGCCTTTGTATTCTAAATAAACTCGGCAAGTCGGTGTTTGATACATCCCTGCGGCTAATACGGTTACGCGTCTATAATTCTACAATCTGTTAAAGTAGATATAAAATTGTTCAAAACCAGCTCGAATTTAAGTTTTAAATTTAATAGAGATACGGTACATTTTCTAAAGCAATCGTTTAGCATGCGTTCTTGTCCATGATCCGTCAGCTAATGACAAGATGGGTCTGTGCAAGCAAAAAGCTGACACCTGACTGATATTTCGACACAATTATTAATCTTTTCGACCCTTATTATCATAATTACAATTATTAATCATTTCGACCCATGTCAGCATACTCTATGGGTTGACTGGTTCGTTTCGGGTAACTTTATAAACTGGGATATTGTACATTATCAAAGCAGATATATTCGACCGCCTTCACCAAAATGTCTCTTTTGTCAAACGTTTCCCATTCTTAAGGCGTTTTATTTCTCTTTGTATTAAGCTTCTTTCTAAGTCTTCGCGCGATGTACAAATATATAAAGGTCCCTTTTATTCAACGAAGCCACATAATTTTTAAGCAGTAAAATGTTGATTTGCTGGAAATATTTAATGAGAGATGGAAAAAAGTGAAGGTCTGATAAGATTTTGAGATCATAATCGTCACTGAGTATAAACGATTCAAAAATGGTCGCCGACAACCAGTATATAATTTATAATGTTCAATTTTTCCAATGTCATCATTTCAGAATTCACGACGAATTTGTCGACCAGTTACTGTCAATCGACTAATATTTCTATGCGATTCTATTCAGTCAACCAGTTGCATCGTAAGTCGATGCTCATTCTTTTCTGCACTGGATTGAAAAAAAGTTTTAACAAGTGACTTGGACACGTGGCTACATTTCACTCATGATGTTACAACTCCCGCATTTTCAGATAACACTTTGCAATTTTTTTCAGCATGTATTCAAAAGTATGCTTTCGTTGCATTTTGAGGACTTTTATTATTATTTAGTTATAATTAATTATTACTCGCATACACCAGAAGTGCTTAAATATATTTAAGTTACGCATTTTACTTAGTAATTAAAGCAAGAAAATATTTTTTTAAAGCTACTGTTTATTTTTTGACTTCTTGCATTAACACCGTATTCTGTCGTACGATGCCTGAAAATACTCGGAATTGTTTGTCGTTACATTGTAGTGTGAAAAACGTAATTAGCTTTTATGAAACCTTGATATTTTGTTCTTCAGATACATACTTCACTTATCTAAACTTATTTTTAAAATACAGACGTTGTTTTTCGTCTTGAATACCATTTTGTTCTAATGCGCACAGTAGCATATTTTGCGGGTTACACAGTCGAGCAGTGCGCATAATCAGAAATTAAAAACAAGAAGCAGACAATTTCTTTTTAGTTATGTAACGCATGAAACAAAATACACCTGTTTGGTTATTTTTGCTCGACAACACCTGTCACAAGATGTGCCACTTTTATAAATTTGATTTGATCAAGATCAGATGACTTTTGCCTGTATATCATCATCAGATACAACGACTTGTTTTTATATTGGATTCTTTTTTCTTTCGGTACACCTTAAAAAATCGAATTGAGTGATATTCTCTTTTTGATTGACGTCTTAAAATAAGAAAAATTCCTCAGGTATCTTGATGAAAATAAGACATATTATGAATGATACACTATTTGTGTGTTTGTGTGTGTGTGTGTGTCAAACTGTAATGGACCATATAAACCATTACACTGAACACGCTTCTGAGCATTGCTTCTCTCTGAGACAGTGGCAGTAAATTACGAGATGTCAGCAAACGGGATATAAAAAAGAAAATACATATTGAATTAATCTGCTACATTCGGCATTCAGCATTATTCTTCTATTATATTTCGTAACATATCGTTAATTCTTCGAGATCATACTGAGATTTGGACGCAACAATTACGCAAATTGGTATCGGAAATGTCATAGCTATGTTTTGTCAAACCGGCACAGAGCACAGTGATGGCATATTTCCGTTTACGCTGGAGCGTGCTTGCGAAGAGACCTGAGTAAGGGTAAATACATTTGTCATTGTTCATTGGAAATAGAATCGACATGTCGACAAGTATCGTCTTTTTTCAGATATCTCAGCTACCTGTCTGAGAACCAAAGTATGCATCAGCTTCAAGCGAAGTATTCAATCACACTTTCCATGCAAGTATCCACTCACAATTTTTCCATCCAAGTATTCACTCACACATTCCTTGCAAGTATTCACTCACACTTTCCATCCAAGTATTCACTCACACTTTCCATGCAAGTATTCACTCACACATTCCTTGCAAGTATTCACTCACACTTTCCATGCAAGTATTCATTCACACTTTCCATGCAAGTATTCACTCACAATTTCAATGCAAGTATTCACTCACACTATCCTTGCAAGTATTCACTCACACATTTTCCAAGAAAGTATTCACTCACACGTTCCTTGCATGAATTCACTCACTTTTTTTCTTGCAAGTATTCACTCACATTCCTTGCAAGTATTCACTCACGCTTTCCATGAAAGTACTCACTCACAACTTTTTCCTTGTAAGTATTCACTCACATTTTCCAAGCAAGTATTCACTAACACTTTTTTCTTGCAAGTATTCACTCACACATTCCATGCAAGTATTCACTCACAATTTCTAAGTCTTATGTTACGTGTTTAGGCTCGAATAAACAGTAACACAAGAAAGAGTAAAAACAAGAATCTTTGAAAATTATAACAAATAATTTATTTCCCTGGAAAAATACTGTAAAAATGACAATATAAGAACTTACTGTTTTAAGAATCAAATCCAAAAATAATCCAAGTATAATCCACGAATAAAACTGTATAAGTCCTAATAATGAAATGTTCTAATGAATTCAAGTTTGAGTCCCGACGAAGAATCCAAGATAGAAGGTGATGACGTATGCTGCATCATGTGCAGTGCTGTTGTTTCCAGCTCCTTGTAGAAACACAAGAAACAACACTCCGGTGTTGGAAATCCGAATAAATTTTTTAAGAAATGTCTTTGTTTAAGAATTCTGTATGAGCACTCAAACTTTTCCAGAGAAACGAATTAATCTTTTAGAATCCAAATAATCTGAAGAAAAATTAACATACAACTCGAAAACTGGCTACAACAGAAGAAAATGAATTGACATCAAGTGTTTTAAGCCCAGACTGAGATTATTTCTCTAAAATAATGGTTATAGAGTAAATTTGAGACGCATAACAAGTACACGTATGAGGGTCAAGTGATCATGTTTACATCACGTACTGTCAACGTGCCCTGACAAAATCCAATTATTTTACTCTAAGAATAAAATGAAAAAGTTGTTTACTTCACTAAAATCTTTTTACAAGTCGAGGGTCACGTATCCAATACAGCCTCGATCTCACCATTATTATTCCCACAATAAAAAATAAATTAAAAAAAGAACTTGTTCACGTGGCTGTTACTAATTTTGAATTAAGGTCGGGAACTAGGTCAGCTTTAAGTGTTTACAAATGAACAGTCAAGGTCAAACTATTTTCTGTAAAAAATTTCCAAATATCTTAAACAAGATTGTATCATAAAAGAATTTAAAAAATGTAAAGCTTGACAAACAAACAATAAAATTAAAATAAATATAAATTGAATCAGATATACGTGACACAAGCAAATAGTCACACTATGTTTGGAAGTATACACTCACACTTTTGTTGCAAGTACATAACTATAACTCAATAGCTTCATGTTTCAAAGTAGCATAGTCTATCCCTTGATAGTTCGCTTCATTTCCTTGCCGCGGCATTTAAAACAACCTTTCATTTGCCAATTTTGCTGATGCAATCAGAGCTAAACAAGATTATGTAGGTTCTCATTTACATACAGGTCTGCCTGCCAGTAGCTTCTCGCGGGTCGGTGGGTTTTCCAGGGTTCTTCGTCCACCAGTTATACTGGCCGCCATGTATAGCCTATATTGTGCAGAAAAATGGCGTTAAACTCTAGAACAACAACAACAACAACAAAACATACAGGTCTAAAATGCTTTATCAATATTTTGTTTTAAAATTTGTTTTCCAATATGCTAAAAGACGTTTTACACCTTGCAAGAAAAGGATTTTCAAGGATTCCCTCCCATAAATAATTTGGGGTATTAATATTTAATGAGTTATTATTAGTAGATTGTAAATTTCCTTTCTTGTTGCGAAAGAGAGGCCAAATAAATAACAACGCATTAAATTGCAAATTCTTTAAAATATATGTTCAAAGAGACAGTATTCAAATACAGTTGAGAATCTTATATCGTGTCCAAAACAAACACGTATAATAACTGTAACATTAATTGTCGGTATGTATATATGCATGGCTCTGGAATCATGTTTTATGGTTTTTACATTGTGTATCCTTTATCTGTTGTTGCAATTATTATTATTATTATTATTATTATTATTATTATTATTATTATTTTAATATCTTTACATCTTATATTTTATCATTTTGCATTCAATTTTACATTTTTGTAAGGTTTAACTTCTAAGATTTTTTGGTGCAATCCATGTTTTAATTTTTCGAACTTAATCTTTTGTTGGCACTTTTGTGCTGAAGTGCCGGTAAACACCATAAACAAATATAGATATGTGATTTTGTCGCCTCCGATATGAATCTATGTGATTTTCCTCTACACATGAATTTGAGTATGTGTCAGAAATAAAGACGCTCAAAGAGACTGATATTAGAAACATAGGTTCATTAATTAACATCGTTGATATCTCTACGTTACTTTTTTGTCATATAAATACACTTGATAGTATTTAGAGATTTTCATATAAGTTCGAAATATGATAGAAATGCTTATCTAAAATGTATCAAAATATTGACGGCAAGAAAAATCAGAACAGACAGCTTTCCTTCACATTGAAAACAATTTATTTTTATTCCATAAACAAATATTCAGAATAGGTCGATTTGCGGTCTCACTTTGGTTAGGTTTCCCAAACCAGTTTATTTGTTCTCATTGTCGCTCAGCGTCTGATAAAGAAGGTAATCATGGAAAACATCAGAAATCTTATTATAATTGCCGCTAGCAAATCATATCGCTATTAAACCCTATAGTATCTATCTTGCACATGAATCTTCGAAAAAGAGTTCTTTTGTTGTTCGTTTTTATCTCTTGATAACTGACTTATGCATTCGTTGATCGTGACTTTGTAAACCGTAACTTAAAGGTGCCTATTCAATAAAAGTGGAGGAGTCACATATATAATAGGGTGGAAGGGCGGCACGTCGTATGTAATATGTCAGTTGTTGTCTTTGTTCGCTAAATCGACCCGTCTAGTCCCGAGTTCGATACATCCCCAGGCGATTAGGGTCGCACGTACAAAGTAGATAATGCACTAAAGCATATATTAAAAATGACACCAAAAGAACAATGACAGTTTAAAAATGGCTGAGTGTATGGGAAATGTCTTGAAGCAAATATCGGACATTATGTTTTTATTACTGGCCCTATATAAAAAAACGTCACAGATAAGAAGCGGTATCTATACCAGAATTTTACACATAGGCTAAATACTTTCCCTTTTTTATTTAATTAACATTCAAGACCCCGGTTAATTAATTACTGGGGCACCTTATAAATTGTAGATATAGTCTTCGTCACTTCCTTCCCCGATTTAATTAATTTTAAGCGTCTTTTCTTCGTGTACAACTATTATGTTTCTAGTGTAAATCTAAGATTTTATGTTGAGTTTTTGCATAAAGTGCGTAATTTGATATCAGTCCTTAGTATTTGATTTTTGACCAAACATCTGATAAATGAATCCAGGCATTTTAATTGTTTCAAAGATTTGCAATTTTCTTTGAGAAACAAGGCTCCATCAAGAGCCACCAAAAATTGTCGTATACGCTACATATATCTCTACAACAAATATCGTAATGACCTCGTTTCGGAACGTAGCTTGGCCATTTCCGTAAAGTTGAAAAAATAACCATACATACAATGCACAACATATACTGTAACAGAAAATACCGATTGTGATTTTGTCTCTTTCCGCCACCATTGTGAAATCAATCGGAACATCCTCTGCCTTTTCCATCGCATGCTGGAAAAAAAATCTCTGATATATATAATCGCCATTTGAACTTCCATCATGCATGTTGTTGTTACGTCATAATACATTAAATTACATCACTGTGATTAGAAGACGCATCGACTAACAGCAACGTAAGTAATATTTTCAGTCTGTTAAAACCAAATTATTTCTCCATCTTTTTCATTTTAAAGTTGGAGGCATAATAATAATTAGAAGTGCTGGTATTTCAGTGTTTGTTGAAAGGTGGCCGAATGGTATTTCCAATACCTATCCCTTGATAAGAATCTGTTATTCGTATATCTAAGCCGGATGTTCTTCCGCCACAATCGTATCAATGTTCCGAATTAATGTATTACGTGAACAAAGGGAGTTCCAAATATAGTACTCAAGGGCGGCAAATATAGCTGATTCGTTCTTGATTTGATAGAAAAGCTGAGGATGTTCCGAATGAATGGACCCATCAACAACTGTCAATTATATTACAAGAGTCCCCTGCGTTCGCTGAACAATCGTATTGCATCGGGTTTCGACTGAGACTGGTCTGAAACCTAGACGGACATTGTCAGAATTTACACAATGTGTGCCTTCTATTTCTAACAGACGATTCTTTTAAACAGAATAAAAATAGGAATCCCAGTGCAGGAAGAAGGGATGTGGGGAATACCTTTTTGAGAGTTCTAATGCAACATGTCCTATAATACATCAAGAAAAAGTTTATTTACCTACACAGCAACTGCTTGCTTCGTATATTGTATGCCACCACATGTTTCCGTCGCAAATACTGCTTTTATAAAGAAAGAAAAAATATTTTCCACATTAATCTGCTGTGCCTAATTTACAAACTTCATTTCTCAAGCCTTCCTTTGAAACGGAGGCTTTGTTTCTTCCTCGTTGTGGAACAAACTTTGTCACTAAAATGCATAGAAATTTGCATATCTATTTGTCTGGGCCTTTATGTGTTTTGATGCGCTTTTTCCTGCTCAGACTCGGGACATCTGATACGTTCAGTCCTATTAAACCTTAAATTATGCTGGTTTTATTAAAGTTCTGATGTACAGAACCAAAGATGCCATCTGGATTTTCTCTTCTCGAGAGAATAAAACAAGCATTAATGTAGAAAACATGTGCAGAATACGTTCTAGTTTGCATCGAATGCTGCAAGATATGGTGGTAAACTAAATAGTTTTCGTTGAACACTTGTGACAGACATATTACAATTTCGTCACTCCAGGCTGAAAAGTTTGATTCCATACCATCGCATTGTATACATAGTGTCTTCATTTTGGCAATAATATGTTTAAACCAAATACACAACGGCAATCTTTGCTTCCTCTTATATATATATATATATATATATATATATATATATATATATATATATATATATATATATATATATATATATATATATATATATATATATATATATCTTTCTGCTTAACTGAGAGTTAGTCAACATGAATTTTTTCTTCTAATTTTTTTTCACCATTAGTTACCAATGTATTTCAAATACACATGATGAAACTCAGGTGCTAGTTTATTGCATCAGTCATTCGAAATGTTTGTTCTAAAGCTACTCGAATGTTCAAACTATGTTTAAAGCTAACATGGAAAGTGGATCGTTGTGGTCGTTTAAAATTAGGGGGTTTGATTTCTCCTCGAAAACTTGTTCCAAAAGCGTACTCCGTTTTAACTATCGCTTAACCAACGCAGTATGTTTTATTTTACCGGCAACCTGCCGTAATCATGCTTGCATGGACCATGGTCCAATTTTGAAAACCCAGTCTTTCAATCGCCATCATTGTTTCTAAAATGACATTTTACAAAAGTAAACTGGTTTTAAGATGAAAACAAGTGTGATATTCTTTCATGTGTCAAGAGTGAAGAAGCATACAAAACTGATGATTTTGAAGGTAAATGTTTTACATACATAACTAATCAATATACTTCACAAGTATATTTCATCGGGACGCTACAAAATACATAAATCAGACAGTATCTAGCTGTGTTTCCTGTTATCTCTATTGCAATTTTTTTTTAACATTTCCGATGTAAAATCCTTCATTTAAGTGGAATTATCTTATATTAAGGAGCATTTACCTGCGCATGCGCTTTTTCGATATCAGAAGCAATTTCTGTGGAATTCATTTCGCACCTCTTAACCATCTCTTGAAATTCGTGTATTTTAATCCCCCCCCCCCCCAACCCCATCCTCCCCACCCCAAAAAAAAAACAACATTAAAAGTCTGTTAAAATATATCACACGTTGAACCAGTATAGGTATTATGGAACATGTCTATATGGTATAAGCATGTTTTACTTGTAATTCCCGCACAGGAAATATAAACATTCGAAAGAATTCACCATTCTTCGGATGATCTTCGAACATTCTATGTATAGCTGTACAGAAACAAAACAGAAACAAAACGGATTGTCATGTGATCAAGAGGGACCCTTACAACCTGAATATAACTCAGGGAATATGCAAATGAAATGTTGTATCATTCCGCTTTCCCGGACTTAGGAGTTATGTGATAGTATTCCCCCCAATTCAGGCTTCTGTATATTGCACATGCATATGACAATTTGGCAAGTTTTAACAACTGCATAAATAATACATTTAATCGTTTGTTTAATCAAATCAAATTTTGTGAAAAATAATATAGCCATTGAAGATGTATCGTTCTTGTTTAACACTGAAATCCACTTTTTTTACATCTGAAAAGTACAGCCGGTCACATCCATAACACGTGCATTGTGAAAATAATTAGTTGTGTAATATATATATATATATATATATATAAACAGACAGGCACTACTATCGATATCGCATCAATACAACAATGACAGACTAAACGATTAGTGAGAACACTGCATCGAATTCATCCTCCTCTAACCACAGCAAGTTCTCTATTATGCCAGACAAATGCATATCATTAGTTCATGAAATTGATGACCTTTGATGATCACACGTTGACATAACAAATTCTGCAGCTATAACTACTACTACTGCTACTATTACTGCTATTGTTACCAACTCGCCTTTAGTTACACTAGCTACACTTTCAATTTAAATTAACGACATAACCTTTACTTCCATACTTACCAGATAGACAAGTCGCCCAAAAATGAAAACGCTTGGTGACCAAATGCAAGTTTAAAAAATATACCTTTCAATTAGGACCAATCCGATGCTTCGCTTTGGATAGGTTTCATAACCAAATGAAATAATAATAATAATAATAATAATAATAATAATAATAATAATAATAATAATAATGAGGACTTTGTATAGCGCTTAATCTTTAGAAGCTCTAAGCGCTTTATAACATTAGACAACACCTATAAGATAAGAAACATAATAATATCATTACAAAAACAAACAACATGAAATTAGAAAAACATTAAAAAAAATAAAAAAACATACTGAGAATATTTCAGGTAGGAAACATTATTAGGTCTTTAAGTTTGTTCTTGCAGTCGAAATAAGTGAGTTTTGAGAAATGTACCATGAGGATGAAAAAAGGATATTAAATTATACTTTGCAGGAAACCGGTTACGGAAAATAGTTTAATTTTAATTTAATTTTTACAATTCATTGATCATTTTCTTTGACTTGTTATTTATAATCATTAGATTTTTATATGTAAAATAAAAAATACGATAAATCATGAAATTTAAAAGTTATGATACATCATGAAAAGTAAAAAGCATGATACATTATGAAAAGTAAAAATTATGATACATAATAAAAGGTAAAAAGTTGTCATGAAAAATAAAAGTTATGATACATCATGAAAATTATTTTTATACATCATGGAAAATAAAAGGTTATGATACATTATGAAAAGAACAAGTGTCTATAAATCATGAAAAGTAATAGTATGATACATCATGAAAAGTTACTGTTACATTACATAATGAAAACTAGACGTTATGGTACATTACGTAAAGATACGATAGATACACTTGATATCTTGGTTATGCTTATAGGCATAAAGAACGACGGAAGCTCCTTATGCATTTTAATAACAAACTTTCTGAAGCATTTTTATAATTATTATAAGAGAAATAACATTATGCGATGTTAGTAAGTAAATGGGATGCTACACGCATGCGTACAAAAAAAGATAAATTCATTGATTAAGAAGACAAAAGTAGTTCCTTACAGACTCCGTTTGGCTTTGCTAATTTATTGAAACTTTCTCAATCAAACTGTTCCAACAAAAAGATTCCCTTGAGTGTAATTCAACATTTAAACGGTCTTAATAGGAAATACCCCATATTATGTCGAATGAATGAATGAATGAATGAATGAATGAATGAATGAATGAATGAATGAATGAATGAATGAATGAATGAATTAACGAGTCAATTACTAAATTACCTAAACTCTCCTTATCTGGTATAAATCTTGTCTGACTTATTTGTGGAATATAAACATGTTCTTTGGCAGGTCCAAACTCTTCACACACAAAGCGAAATGGACTTTTTTAACCAGAAGAAAAGAAATAAAGAATATACATTAGAATATGTGGAAAAAGGAAACACGTGTGACACATTCTATAATTCAAGAAAGACCAACCATTTGCACAATAATCAAGCATTTTCAAATTATACCAACTCATGAAGCCAACGTTCTGAACATATGTTCAACTGGCAACGACGATATTCTTGAATAAAGTCCCATAAAATAATGCTATTCTATTACATCACACATAAATTTGAATGTTTCTACGACTCAGTACGATTATGTATATTTTTCGGAAAGGGGCGCAGTTTGGGAGTTACTATATGCTTAGACTGGTTATTTTTCGATCACTAATGGGTAATTACTTTGAGCCCTGCATCGCCCTGATTGATACTGTAATAGGTTACTTTTCCATTACAAGGGTGTACAAGAATTCCATCCGGTTGCAACGAGAATCTGACAGCCGAAAAAGGAAAGACAGCTAGTTTTAGTTTTTTCTTTCTCGTTACTGAACTGGGGAGTAATTAATCTTGTCGAAAAGTGTGGTATTTTAAAATGCTTCAAATATTTGTTTAAAACGAATGTGTTGATGTCCATTCAAGGAAATTAGATCGGGACACTTATGCGTTCATGATGAGGCAAAATCACTCACAGGTGTAACAAAGATATGTCTGTCCGTCTGTCTGCATTTGTCTATCTTTCTAACTCAACATTTATTGAGATACAACACCAAAAAATCCATAATCGTGGTTTTTCGATAAGTTACCAATGTATTTGCAGAATCAAAGAATTAATGCATTATATCGGTAAGGAATATGAACAGGGAAACTTGAAAAAAAAAAAAATTCACGACAAAAAAATTGACAATCCAAATAAGGTACATGAATCCCTTCTAATCATAATATTATTTCTGTTACTACTACTACTACTACTACTACTACTACTACCATATATCAGCCACAATATGACTAGTACTATTGCGACCTAGGGCTGAACAATATGTAGACCAGACAACATCTAAATTCAGCAGCTACTTCTACTGATGATGATGATGATTATGATGATGATTATTATTATTATTATTATTATTATTATTATTATTATTATTAATGCTCTTTTGCAACGGTCCTCAACCAAGATAACATTCACTAACAATAATTATTTTTTGTTGTATGTCTTTGGTATGACTCGGCTTGGGTTTCGAGTCCGGGGCCTCCATTGTAAATATAGAGAATTGGTTGATTGTAAGTTCACCACAGAACGTTTCCATGCAGCCTTAACTAACAAGTAAATTTCTTTTTTTTTTTTTAAACTGAATGAACAACGACTGAACGCTTTAATACATCGGTGTTAATATTTAAGCCACCCACTATAATTTTTCAATGTCTATGTTTACTTTAGAATTCAAGTTTTGCATTTATTGCAAGTTTATCTATAGAGATAAAACCAAAAACAAGTATAAGCATGGCGAATTGATCACGATTTCTTAATCCAACTTCGGGGTCATCGAGGTCAAGAATGCCTAAACGTATCTAAATATAAGTTAACTCAATACCAAGATATCTTTCTTTTCACCTATATCTAAACACATTAATCCAGTCTACCTCAGCCAGTGTAGAGATAAATATATGCAAATACTGATCAGAATCAAATTTCTGTAATAAATAATGACAAAATTAAAAGCTGATTGATACCAACGAGGATAAAAATTCACACTTCAACGCAGGAGGGCATTGGGTTATATTTCCTATCAGTAAAAATGTCATCGATAAACAATATAGGATACAGTCTGCTTTAATGTGTTAATTGACGTTATTTAAAAAAAAGGAATATTAAGTTCTACCCTTGAAGGTATTGGTAATGTGAAGAAAAGTAACGACGCCCCACGTGAGAAATGCCATAATTTCTTATCATCCTAAAACAAAATTTGAAAGGTGTGCCATTCATATATTTTTTCGTTTATAAGAGGCGAATATGTATACATGTGTCACCGTTTTACAGACAGAAACTAGTGAAAGCGTTCAAGTTTTGGTAGGAGCGAGTTTCAAATTGGGCCGTAAGGTCTCAGTCAAGGTAAAATGAATAAAGTTATAACACTCAGAGAATATGACAGTATATGTATATTTTACGTAGATGTGTTTATAGATCTACCTATATTATAATAGATATTTGTGTAAATCGAGGTATGTTTTACATAGATACAGTGTATGTGTGGCGTGGGATCTCTTGTTACCTTATGTTAGATCATTATATGGAGAATATTTTGAGATCTCAGGCTAATATGATTTTGATAATCCTTGACTTCGTTACATAAATAAGGTATCAAATTGCACCCCATCTAAAGTGAATTAAATTATTTGACCACACAAATGAATGAATTAATATGACCACACAAATGAATGAAATAATATAATTCAAATCTAGCTGCCAAGACTCAGGTCCACCAAAACCGCAAACAGACAAACCTAAAATAGACTGATACACCTTATTCATAGTAAACCAGACCGCAAGGTGTTACGAAACACCCCACGAGACTGTAAACAAAAGAAATTTCAAGACGCTGTTCCTCGTGACAATCCTAATCCTTCATAGAATCAATACTTCTCTGTAACGCGAATCCTGCAAATGAAATGATAAATGTATTTTAGACGGGATTATACAATAACTGTTATTAGATTATTAGACAACCATATAATCATCAACGTATTCATTATCGGTGTGCATCAAAGATACGTAACATTTCGAGTTTGTTTGGCCTAGCCTTTTGTAAGATGTTTTGCTTCATGGCTTCAGTTATATTTGTTGGGCAATAAAAGTGTAGCGTTTTGTGTCAAAGACAACAGCGTCGCAACCCACCGACCCTGCTCTGGGAATCGAACTCATACTTAGAAAGCAAAGTACACTAACCACTGAGCAATCACGCAACTGACATCAACGTATACATGTGAATTTGTTATATGGAAATTATGTACAAAATCCATATAGCATGGGATAGTCAGAGGTCATGCGCAGACATGTCCTGATGACCAATCGAGAACCCATCCCATTTTGAGTAAATACTTAAATAAAGAAATAAATAATTAAAATAAATAAATAATTCCGTAAATTTGTAAATTCGATGCCAAATCGCGAGAGTTAAATTCGTTAATAATGTTTTAATCTTTATCATTTTTTTCTTTCATAAATTTGTGGACAGCCAAGGGATGTACTTATCGACCAAGCACACTTATGACTGCGTAGAAAGAAAAGATTATAACAACATCAACTTGTATCCAAACAATATGGCAAATATATTGATCTTTCCGGTTTATCTATCACCGATGCCATCAAGATTTATAGATTATTGCATTTGTATGGGAAAATATAAACTCCTTTTTGCAGATTAATAATGCACTCTCGTGCAGTATTACTTCGAAAACATTGTTCATATTTTCTAAACAAATGCCGTAATCTTTTCATTATATACTCATTTTGTTTTCCACCTACGGCTTAATTATTAAAAATACACAAGAAACAAAGTAATTGATTTATGCTGTATTCTAAAATAAATACACCACCCAGATTCATCAATACACAATAATAATATTAATGTTCATATAGCACACCCACCAACATCAGCGACCTTTGATCCTCGTCGCGCACTCGACATTAATTTCAAACATAATTGTCGTTTCGGTCTACCTAAAATTGAAATTTAAAGTCATATTGTGAATGAATGCTGTTATATATATTTGATCTAATTTATATCTGATTTAATTTATCTTCATTGAAATTTTATTGTTTGTTTGTCAGCTTTAATTTTTTATTCTATTACATGCCATTATAATATAATCGTGTTTACGTGATTCAGAAATTTTTTTCCAGAAAATAGTTTGACCTTGACTGTTCATTTGTAAATACCTAAAGCTGACATAGTTCCTGACCTTAATTCAAAATTAGTAACAGTCACATGAACAAGTTCTTTTTTTATTTTTATTTTTTTATTGTGGGAATAATAACGGTAAGATCGAGGCTGTATTGGATACGTGACCCTTGACTTGTAAAGAGTTTTTATTCTTAGAGTATACATATTGGTTTTTGTTAGGGCCACATTGAGCGTACGTGATGTAAACATGATCACGTGACCCTAATCCGAACATCTTTTTGCGCAGTATTCATGTTTTATACCAATGTTTATAGAGAATTTAGTCAGTCCGGGCTTAAAACACTTGATGTCAGGTCGTTTCCTTCTGTTGAAACCAGTTTTTGAGTTATATGTTAATTATTCTTCAGATTATTTGGATTCTGAAAGATAAATTCGTTTCTCCGGAAATATTTGTGTGCTCATACAGAATTCTTGAACAAAGACATTTCTTTATAAAAATAATGTTCGGATTTCCAACACCGGATTGTTGTTTGTGAATAACAAAGAACTGTAGACATTCCAGCACCACAAAGGATACAGTATACGTCATCGCCTTCCATCTTGGATAATTCATCGGGACTCGAACTTGAATTCTTTAGAACATTTCATTATTAGGACTTTTAAAATTGTATTCGTGGATTATTCTTGGATTTTTTTGGGGGGGAGGGGATTTGATTCTTAAAACCATATTTCTAATTTGTTTAATATTTTTACAGTATTTTTCCAGGGAAATAAATAATTTGTTAAATGTTTCAAAGCTTGATGTTTTCACTCTTTTTTGTGTTACGGTTTATTCGAGCCTAAACACGTTACAATGCGCATTGTAACAATTATTTCAGTTGGTCTGGAATGGATGTGGTTTTTTTTTTTTTTTTTTTTTGTTGGTCGATTTTACTCAATTCAGATTTTCTGCTTGTGGTGGACTCGTAATATCACTTGTGTTAATTCTGCACGAAGCACATGTGCTTTGATCAGGGAGGGACCCACTTTGAACCAGCTGCATGTGTATATCTGTTCTGGCGTTGATTGTTTTGAGTCATAACGTGGCAAAAATATGAGCGCTATCAATTGCAATTATCAAAAAGACGATATGGTACATCACGTTCATTTCATTTTTATCGCTGCAAAAAGACTGTGATTGAAGTTGGAAATGTAACAGAAGGTACAGTACTATTCTGATGTGTGTAATCAAGTTTTAGAATGCATGACATTGCTCATTGAAAATTTCATTCTGAGGAAGTTCAAGATGCAAAAATGTAAGTATAGTTTTTGGCCATTCTTATTACCAGCTAAAGAAGACATGATTATGGCTTGTCGCTTCCACGCTCTTTTTGTAGAGACCCCAGCTACGTAATGATCTCTACTGTAGTATGGCTTCTATCGCTAGCCTAAATCCGAAACATTGTATCAAACAATGTTTACGTGGAAAATTGCAAAGCAGCTGGTATGTGCGAGTCCATTCAGCCATCGGAAATAGGAATTCTTCATCGTCTTGACTCATTGACTCTGAGGCCCTTATTTTTCTGCCATAACCTTCAGTTGCATTTTTACTCGAATTTAGTACTTTGACTTATAAAATAGTACGTCTCTGGTTGATATGCGGCAGTCCTTGGCCTCAGTGTGCTTTCCTGTGTTATGTGTATATACCCCAGAGAGCACTGTTCATTGTCGGAACCATTCCAAGTTACGAAAGTTTCTCCTGAATTACTTGAAATGATCAGAACGGTATTTTCAATATTGCGTTTCTAACGTTTGTTGTGGAATTGCAGATATCATGTTCATTCGTTTGCTTGTTCGAAAGTTTAATTTGTGACTCAGTAAAATCGTCCATATTGTTCACGTTATCATCTCTATTTTCAAGTACACCAACTAGCTTCATGTTTTCGTCCACAAGCAAATCTGAAAAACTAAAACCCAAAACGTCAACTTCATGACTGTACATGGTTAGTTTGCGAAAAGTAGCTCCTAGTACATTATGCTACTTTTAGACGCATGTGTCGTGCAATAAGAAGCCGAGTAATATTGGAAAAATATCCCATGATATTAAACCTGCGTTATGTCAAATTAACTACGGCAAAAATAATGTCCATCCCTGAGGATTAATCCAGTTTCCAGTTATTACACAAGCTCATAACATTTTTGTTTACTTGTAGTCCGAGTTTCCTCTGACCATTGCCCCCCCCCCCATTTTTGATATTCTGACATTGATGTTGGGGTGTTGGGTCCGATTCCACTCCCTATCGAAAAGTTGGAATCCGCCGACACCATAGGGAGCTGCTTACTAGCCGGCCAAACAAATTTGAACGACCTTTCATCGAGATATACCTGCATGAAATCAATAGGAATATGATTTATTTTCTCAAAAATTTGGAGCATAGCATTTGTTAGATCTTTAATCCGCTGACAGACGAGACGAAAGTACATAGTTGCTGAAATTTGACCGGGATCTCGCCATTTGTATTCCGAGTCACATGACTATACAAATCTCGCAACCTACATGTCAATGACATCAGAGGTCATATATTCACGTGACATCAACAATACCCCATTCCTAGTGTTGCTGTAGGAAAACAAATCGAACATATGAATGAAATTGACGTATTTATAGAAAAATGACAGAATACAAACTTCTCAATATATTTATTTTGAAAACAACGACTGGAAATCTGTAAGTCTTGAAGCAACTTGACGTCAAACCAGATTCACTAAACAGAGAGCACATATCAATACGGTAGTGGATACGTGCTCGGTACTTGTTGAAAATGGTTTTCTCCACCTTGCTGCGATACCTACAGTTTTCTGGTCGTTGTTCTCAGAATATATATGTTGAGAATTAAGTGTGCATTATATTTATTTACAAACATTAAGTGACTTCTATATAATAGTTCCAAATTCTATGTACAACAACTTCGGAAATTTCGTTTACTGTTGATATCACGTGACTAAATGACCTCTGATGTCATTGACATGTAGGTTGCGAAATTGTCTAGTCATGTGACTCGGAATGTAGAAGGCGAGATCCAGGTCAAATTTCAGCAACGATGTACTTTAGTCTCGTCTGTCTGCAGATTAAAAACACCAGGAATGCTATGCTCACGATTTTTGAGAAAATAAATAATATTCCTGTTGATTTCATGCAGGTATATCGTGACGAAAGGTCGTTCAAGTTTGCTAAGCCGGCTAGTAAGTGGCTACCCTATGCCGACACCAAATGGTGTCGGCAAATTCCAACTTTTCGATAGAGAGTGGACTCTGACCCTACACCCCATCATCAATGTCCAAATATCAAACTTTGTGTGACAAGGGTCAATGGAAACTCGGACTAGTTTACTTGCTTAAAATGTCATTCTGCTGACACACACACTCAATTGTTACATGACATAATGGGAATATATTTTCGCATGTGAAAAACATAAGGATACATTTTTCACGTGTGAAAATAAAGAATAATATATGAAACATATCCCACCAACAGCTTTTTGTATTTCACACTTAACTCTAAAATAAAGGATGTTACTGTCCCCCAAAAGCTTTGTCTGTTGGAGCATGGTTGATTAGACAAGGCACTGGTTGTATACGCCACCGAAGAACACAGTAGGAAAACGGTTCCAAACAGCAAACACTAAACACAAAAACCAAGAGACAATTTGTATTCTCACATGTTTAAATGACGGGGAACTTTATAAACAAAAGATGAATTGTAGAAGAAACAACATGAATATTTGTAGCTTTACTGTATGACTGAAACTCAAAACGAATTTGGACTTATAAAAGTTAGATTCAAGGCGTCAACAAATCTCTACCTACAGACGTCAATGGAGACACCTAAGTAGTTCGAATCTGGGACTGAGGTATTTTAACACTGGAATAATTGCATCGATCATTATTAGTAGTAGTAGTAGTAATAGTTGTTGTTGTTGTTGTAGGGTATAACGCCATTTTTCAGCACACGATAGGCTATACATGGTGGCCAGTATTACTGGTGGAGGAAGAACCCAAGAAAACCCCAGAAAGAACCACTGACCCACGAGAAACTACTGGCAAGCTTTCTCACATACCCACATTGGCCGAATCCGAAGTAGTAGTAGTAGTATTAGTATTATTATTATTAGTAGTAGTAGTAGTAGTAGTAATAGTAGAAGTACTTATTAGTAGTAATAGTAGTAACTTGCAATTTTACCCCAGATCTTCGATCAGATATACGATCAGGGACTTAGACTTTGCTTTAAGAACATCACCTCAGAACGCCCTAATGTTGATGTAATTGAACCATCACTTTATCTCAAACATACTTAAATCTTCAGTGTACTAGCAAACATATTCTAATTTATCTCACTCCGCACATGATGTGGTCTTTAGGTTCATATGGCAAGCCCTGCTCGCTTCTTATCCATCTAATGCCGCGGATGATGTGGTCGTTACCCTCATACGGAAATCCCGGTAAGCTTAGAAACTAAATTCCATACTACCTTTTGGCATACGAATTCGTCGTCACCTAGAAATAGCAGAATTTTGTTTTGGAAATGCTGCAAATTTTGCTCATCCGAAATCACCGCCTTGGTTTTGAAACTCTTCCAAATTATATTTGATATTTACCAATTCAAAACGTTGTCAACAATACTCTTGTTTTTCAGGGTAAATTGAATCAAATCAGAGGCTTCTGTGCTAGCCGTACGTTCGAAAGAAAATGTTCGAACTTTCCATTGCAACACCCAATGACACCATCTCAAGCCGATTGCCGAATCAAGCCTCCATATTTGCGACGAAAATTACAGCCATAGCCAAATCTTCAAACGGGCTAAACCTAATAAATAGTAAATTTCATTGTCTTTACGTGTTCCCTACCACTATAAAAACGCTTGCAAAATCATCATTTTAGCAAACCGTTAATGTCCCAGGTCTAACAGAATATGTGATTTGTTCATACAGTCTGAAAAAGTATTTTGTTCTGATGGCAGCCTTGAAAGGGTGCTAGTAGGAGACAATAATTCCAATTGTGATGAATTGATGGAGTTTTCTGCAATCTGATTTGAAATAAACGATCATGTATTACTGAGCAGCAATTTATTTTACACATCGATAAATTCTGTGGACTATTTTTGGTTACCAGATCCAGGTTATTTTTATGTGAAGCTTTATCTATACCAAAGCCTTACACAATAACAATAACAACGATCCTCCACCCCCACCCCAGCGATTTCCGATAAAAATGTGAGACCCTGGATTAAAATCACCCTTTAGAAGTTAAAACAAGGCAATCGCTTAATCCTTTCATGCATTCCGACACTCACCCATTTTGCTCAAGAAAGCATATGGCAGGCATTACAAGTCAGTCTTTAGTAATTAGCGCATTTTGCTTCAACAGTGTGTTCCATCAGCTTTAATGAAAGGCCAGTCCTACGATACGTAAGAAATCTAACTAAAAATGGACACGATTTTGCTTTTGAAAGATGGAAAGCAAGAATAACGAATTCTTAAACAATGCGTCCATATGCAAGCGTACTGACGAGAAACAAGGAATACAACAACAACCCAAAATTTGTTTTAATAGAGGACCATGCCAAGTTCATTAGGTCATTGCATTATCCGCTCTAACACGTCACCCTACAATACTATAGGAAGTGTCAACGACTCTAGATTATCAACTTTGCAATGTATTCTGGGGCGGAGTTGAGACCAATGAAAGAAAACTACACGCTGCTTAAAAGTGAATACTTTGTTAAACATGGGGACAGAAAGAAAGACAATTGAAATTATAAGAATTAGATTATCATGGTTGGATAAGTATTGACGTGTAAATTTTAGCTGAATCACTCTCAGATATAATGCCTGTAATTTGTACTCGTCTTTCACTGTTTCAGTAGATACCTTTACGTTAAGTCCTTTAGACCAATTGTTTCGGTATACAAAGCTTACATGCTGTTATTTTGTTTATTCGTCGCAGTATTTCAAATATACTTTTAAATTAAATTAAACTAGAAGAAAAGAACACAAACAAATAATATATACACCTATCATATCACCTTTCAATAGGCAGGGCTGATTGAAATAGTGTTTGTTTTTATCTGATTAGAGGAATGAAAGATAATGATGACGTAACGAAGGATGGTAGATGATAAGTACATTTCTAGCCTATGCAGTCTTACACTTCAAAACCGACGCACGTGACTTGAACATAATAGAACGTTTAGGGTGAAACACGTTATATATGTGACATATTTTAAAATAAAAACTCTGAAAAAATATCATATTTTAGGAAGTACAGTTTTTGAATTAAATCAGGATTAATGTGAACGCATGCGCACTATAAATAACCTTTATTAGATACAAAATGTATTATACAACACAACGTTAGATGTTTTAAACAAATGTTATATCAGCTTGTCGATAAAATGATTGGTCCACAAAGAAAATTGCAAAAAGAACTTAATGGCTCGTCTCCAAAGAAATTAGTTTTGAAACAATAATTTACATATCAAGATGAAAATCCTTTGAGGTATTTGCATAAATATTTTTAATAAATCTTCCAGTAAGCTAATCAGTATGCACCCTTAATAACTTAAATAAAACATCAATTTATTCACTTTTCATGGGCGTTGTTCCCAGCTTTACAACAATATGTACATTCAGGTTCTGAAAGTAATTACGATATTTTGGTTTAAAGAGTCTTGTAATAATATTATTTTTGGACTTTTACGGTACGTTTACGGTATTCGGCTGCTCTATACACGTAAACCTAACCTTAGCAAAACTAGAAAATGCCGTCTCAAACTTCATTGGCTTTGTGGTCATTCACCAATCTTTCAGAGTGTATGTTGTGTTTTAATTAGTTAAGTAGACTGTGTCTTCGAGTTTCAAGATCGAATAATATGGAATCGATCACACACCAACCCCATTCAATCCTAATCCACCTCACCAAAATCGATGGGACAATGCTGAATTCCATTACACAATAAGGTAGACACACTCTAATGTTTCTTTTGGTGTGTTGGCAGAGGTAATGGGTTTGACGGAGTTGCGACGTGTCAGCCGTTTATGTAACAAATTGGTGAAGAGGCGCTATCCACTAGTTAACTATACCCATATCAGATTTTCTCCGGATATACTATCGTTTGTTACATCGTAGTGTCAATTCAAGTCAACCTGATGAAAGGATAATTTTATTCCGGTGGGTCTGATAGTGAAAATGCTCAATGACAGCGAAAATATGAATAACAATAAATCTGATTCCAACATTTATAACAAACTTGAGCATAAATGAAATATCAACATTTAAGACAGTGATATTAGTCAACTTTTGATACAGAATAGTTTCATGACGTGTAGGAATTTCACTGTATGTGGGAGTTCCATTTCTATCCATGAATATATTCATCACACCTTACAAAATGGATTACGTACATTATCAAAGTAGAGTTGTGCCGCTTTTCATAAATAAACTCTCCGATAAAGGTTATTACGAATTGAAACATCGTCTTTATCCGATGATAGTTGAGAAACTTCTTCTCGGCAACAGAGACGACTCTGAGTCAGTCTGACACCTAGGTGGCACTCTCGCATCTCAAGAAACGATATTGCCACCGCAACTTTGGCTCTTTCGTATTCTACTGAAATTTTCGCTCTTGTTGTCATCTCATATTTCTAGGTGTTTGCAGCAAGTAATGGAAATTATATAATATTTTAAAGTCTTGAGTTAGGCATTATAGCACTGTTATGGTTCACTTTTCATGCGATTTTTTGTCTTTTCTCGCCACCATTCAAAGCAGAAATCACTGAGAAGACAACTCAAAAACGAAGATAATCCTGAGTTCACGCTGTCTGTTGGGGCAATGGCTTTGTTCCCCCACGTCACTAAATAATTCTTTGAATACGAGGGTAGTCGTAGTGATATTCACAAAGTGGTAAGTTTTTGGCGGACAAATATCCGCTTTGATGTGCGAAGGATAAATCATCACAAAACGATTGACGCGGAAAACTAACATTCTAGGATATTTCAGCCATCAAACAAATACCCGTACCTTGAAAATGTTAATATTATTTCCGCAACATTTTAATGGCAAAAAGAGAAGAAATCATTTAGTTTCGATACCCTTGAACTATCGCATACATTGCTTTTTGCGGCGGTGTGACGTCTATAACATTATTTTAACGTAAAACATCCATGGGGTCTGAGGGCCATTCACCGAAAATATCTTAAAGTTTACTATTTAAGTCTTTTGCTAGTCGCGACATGCCCGTATTCTTGTTTGTTTTTGGGTTAAACGCTATTTCTCAATGCTAGATAGGTTATACATGGCTGCCAGTAAGAACCCATGAAAACTCCAGTAGGAATCACCGACTCACGGGAAGTTACTAACACGCTTTATCACATTCCAACATTGGTCGTGCCCGAGACTCGAATCCACGAGGACAGAGGTGAGTTGGCAGCGATCAGTATATGCAAACTGTTTCGACCACTTAGCCAATGGGGGCACCAAATGTCCAGACTGTATATGTATGGAGAATTTTCAACTGTTTATGGACAATATGAAAAACGGTTTTCCATTGTCACATTCGCAACTTTGATGTCAGTCCTACGCATCATGCCTCCAAAGTATGTCAAAAGCTTTCATCAAGACCACGTTGGCTATTTACGAAATAAGGATTGACCAAATGCATCAAACTATTATTGTCATTCGTAACGTCTGGGCCAATCGTATGGTATATCCAGAAATTACTGAGGTGGTCCGATTAGACTGCGGTTTCCCAATCGAAGCCTCCTCTGCCTTTCCTGTCAAGTCGACAATCAAACCTCGGATGTAATTCGTCGTCTTGTAGAACTATATTTTGAACTACATTTGTTCGCATGGAATAATGTGGTGTCCGAAGGAGACAAAGTCACAATCGGAATATTGTTGGCCTTTGCTGATGTAACATATGTGGTGAGATACGCAGGAGGTGAATCACCCGCCCCCCCCCCCCCACACACACACACACACAGATACATACATACATACATACATATAGACAGACAGACAGACCGACCAACTTACGGACGGACAGACAGACGGACATTAGTATCGCTTTCATGCATTGTTTGTATTGGTCATGAAATGAATATCGGTCATCTGGAACATAAAGGTTCGGGTAATGCCCTGTTTGCAAAAATTCCCTTTAGTGAGTGTAACCTTTGACTTTTAAACTCTCTCCCGGTGTTGTATTTATATGTGTAAAGTGCACGTCAGTTCCCGTGCTTTTGCTGCATATTCCGTTCAGGTGTCTGGAAACCTTTCAAACCTACGATTATTCTAGCGATAGCTGCAAGTAAAATTGAAGGTACTTACTGCATTAGTTTAATAACGGTCGGTAATGTCAGATTCCTTGTATTTGATATACGACATGAAGGGTAAGCTTTAAATTGCTTAAAATGATTAAATTAGTAAATACGATACTATCTATAACACCTTTGTGTTTGAAGAGACACGAACAAATTCAAAAATAGAAAGATAATATAAATAATGTATATACTTTGAAGAAAAGACTGCATTCTTGGTATTTATACACGGTTATACTGGCTTAAACTTCACTCCGTCTTATAATGAGCCGCAAGATATGGGTCTATTCAGTTTATTATATGTAATCCGTAGAACAAGCAGTATAGACCCTGATCTGCGGATGTATTATGGGGCGGTACATCAGAGTCTATCTTGTCTGTAGTCGGACAATTGTCTTTAAAAGCTAAGGTAGAACTCCGACACAGAATGGTGTATCTGTTTCCGTTCCCATGGAAATGGCTTTTACGTTTCAGATAGTTGATATTGTTGAAAAACAATTAACTAAAATTAACTTTAAAAAGAAACACTTTATTCCAAAGTGTGTTCGCCCTGTAACATATATGAGACTAATTAGTAAGATAATTCAATAAAAGATAAACGCTATTCACTTTCGTTACCGAAATAAAAATTGAAAATATATCAATCAAGCAATTCTGAGAGAATGACATGGAGTTAATGTATGACAGAGGGCATGAAAACAGACATACACCAGAAATTTTAAATGTTGACAATCTCTCTCTCTCTCTCTCTCTCTCTCTCTCTCTCTCTCTCTCTCTCTCTCTCTCTCAACCTCGTTAATAAATTCAAATCATATTTGATTATTTATTTACTTTTTTTATCCTAAATGCTAGAGTCAGATTCATTGCTGACATAAAAAGTTGCATCTGGTCATTTCTCTTCAGAATTCTCACACCCGGTGTAAGCGGGATGACATTGTCACTTTAAAATACTGATTTTTAATTCACATCACGTCGCGACATGCGAGATTATATCGGAGCAAAGTGGAAATATAAAACGCGTATATTTTACCATTGGGATAAGGTCTTTTTTATATTTTGTTCGGCATATCAATGAACGGGGGCTCCTGATAACTCAATCATATGTTTACAAATATATTAATCAAAATGGTTGTATTAAATTCTACCTACCTTTTAGCGTGAATGCATTTAATTTTGGCCACTATCAACGAAATATCGATTGAGGCCGAAATCGTCATCAGCAAATGTATCCTCTTGAATAGCTGATTAACAAATTCGCAACAAACAAAATTAAACGACATAACTTCCTCTCTCTCTCTCTCTCTCTCTCTCTCTTTCTCTCTCTCTCTCTCTCTCTCTCTCTCTCTCTCTCTCTCTCTCACACACACACATACACACACACAGGAAAGGCAATGAGTGTGGGCCGATTCAGGTCACTGTGTGCATATATATATATATATATATATATATATATATATATATATATATATATATATATATATATATATATATATATATATATATATATATATATATATATATATATTCTGTCTCTCTCTTTCATCCACAAAGCCCCCTGGTAGCAGAGATCACATCAGATAACACGATTTGTAAAGGCAATCATTAACGACGCCTATAAATCCATTATCTAATCGACTATCAATTTATACTCCTCGAAAGATAAAATATGGCTGGCGGCTTGGTAAAAGGGTAAGTTTTGTGGGCGGGGCATATAGTTAGTAGCTCTCAGCTTTAAACATACGGTTCCTGAACCACGCCTGCTGATGGGGATAGGCCCGCCTCCTTTACGGCAAATTTGATACGCTATTACACACAGTGTACAGTAAACACTATTTACTTTCTCAATTTGCAAAATACGGCAACCCGTGGAGAAAGTCACGGGTGATGCACCTCATCATATGAGGGTGTCCACATTCGAAACAGAATCAACAAAATAAATAAATAAATAAATAAATAAATAAAATAAAAAATTCCATGAAAGCTATACATAATGAGTACATATAGAAAAGTAACCAGCAGGACCTATAATAGCCGTATTATCAATCATGAACCAATTTGACATCTTTTAGTTTGAAAAAGTTATTTCCCGGTGAAGGCGGAAGATACGATCATTGATCGAAAAACCCAAATTTTAAGTCTTAGTAATCGATCACTTCTAATCGAATATGTGATCGCAGATAGCTTGAAGTCAGAATTAGTCAGATGTTATGAAGAGTGGATTTAAATATCGCAGAGAGCCGTAGGCGATATTTGCGAGCCATATGAAAGACGTCGTGCCTGATTTCCGCCTCTCTCTCTCTCTCTCTCTCTCTCTCTCTCACAAATTCATTCGGCTTGTGACGCTAGAATTATACGTCAAAATGAACCGCATGAGTTCGAACCCGTTTAAATTAGATAGGTGCTTAATTTTAAAAATGGTAGATAGAGAAAGAGGCTGGGATAATACTCTTTTTCCTAGCTATAGATAGTAGATAAGAAGTTAATCATTAGCAATTAACTCAACACGAGCGGGTAATAAAAGGTTTCATGGATGGCTATTGAAGTACAATTAGTTTTTGTTTCAGCTATTTAATCTTTCAATCCTTGCCTAAGGGTAATCATGGATTTGAGTGAAATGCAGTCTTTCCCTTATTAAATAATTCTTGGGATAAATGGCCTTTTTAAGCCTCAGTGCAATGAACGCATAAAACATTTAATAGATGCATCATTGTGTGTGATAGTTACGTAAGTAATATACAATATATGTGCACATATACAGTTGATTGATTTATAATTGTATTATTCAACGTCTGGCGGAAGTGTTTGCATGACGAACAATCCTTAGGTTATGGAAATAAAAGTTTCTACATGAATTAATATGACATCAGTTCGATATCAGATGCTTATTAGTGTGGGAGAAATTTCCAATTATGGGGGGAGGGGGTAAATTCATTAGCATAATGACACATATTCATTCCCGACTATAGTCTTGGATGCACTCATCTTTTGTCTTATGATGATAAGGATCAAACCGTACATAAAACATTCCTATGTAACAATATTAGTACCATAACAAATCAGTTTTACAAATTAAAGTATTTGCATTCTGCAATGTTTTTAAAAAACCGAAATCGCAAAAGATTGTCTTAAGAGAGAGTATATGCTTAAGAGTATGAAAACACACGGAGTGATCGGAGCGGTGGGGGATGTGTCAGCAATATCATATAATTATTATCGGTATTCAATTTCTTTTTATTAAAAAAGAATCCGCTGACTGTGATAAAAAAAAAACAAATTAAAGTCAGCATGATTTTGGACATGTAACTGGGAACATCGTTTGTATTTCTTAGTCAATTCAGTACACTCGTAACGACCATGAGATGACAGTGCCATTTTAGGAGGCTGAATTTCATTCACATCACGTCGCGCCATGCGAGATGATATCTTGGTATGGCGGAAATAAAACACGGGTATGTTTACAACACTATACTGGCTCTTCATCTAAATTGCTGTATAAATGTCCGGTGCCTGAATAACTCTGTCAGACGGGTTTTAATTTGTCGTATTATTACAGGGTTCCTACTTTTCATAGGACACAGAGATAGGGGGAGGGGGAGAGAGAAAGAGGGAGAGAAATGATTGCAGTGAAGCATGTTTTTTTCTTTCCTCTTCTCCAGATAACGCCTCTACCATCTTTTTCTGCATTGTAAGGTATCGTGTTCGCAATAAAAGTCACATCCCAAGCACAAGTGTCCTAGACTGAGAGACGTTGTTTACCTCGGGCCCTATTATCAATGGAAAACCAACAAAAACATTTAATAATGTACAAAAGAAAACCACTATCTGAGGAGCATTTCTCATTTATATTTATTTCACCAGTATTTCCTACACCTAAGCATTTGCGCATGTCGTCTTTATTTTATTTTTCTTTGTTATATTAATGTAATATTTCTTTTTCTTATTATCAGATATATACACGTGTCATTATGATACTGAAGCCACATAAGCCTTTCTCTCTCTCTCTCTCTCTCTCTCTCTCTCTCAGCAGAGATCAGATAACACGATTTGTTAGACATTATTGACGCTTATTAGCAATTTATCTTATTGACTTCATCAGTTCACTAACCGTCAAGAGGCACAGCTACAGGCCTTGAAACATGCCAGGAATAGTGGGTGGAACAGAATGTGGATTACGGTAGATGGAGCACGCCTCTTGCTAGGAAAGGCCCGCCTCCTTCCCAGTAAATTTAATACTCTATTACACGCCGTCTAATGCAAAACAGTTTACCTTTCAATTTGCAAAACGACAACAACTCATCAAGAAGCTTTTAAACAGCTGAAAAAAGTCGCGCGTGATGCACCTGCATACGTCGGGAGAGCCTGCATTCGAAAAGAAAACCACAAATATGGAGGAGAACGAAACAGAGGAAAACTCCAAAAACTGTAATACATCCTTCACAAAATTTACAATCGATGAAATTTTAAAACCAGACTTTGGCAAAAACCGACTGACGATTGGAATACTTAATTTATCTGTGAGAACTGGAGCCACGGATGAAAAGTGTAAATCTGCACAGCCATGCAGTAAAGAGGAGATTGGCATGAAAAATGACAGCAGAAGCGAGTCTCCGGGCTCTGAGGATTCGGGGTCGAAACCAATGTGGCCTGCCTGGGTATATTGTACACGGTATTCCGATAGGCCTTCTGCAGGTGAGTTGATATACTGAATCGTATTATGCTAAATAAAAAACAAGTTAAAACATCGTTAATCTACTCTCTCTCTCTCTCTCCACACACACACACACACACACACACAAAGACACAAACACACACACACACCAAATAGGTTAATTCTTGATGAAAGAATCTTTATGAAGAACCTGCTAAAGTTTAACGACAATTCTGTTTTTATTTTTCACCAGCGACATATTTATTTGCCTTTGTAATTCATGCAATCTGTACATGTAGTCTTCAGTTTATGAGAACTAAATTAGTGTATTTTGAAATTAAATACACAAATGCTCTCAGCTGCATATAAAGCAATGCATCTTGCTAAATGTATATAATCATCTGAAATGAGATTTATTTACGGCTTGGATACAAAGAAATTATAATAAAATGGGTTGGGAGGGGGATAGGGAATAATTTCTGTTAAGTCACCAGAGGTTATTTTCCTTGTATTTATTTATCTGTTTATTAATTTGTTTATTTATTTATTTATTTATTTATTGATTCATTTATTATTATTATTATTATTATTATTATTATTATTATTATTATTATTATTAGCGGTGGTGTTGGTGTTAAAACTATTGAAATAATGGTCATTCATTCAAATGGCATATTTTCCCTTTATGTACTTTATTAGTCTGTTAACACTATAATATAAACTATTTTCAGATGTAACATTTTTTGAAGTTGTAAGTTCAATCCAATTTTGAAAATTGGGCTTCATTTATGTCAGTACCTATGAAAGCTTGAGGTTTTTTGTTAGTGTACCCATGCAAATTTGGCATTATTTTTATAGGGTGTCCTTGAAAATGATCTGTTCAATGAAAAACTAAACAGAACAATCAATAAAACGAGAAAACGAAAGCCGACATCATACAGAACTTACAAAGAATATCAAAACAATGTAGCAATTATAACAACAAGAAAAACAAAACAATAACAAAAAGATAACAACTCAGATGATACTGCTTCAATTAATAATAATAATAATAATAATAATAATAATAATAATAATAATAATAATAATGATAACAATAATAATAACCAAGATACATTTAAGATTGCCAGGAGAAAGTGCACTGAATGAGGCGAACCTTACTGCCTTTTGTTTGACTATTATTATTCTAATTATTATTAGTACTAGTAGTACTAGTAGTAGTAGTAATAGTAGTAGTAGTAGTAGTACTAGTAGTAGTAGTAGTAATAGTAGTAGTAGTAGTACTAGTACTAGTAGTAGTAGTGGTAGTAGTATTGCTTTTTTACTGAACGGGTTATAATAACTAATACAGAAGCTTGAATATACAACAAAGAGAAAAAGAGGTCAATTCCGCCATCTTTCTGCTTCTTGCTATCATTAGGTTTTTTATTTAAATTCGTTTCAACAACTTTGTAACAAATTTTTGGTTTTCATGGGATAAAAAAGGTATTTTTTAATTATCCACTTGCAGTAAACATTGCAAGAAATGAAAATTTCAAAATAATAATAATAATAATAATAATAATAGCAATGCTAAAAATAATAATGCTAATAATACTATTATTATTATCATGATTATTATCATGATTATTATTATAGTTATTATTAGTAGTAGTAGTAGTAATTTTATTATTATTATTATTATTATTATTATTATTATTATTATTATTATTATCATTATTATTATTATTATTATTATTATTATTATTATTATTTGCGATTCCTTCTGTCTTCTTTGTACTATGATGGAAGTTTTCAAATATCTATTAAATTCCAGATTATTTTAAGTATTGTCTTTTAATGATACGATATTTAATTTAATCGGTTTATTTTCTAACGTATGAAAAATAATATTCAGGAAATAATCCATCGTACATCACTGTTACTCCAATAAACATTATGACCATTTCTTGTTCATGTACTGTTTGGTGAATCAAGCACAAATCCTTTAAATAGAACAGCTGAAATACGTGAGTGCACTTTTAAATATAACATGCTACTACTAATAATACTAATACTAATGTTACGAATACTTATAGACTACTACTACTACTACTACTACTACTACTAATAATAATAATAATAATAATAATATTAACAAAATATTTTGAAAATAGGAAACAAAATAATTATAAAGACACCTGTCAGGAAGAAAGAATTTAAAGGTACTTGTTTTGCTACCATTTTAACAGGGGCACCAGTGAATCTATGTTTACACACACACACACACACACACACACATGCACTCGTACTTATCCTTATTGGGTATTTCTTTAGACGGAAGCAAAAGTATAACAACTTTTAGTATACATTTTTTCCCCGAATTTCTCATTCACACAACGATAGGAGTTTGTTAAAAAAATATTATACAGTTAAATAATATTAAAGTTTATTTCTGCCTTTGGGGGTGAGAGATGAAATAACGATATTTTTGCTGCCGCTTAGGTTATAGATAGAAGATGTTAGACAAAAGCTACCAGTCTCATTGATAAGTATTTAGCTCAACGGATTACAGAGAGTGTTTTGGGATTTCTTTAAAGCTTTTCTCATGCACTGATCCTTAACGAATGAAGATACCCGAAATGAGGGCGAATTACTAATGCTTGTTTCTGCAATACTTCACGTGTCTAGTTTCTTGTTAAACGCTCGAACACCGACCAACTAACTGTTATTCCTTGACAGCAGATGACATATTTTATGGCTCCCATTCTCCAAGTTTGTTTCAGAAAGCTGCCTTACAAATAGCTTTTCTTAATTATCGAAATTCTTTCCTTTCATTATTGGCTCAGAAAAATGTTTGCATCTGTCGCGCACTAATTGATGGAATGATTTACCAACCCACAAAGTACTTATCACCGTAAGCATCGACTGAAGTCGCCACAAAATATAGATCTCACAGACACTTGCCAAACTCCTTCAAGAAGATAGTAATATTTCATTTTGAGAGGGTATTTTAAACAACACGATACATGCTGAATAAAAGAAATTGGCATTCATTCCGTGTATTGTTATCGGGGGAGTGTTTATAAGACGGGGAAATAGCGTCCACATTAAATAAATCTTTACGCGTACGAATCGGAGCTTTATTCTAATTTGAACGCCACACTTCATTATTCTGGTTACAACATTAAACAAATTTCCGTCAGACAGGTAACAATACATAGTTTGTAAGAGAATTTACAGTAAAATTTATTTCTTGTGTCAGCTGGCCAAAATTAGGATTAAGACCTTCCAGAAAACATGTAATTAAGGAAAAGATTTATTTTCTTGAAGAGGGTTTGCCTGTTGCACTACGAGAATGACCATAATTTATTGGAGGCCATATTACACAAGTAAGTCTTCTCGACGAAAGATATTTATAGGTTGAATGCTTAGGAACGTTAAATTGGTCAGCTCGGACAGGTTTGCGGAAGAATCATTCCACTGAAGATGTCAGCGGGGTCGTGAACCAGTCAAGGAATGCAATAATCTCTTGCAACTTACGCTTGTAAGCGCGTGTTTTCTAGTAATATAGAGAAGACGAACATATCAGGTTGTCAGGTTATAGTTAACTCGGCATACCGAAAATATATGTTTTATGAGCAAAGAAATAGTCAGAAATAACGAATGCCAGTGCAGCTCCCATTTTGTATACAGCGGTTATAAACCACATCTTTTAATAGATCTGTAATTGAGTAATTGGAAAGTGATTAATGCGGAGATTAATTGATCGAATTTTCTTTTATATTCGCACTGAGGATTAACAAAAGACGAGATGGGTTTTTTCCCTTTTTTGGGACGTGCTTTATGTTCTATAAGGTTTTGTTAAGGAAAGCTAATACTTCAATATATGTATAATTGCGCCTAATTGTTTGGAAGCATTGGAACGAGTATGAACACGTACATAACAAATAGACATCCTTGTTCACTTGTTATTATTTTAGAAAGACACTTTAAAATGGTTATTTCTTTCGGAATTAGGAACTATCTAGAGTAGGTTTAATTATATATCGGTTATCAGTCACTTGTAACATGGAATTAAGTGTAAATATTGAATACAATCAGATATAAATAGTTTTAATCCTTTCCTAAATGCATATCATTTCTGTTCTGTTTCTATTTTATTTGTAAAACGTCTCGCAACATCCACAAACGGTAAATGAACACAGTTCGACCTCATTAGGGGTTTAATCTGTTCACACTCCAGTTTACGCCCCCAACTTCAGGTGCTTTATGGGTAATTATATGAAACCTTCCAAATAAATTAGAGGGGCATGATTGATTAATCGTGACTTTTTAATGACGAAATAGGAGACTTATTGTTGCAGCATGGGACCATTAAAGAACTCTGTGTGATATCCCTAATTTTTGGAATCTATCTAATTGCATAAGCATCCAGTTAGCTAGTAAATGTCTCGCTACATTAAGACGTAACAATCTCTAGAATCTACAAAGAGTTTATTGGATGTAACTCCTGTATTTATGAACAAACCACTTGAGCTTTCAATCATCGCACTTTATCGGATTCGGTGCTTAAGCCCCAGTGAGCTTAACGAATGTTCCCCGTGAGTTCTGTCTAAATGATTGTGAATTATGGATTTAGAAAGCAATTTTCTGGTTCGTATATCATTCGCCAAGTTAAAAGATTTTTAAAAAGACCATCTATCTATCTATCTATCTGTCTGTCTATCTGTCTATCTATCTATCTATCTATCTATCTATCTATCTATCTATCTATCCGTTCATCCTTCGATTCAGCAAATGTTCCATAAATAGAACATTTCTGCGTCGTTTATTAATGACAACATTTAATCATCGCCGTCGTAGTGAACATTATCAGCGTTTTTGGTAATATTATTATCATTCTTCTTCGTCTTCATCTTCTTCTTATTCTTCTTCTTCTTTTTCTTCTTCTTCGTCTTCTTCTTCTTCTTCTTCTTCTTATTATTATTATTATTATTATTATTATTATTATTATTATTATTATTATTATTATTACAGGACCAAGATCACGGAAAGTGAGAAAAAAGGAAAAGTCAACTGAGAGCAAGAGGCCAAGAACGGCGTTCACAACGGAACAACTTCAGAAGCTTAAAGTTGAATTTGACAGAAATCGGTATCTCACTGAAGAGCGAAGACAAAATCTTTCCCAAGAACTGGACTTAAACGAGAATCAAATAAAAATATGGTTTCAGAATAAAAGAGCAAAGATTAAGAAGACATCTGGAGAGACAACATCGCTAGCAGTTTACCTTATGGCGCAAGGACTTTACAGCCATCGCGCAACGAACGACATCGAAAAGGACAATCTGAATTCTGTGAAAATGGAGGCGTGATACAATACATTTACAGCCAGAACGTTTCGGTGTTCCAGCTAACGTGATACGGTACACTTGTAAACTGTGCAGAATTGGTGTGCTTTACTATCGTTCCAATTTCCACATTGAAACAAGATTATCTTATATTGCACGTTTTGATGATCAGCTAGTTTATGTTTTCATTCATCTTATCATATACTTACTGAAGTTGACTAGTACTTGTATCAAGTACACACTACAGTCCTGGTAATGGCTGGAGATTGTCTTGGAGATGAAGAATATCGAAGAACCCTGAGCAAATCACCGACTTTGGACGGGCAGAAAATAGCCTTTGCTGGTGATGATTCTGGGGATCAAACTTTATACCAACAGTGGTGAAAATCGAATGTGTTACTACCACAGTCTCCATTTTCCTTAATGTACCTAAGGGAAGGTTTCGGTTCTGAAACTAATAAATTGTTTCGAAACGGACTGTTGCCATATTTAATTTTGGAAAGGAATACTGGTTCAAGTGAATATTAGGTAAACAGTTAATTGAGTTTGTTGTGACTGTGTGTATGACTGGGTTTATACGACCTTTGGCAAAACTGTGATTTGAAATGAAACAATGACCATTTCAACGAATAAATAAAGTATGACACTTGTTTGAAATGTTGAAACATGACTTATAAGTGAATACTTGTTGAATTCTCCAGTCATCACAAAATAAGCTACCTACGACATAAACATTCGAAGAAGACATGCAAGAAGTAGAACACCTTTCTCGAAACACAGGCTAAGAATATAGACTAACACAATCGCAGTAGGCGTTCAATAGTTTCGAGTGGATCTTTACCACGCTCACCCTATAATGTTCATTCCTTATCGAAATTCCGGGGCTTTAAACCAGGAGGTAGTCAAGGTAGCTACACTGGTCCCTGTGTTTTCAGATACTCGGCGTTGTTAATCTTTTGAAGAAAAAAAATGCATCACCCCGTTGGGATGCACACGTAATTCACCTTCCCATCCCTTTTGGATGTTCATGTAGGTTTATTTGAATAAATGTCACTCCTTATTTGAAATTCGCAGCGTTGTAGTGATTCCGGCTATGGAGAACTGTACATTTTCTTCTAGTTTTTAATTCTCTAAACGCTTTTAGCTTCTAAGAAATGTCTAAAAAGTCAGATATAGTATGCACAATAAGTTCGACATCACCTGTGTTAATTATAAGACATTGTATTAATCAAAGGTGACACCTGTTCAGACTTCAAAGCGCTTAACAGCTACGTCTGTTTGTTCCTAAAATAACTCAGGATAGTTAAAGAAAAGTTTACGTTTACATATCAATAATTAAATGAATATGTTGCCTACCCTTAATTTAATTTAGTTTAATTTAATTTAATGCTTTCGTTTAAAATGTATGCAGCTTTTGCTGCTTAACTCTGTCTGTACATAGGCGCCCCACCCACGCCGGATTTCATCTTAAAACATGTTTTGACCTACATCCGTAAAACTTAGTAGCTGATTGCTACATATTTGCCGCCTCCCCCCCCCCCCAAAAAAAAAAAAAAAAATGATTATATCTCTGTATCTATAATATATTTCTTACGAGCATTTTTTAAAATTTTTATTTTGCTTTTCTTTGAAGATTTGCATCACAAGACGAGCTGGTAATTACTATTTATAATAGCTTGGAGACTCAGGTTTAATTAATAAGAGAAATCAAAATAAGCTTTAATTAAGGAGAGATAGACAATTACGAACGCGAAAATTAGCTTTAATTAATAAAAGCCAATAACAATGTAACAAACCTGTACCTCGTTACAGCATGATACTGTACACAGATCAGGTTAAAACTATTTTGTCTTGAATTCCAATTTGAATTTAAGTAACGGGTACTACGTTACATGAACATATACATGATTCTTTTTCACCTTCACCCGAAAGCAGAAAAGGAGAAGGTAATACGAATTTTAGGAAAAATAACAGCGAAATTTTGATTTTTTATGGTTTTGAATAGAGCTCATAGTGTTTGTTCCCTTTCTTCATCTCTTTCTCTATGTATGTATGTATGTATGTATGTATGTATGTATGTATGCATGCATGTATGTATGTATGTATGTATGCACATTAAATGCGAGTTTATCGCATCTCGTCTCATAGGTATTAATGTTAACCGAGACGTGATCAACATATTTTGTTAGAAATTAAACATATCTATATGAAAAGTCTCTAACACGAAGGCAGTTTTCTTGCTAAAAATAAGAATTGTGTTTGTAAAATATTCAAAAACTTAAAATAAATTGCCACGATGGCCTGAAAATCGAACAGGGTCTATCTTCAGAGTTTTTTGTGCAAGTGTGGTAGAATGCTTCGCGGTACTGATGAACGGACAGATAAAATAAATCAAGGTGTCTCGTGACATTAACAACAGACGAAATACATGGTATTGGAACTTTATAATAATCAAGTGCGTCATTATTTGTAACCACTTTCCAAGACACAGATCAAAATCCGGAGAAATGTTTACGACTCGCGACATTTAGTCAAACCATCGGAAACAGGAGTGAGAATTAGTGTCATTCCTGCATCGGGAAGGCGATTTCTGTCTAGTACCGTTGGCAATAATAAGGTGAATACTTTAAAGCAACGAATGCTAAATCGAATCAAATTCAAATGACCTGACGAGTGTTACTTTTGTATTCTGGTTGTTGTAATTTAATTAAGCTTTAAAAGAAATTTCCAAATTACACATTTGTAACAGCTCGGATAGACCTCCTCTGAAAGCAAGTCGTGATGACTCGAAATTTGAACCCGGGGGAGGGGAGTAACTTCGATTATCGAATCCATTGGCCAGACTTTCAGATGCTGTCACGAAAATAATAGAGTCGTCAAGCGTATCTGTCACACTATCTTTTCAACGCGACGGGACCTAGTTTCTGTTTAAGCGACAGACCGATCCAGAAACTGGCAGGTTCGAATTATTCCGGTTACTGTGCGATACCCTGGGGTTTTTGATGAATACATGTTCCTAACAAGCATTTTACCCCAGCTTTGTAAAAACATGAATATTGATGTATCCATCACATCCCTCAGGCACGTTATCTCACGCCATTAATATTAAAACAGTTTATCGCCTGATGACAAGGAAAAGTAATTATTATCATACCCACTGAACGTATCGGATGTCTTCTCGTCATGAATTAAACCAGTCGACCGCCAGCGAAGTAATACAAATTTAATAACGAAGAATAATTATAGAGGCTCTTTAAACAGCCTATCAAACAAACTTTAGAAAATCGGACATCAATTTAAATGATGTAAAGTATCCGAGGTTTCTCAAATATCCTCCACGTTATTGGTAAACTGCGGCTTACAGCGAAGAAAAGAAACATCACGTGATAAAAGAATAAAAGCAACCTATGTAATTCAAACGATATTTTGTTCGGTGCACCATACTCTAATTTTAAGCTGCAACTGACATTGATTCATTGGATGGATGGATGTGTGGAAGAATTAATTGGATAGATGGATATGTGGAAGAAAGTATGAATAGATAGATCGATTCTTTAGATATCAGGGAAATGTTTGTATGTCAATAAAGTATTTACTTTTTTATTCTTTAACAACTTATAAGCTTCGAAATTTTCTTACATGCTAGATTTAAGACTCCACCAGAACTCAAACTTTATTGATGCAACTAAGTCAAAATAATGACCATGAACAGTAAAACACTGACTTTTGTCCTCATATGTTTCTTTTCTTTTGCAACATTTTAGACAAAAACAGTGGAAAAGATTTGAGTTCAAATTAAATGTAAAATTTGAAAACAAGAACTCAATGACCATTTTTATCACAAAATGAAGCATCTTTTAGATATATGAGCCAGCCAGCTTTCATTTAATTTTCTATATATTTCAAAATATTACAATTTAAATAAAAGATATAAAGTCGCCTTTATTGGAGGACGAAATTTCTACTGAGCTTGTTATGTTAGACGCAAGATGCCCCCCAAAAGTGCTTGATAATTATAATCTCTCAAAAAATCAGTCTTGAGAAAGTACATCAGTTGTGTACCCCAAATAAAAGAAAATATGAGGCACACTGGGGTGGGATGGGGGTGGAGACGGTGTAGGGACCCCTTCTAAAAGGGGACCACTATAGGGCCTTACAAGAACTTAACACCAGTAGTTTAAGACACGTATGGTGCTCGACAGAAATTTTTCAAAAAATATTCTAGGTACTATGGGACAGGTACAGAGAAAATAAAACATTACCAGGGTATTATGAGCTGCAGGGGAATTTAATGTAAATATCTTATCCCTCCCCGGGAAAATTATCCTAGTGAATCTCAGACGCACTAAAGCAGATGAATATCTTAAAGCAGGAAAAACAAAGACACATATGCAATCTTCTAATAAACCAACAGGGTTGAAAGGGTCTGAAATAAAACAAATGTATTGCAAAAAAGTCAGTCTTTTTTAGCAGGCAAAACACTGACCCAGTTTCAATCCAACACTCATATACACAAATAAACAAATAAAGACAGAAGGGATGATTATATAGTATTGTGTTATACATACATACATACATACATACATACATACATACATACATACATACATACATACATACATACATACACCAAGGGAGCAGGGAAGGGTCTATTTCTATAAATACAACCGCAATCCTATACCTATCATTACAAAACAAAAGAGATTGTGGAAGGAATGGAATAGGTTATGGGTACTAACACACAGTCTTACTAACCAACATGTTTCATTACTGATCAACACTCACCCTTACTGACCAAAATTGAAACACGTACTGACTCGTAAATAATGGGGTGTAAAGTAAGTATCCCGATTCTGAGGACTAACATCTTATCTTGCAGACAATCGCCCACACTTGCGAAGAAACTGATGAGGGAAATGAGTGTTATGTCCTGGTCAATAATATCCATGATTACAATCCAACGCTCACCTTTATCACATGAAACCCACACTTAAAAACAAAAGGGAGGAGGGAAGGTAGATGATAGGCGATAGTCACTAACACACCTAATTACCTTCTAACGCTTACACTTACAAACGAAATATACGATGTAAAGGAGAAATATGTGATGGTCATTGATACACATACTTTCAATCCAATACTCATTTATATCATCCAACACTTACCCTTACAAATAAAAGGGACGAGGGAAAAAGCAGTTACGTGGTGATCACAGACACGCCCATTTATCATCCACATCCATGCAGATACTAGCAATATCGACGGTGGCAAGGAAAGTATGTTATCACAGAATCACATGCACACATACTTAACATCCAGTGCCCAAACGATGAAAAACGATCTCTTAAGAGAAAGGAAGTGTATGTGAATTTTGTTTTGCACATAAAGAAATGAAAACATATAAACAGGAAAAAATATAGGGATTTGCAATGCTGATCATTACTCTTTTATAGAATACGGAGTTGACCTTGAAAATGATACTTGGCTAGAGTTGAGTGTGTTTACAAAACCTAGTTAACTAAGATACAATAGTGCTGACGTTTCGTTGACGTAAGCTCCTTCTTACCATCGGCATATATTTCAGTATTCCTTTCACAATTACCGTGTCTCTCCACATCAATTCGTCAGACAAATACAGTTCACTTTGCATTCATGTACACAACGTAGTCCGGATCGAAGAGAGAATAATAGCGAGAGATCATAACAGTCTACTGTCCAATAAGCCACAGGCTGCTTCATCCGAATCAATGATAATACTAGTGATGAACGAATTCAGACTAGGTTTGGTACTCTGACATACGTAACGTGTCCTTTTCTGACTCCTTCAATTATAATGCATCTTGCTAAGCTAATCGGGGCATCAATTTTCAGAATTACAAAACCTTCGAAATTCTGATTATATTTCTAGACGCTACGTTATGTTATTACTTTTAGATATTGTTCTATAATATGGACTGGGGAAAATAACCCCTGGAAATTCCGAGTCAGTTTAAGATTGATCGGCAAGATGACTGGTCTTCTTTTCTTCAAGTTCAAGAAGTTACTCTACTGAGTAATGTAATTTTGTCGTTTAATGTAGCTAACTCAATTCGCATTGCGTTTTAAAAAAGGACAGAGAAAATCCAGAAAATGAAGCACTGCATTTAAATGAACAACAAACGGCCATGGGGCCCCGAGTGGCCTAGTGGTCTAAAGCGCTCATCGTTACGAATCACTGCCATCTCACCTCTGTCTGCGTGGGTTCGAGTCTCGGGTACGGCCAATGTGGGTATGTGGGAAAGCTTGCCAGTAACTTCTCGTGGGTCGGTGGTTCTTTCCGGGGTGTTCCCGGGTTCTTCCTCCACCATTAAAACTGGCCGCCATGTATAGCCTATCTTGTGCTGAAAATGGCGTTAAACCCTACAACAACAAAAACAACAACAACAAACGGACATAATATGATCAGCAAAGTACCAAAACTAATTCGTTTCCTTATTATGCTATATGGAATGCAACTTACCGCCAGTCTAATCATTAATTCTTGGCGTCACAGGTGGATTAGATAGAGTAAGGTCCTCTGCCACTGTGACCAGCACGATCTCTTCGAAAAAAGACCACCTATCCACGTGAAGGCTAGCTTGACTATCAAAAACAAAACAGGGGCAGTCGTAATTGTCAGAATGAAACAAAGGTGTTTATAAAGGGTAACGGAATATTGGATTAAAGGCAAGAAGTGTTGTTTGTGTGTTAAATAGATTATGTTCACTTCCCATCCTTTCTTTTATCCGTTGAATTGTAAGTGGGTGAGAAATGGATGGAAAACGAGTGTTTGTAATTCTGTAATGGTATATTCCCTTTGCCCTCATCTTGTTTGTATATGGGCAGGTGTTGGAATATATATAGATGTGTTAATGACTCGCACTATTGTCTTCGTCCGCTTTGTTTGTAAGTGGATTTTCGATGGTAGAGATGGGTGTTGGATTTTAATTATTAGTGCTAGTGTCCATCCCAAATATCCACTTTCTGTCACCAGCTCTGTTTGTAAGGATAGGTGTTGGATAGTATTTAGGTGTCTTAGTTACCATCGCCTATCCCCTATCTTCCGCATCCATTTTTTAAGGATGGAACATACTTAATAAAGGTAGGTTTGGATTGTAAGTAAGTGTATTAGCAATCATGCCATAACACTATTTGGCCTCGTCAGTTTCTCTATAAGTGTGTACGTGTGCCTTTAGAAATATGTGTGGGTCTATAAGATTAGATGTTAGTCATCATAATTCTGACCCATTAGTTTCTATTTATGAGATTATTCATTGTTGGACAGTAAGTCTGTGTGTTAGTACCAATAACATATCACTAACAATTCCACATTAATTTTGTTTTGAAATAGAGAGTGCTGGAATGCAGTTATGTGCGTATACAAAACAGACCCTTCCCTACTCCCTTGGTATGTATCAAATGTATGCTTGAAAAACTAATACAAAAAATGCTAACTTTTCTACTTATCTGTTTGAATATTGTCTGTTTGTTTGTTGATGTGGATGGAAAATATAAAACTGTTTGTCTCTAAGACTCAATTATAGACTCTAATTAGGTTAGTGTTTCGTTATTTCAAGACGATCATGGGTTGGTGACAGTATATATGATTTTTTTATATATAAAAAACCTAATCATTCAACCTATGACTGTTTGTTTTTCCCGAGCTTGGATATTCCTCTACTTTTCTACGTGGGGCCCCGAGTGGCCGAGTGGTCTAAAAAGCGTTCTCCGTTATGGATCACTGCCATCTCACCTCTATCTTCGTGTGTTCGAGTCTCGGATTCAACCAACGTGGGTATGTGACAAAGCTTGCCAGTAGCTTCTCGTGGGTCGGTGGTTCTTTCCGGGGGTTTTCCCGGGTTCTTCCTCCACCATTATTACTGACCGCCATGTATAGCCTTTCGTGTGCTGAAAAATGGCGTTGAACCCTACAACAGCAACAACAACAACTTTTCTACGTATGTCCCCCGTACTGCCATCCTAAGGTTAAATTCTTATAAAGGACCATAAGCCGCTAATGGTCAAAGTAAGGTTAAACTAATGGGTCCCCATGCCGGCCCCAAACCACTAACGGTAAATTCAGCTAGCCAAACAGTTAGTCTCATTTTAGATGAGGGGGAGGGGCTTTATAGTGCCCCCATAACTACTCATGCTACTTGTCTGCAAATATAACACTGCATGGTGAATTGTCCTAGAATTGCCATACACACTTTGGAATCACAAAAATGTGACATTAACTCTTCTGTACCTTGATTTCCAAATACCTATTGCTGGTGGTAACGAAATTTAGAATTTGATGCCTTCATTGCTAAACATTTAGTATATATTTCACATATCACCAGACACGTAGCCTGCTTGGCTGCCATATCACAGCAAGCTGTGTCATCTTTTAATTGACAAAGTAAACTATATTATGTAGTATATGCGCAAGAAATATTTGAGTTTATCATTAATGCAACGACAAACTAATCATTACTCCGTGATTTGAGTTCATCAGTATTGCAAAGACAAACTAATCAAACTGTAGGAACCGAACCAACCTCATTTGTTTCGTTCAAACTGTAGCAGTACCCATTATGATGAATAAAACATACTAAAGAGCAACAGTGCAAAAAAGATTTGTTTGCATCCATATAAAGGTTTATGTGTGTGTGTGTGTGTGTGTGTGTCCGTGTGTCTATGTGTGTGTGATTTGGATATTTAACGTCGCTTTAACAATTTTGCAGTCATATCGCTACGATGTCTGCTGTGTGGCAGTTTATAGTGATGTCTAACACTGAGGCATCATGCCGCAGACATGTAGCATCATGCCCCACCCAGTCACATCATCCTGACACCAGGCCGACCAGTCTTAACACTAACCTCAGAATGCTGAGCGCTAAGCGACACGGCTGCTATTACCATTTTTATGTCTTTGGTATGACTCGGTCGGGGTTCGAACCCGCGACCTCCCGCATCCGAGGCGGACTCTCTAACCACTATGTTTGCTTTAGTTTTTAATAATCCAAACTATGCAACTATGTCACAAATTAATGTGCCTAGTAAATGTATTTGGAAGAAAGAAATATTGTCTAAGTTGAATACTACCTACCTCTTACATGGGCCATGCTTTGTTTTTCAGCACTGCGCTCATGAGAAATACAATATTATATTGATTTAACTTACCTATTTACTTATTTCAAATACATGTCTCCAATAATCAGATACGATTTCATCGAAGATGCTTTAGCATAAAAAAATGTGCTCATTTTGGATTTTCCGTATGATGATATTTAATAAATATGTGACAAATTACAAATAGCTTCTACCACTCTGCAATCATTCTCTTTTCTTGCATACTGTCATAGTTTTAAACACAGGCAGAGGTCCGTTTATAAATACTGGAATGATCAAATGACATGAATGTCATACAAGACCCAAGCCATGTCTTAATTCTAGGAAACTGGAAAATGGCAGCATGCCAGCGGTAACATTGTCCATGGTCTTTCATGGAGTAATTTTGCATCATTCATCTCAGATTTCAAGGCTTCTACAAAAAGGCAATTGTACTTTATTCATTTGCCGTTAGCATCGAACAGGTCTTCTAAAAGATTTAAACTTGCAGTTCTTATTACAATTGATACATAAAAAGTATATTTTATTTTGTAATTTCTTCTGGATTTGACATATAATTCACCGCGGAAATTTCACACGTCACCAAAAGCAATAATGAAATTAACACTCTAGTTTCCAAATGTTTTCCACTTATGTAATAGACAGGAAACCAACTTAACGTTTAACTTATAAAACATCATTTCCTGCCGAGGATCGGCTTGCTGCAACCACAAGCGTCTCCGCCCATTTGAATGGCGCATAAGTAGATACAGATATCTTCGGTTGTCGTGGTTGACAGAGTTGTCTGATTCGCAGTCGTCCCATTCAGATTCCGACTCACAGAAGTCCCATTTGGCGCCGTCGACGTCTGCTTTATGTGTAGTACTGACGAAGTGTTGGCACCTGCGAATTTACGGGTTACATTTATTTCACTTTTGGTTTGCATTTAGGCTAAAGCGTATGTAACGCTATGCATTATGTGTGTTGGGGGTGGGTGTCCTGCTGATATGGAAATTATTTTTTAATCTCTTTGTTGTATTGACTTTAGTTTATTCTTTAGAATGCCTATATATAATATACAACATTTGTAGCAGAAACAAATCTACTTTAAGGGTACACTACAGGTTTACACCAGCCCCGCCCCCCTTTCTCGCCGCCTCACATATCATTGCTGAAGCGCGCGCTACGCTGTCTTCCTGCAATAAGATTCTCTCGTTTCACGTTAACATGCACCAGAATCATTAAGTCATCAAGGAGCTAATAAAATAAGCTTTTATATATCAACGGAAGTGACCTCATTTCAATCCATAAATGGTAGTGTTTTTGGTACAGAAAATCTGACTGGCTCACTCAGTCAAATAGTCATGCTGGGGGCAAAACATTTATTTTATCAACTTCTACCACGTAAGCGAGCCATGTATGCTTGCTGCATAATGCGAATGAAGTAGGGACATATATGTAAAGTAAATGACATTAATGGGATTTAGATTCCTCATAATATTGGTGTGTCAGTGGAAGGGTCATTATTACTTACATGTTAGCGAGGTGTACTGAATGATATGACCCTCTTGAATTCCAAACACCATAAACCGAAGTGTGTAATGAATGTATTACGTCATAAACATTAATGAAGTTATTTGTTAAACATAAGAATATCTAAACCAGCATTCTGGGCTATGCAGATTATAACAAACAGCACGTTACTTCTAGCAGTTACCTCCCTTGGGTCGAATAATCGCTTTTATTTTATCGACGTCTAGCTTTCTTTTGGAGGATACGTTCCACTAAGTAATACGCAACACATTGATTTCAGTATATAAGAAAGCATCGTAATTAATGAGATATTTGCATTGTAATTTCTGAAGCATATGTCGTCCGTAGGTTTTACTAGTTCTGTATTGCCAGTCATGTAATTTTCTTAGTAAAAGACCTAGCTCTGACTTTCTTTGAGTTCTCACACTCCACTAGAATAATCTGGAACACAGATACTGGGATTAATATTTTAATAATTGACCAATTATATTTTTACCATCTCACCTCCATCCGCGTGGGCTTGAGTCTTGGGTTCAGCCGATGTGGGTATGCGAGAAAGCTGATGGTAGCTTCCCGTGGGTCGGTGGTTCATAACGGGGTTTTCCCGGGTTCATCCTCTACCAGTTATACTGGCCGCCATGCATAGCCTATCTTGCGCTGAGGAGCGGTGTTAAACCCCAAAACAACAACAATAACAATTCTTTTCATGATGTAATACATATAGTTACGCATGTCCGTCCGGTTCTTCCAGGTTCGTTCCGTCCATCGCGCGTTACATTGCCACTCAGTAACTTTTGACGAGGACTTAATGAATTGAAGACAGTTTTAAAGAATACAGGTCAAGTTCGACTTTTATCAATTCCCGTCCAATTTTTATGAAGATGGAGCTCCTGTTTTACTGAGAATTACGCCTTTGAATTGTATTGTACCAGTTACCAGATCAGATTAGCAAAGGCGAATCGTTGTAAATCTTTAATCGGTGTAAAGTCGTCTTAGAATCAGGCAATTTTGCCTGATGTCGTTCGTTTGACATGAATAACGTTTAGCACAACCATAATCAGATCAAGACAGCTAAATTTAGGTTCAGATTTGGAAGCAAATCTTTGGACAGGACATCTTGCCTTATCTTTAACTACTGAGAGTGGTCACATGTAAAACTCTTTAACTCAATGGACCTCTGCTTGCCTGTAAACCTCACTGTCAAAGCTTTAAATCACTGGACCCTTGGTGGTCTGTAAACCTCACTGTCGAAGCTTTAACTCACTGGACCCTTGTTGGCCTGTAAACCTCACTGTCAAAGCTTTAACTCACTGGACCCTTGGTGGCCTGTAAACCTCACTGTCTAAGCTTTAACTCAATGGACCTCTGCTTGCCTGTAAACCTCACTGTCAAAGCTTTAACTCACTGGACCCTTGTTCGCCTGTAAACCTCTCTGTTAAAGCTTTAACTCACTGGACCATTGGTGGCCTGTAATCCTCACTGTTAAAGCTTTAACTCACTGGACCCTTGGTGGTCTGTAATCCTCACTGTTAAAGCTTTAACTCACTGGACCCTTGGTGGCCTGTAAACCTCACTGTCAAAGCTTTAACTCACTGGACCCTTGTTCTCCTGTAAACCTCACTGTCAAAGCTTTAACTCATTGATCACCGGGGCGCCAGCAAAATTCATTGTCAAAGCAAGCAGTAGATGGTGTAGAGATTGCACGTTATACACATTAACGCATAAAAGAGTCAAATATATTCCCATCTTCCTGGAACACACATACATTTCTCTAACATTTCAAATTAAACCGTTTCACATATTTTCGCCTTCGTTAAATATAATTTATTTTCAACAAATTAACAATTCGTAAATAAACCAAAATCTGTCAAATACTAAAACTTACTTAATTTATGATCATGTACTTTGAAAGATTGAAACAAATTGAATAGAAAATAGCCAAAAGGTTGCCTTGAAGGTCTCAAAGAAAATTTCTGTTTGCATTCCATTTACTCTTCTGGAATTGCGTCCCATAAAAGACGATGTTCTTATTAAGAACGTGACAACATTACGAAAAAAATCTCAAATTCACTGTGGTTGTCACAATTGGGATCGAACATTTTATTATATTTATCCTTTTGCTTTTGTATATTTTCAAAGTGAGTATATCTCGTGAGCTGTGTTAAATTTACAGCATATCCTTAATATCATTTCCCTTGTCTTTGGAAAAACTTGAAGAAAAGAAGAAAATTTAAGTATTTGTATCTTCTTAGACGTTTCTATTATAACCTCTTTCAAGTTAACTAACATACTATTTTACATTGTAGCGAGAAATTTGTTTTTAAAGTACAACTTGTATAAAAGTTTTCAGTATCTGGTCCTCCGAGACGTATCATTTCCACGAAAACAAGACTCATTCCGTACAGATCTTGTTATAGAAATTCATCACAACGAGACACAAAATCCGTCAAACGTGAGCGCGGAAATTGTCAACAGCAACTGCAGTAAATCAATTTATATAGACCAAGAGAGACTAATCTCGTTTGTATTCAAATCCAAGTGAGAAATACGAGAAACGCTATTCAAGAAGGGGAAAACGCCAAATAGAAAAATTATCCTTGTCGTATGTTTTTTTTTATTTGTAACCCTAAATATATTCTTCATTAAAACGAGTATCACATAACATGAAATGTTCTTGAATCATTGTAAATGCATTAAGATCAAATTGACAAAAAAATGGTCCATATGTCTGTTTTTGATATCTGATAAATAAAATTTAGCTGAATTGCGTTTGACGTATGTCTAACGTCACTTCCCGAGATGTACTTCGTCACTTCCGGCCGCCTAGTATTGGTTTACTGCAACCACAAGCGTCTCCACCCATCTGAATAGAACAAAGGTAAGCACATACATCTTCCGTAGTGGTCGACAAAATGTGGTGATGTTGGTGATCTGCGTTCCGTGGTAGACTTACTACAACGAGGAAAATGCTTTTTTTATCCACCATGGGCGCCTTGCTCTGACTCCGTTGTTTGTTTAGAAAGACTGTAGTCGAATTTCTACCGATTTTGTCTAAACTGTACTGAACACAACGTTTTGTATGCATTTGAAACTTACAAAACTCCTAATTCGATGTCTACTTTTAATGAATTACGATAATTAAATAAGCATATGTTAAGACTACATTATAAACGTATATCAAGACTTTATTACAAGCATATATTGGTGTGGTAAATATTCGATAAGCATACAGTTGGCATCAAGTATTAACATTATCTGAAGGAATCAAAGATATTATAGTTTCTTTATTATACATTAATTAATTCAATTTTGTAAATAGTTTTAGTTTCTTAGCGTCTATAGGCATGCCATGTACATATTAAACGTTTAGAAAATAGATCTAGTCCACCTATTTGCTATTTAAGTATCTATCTTGTACAACAGCAATAAATTAAACCATGAAGATCTTTTCTTTGTATTATCCTAGCAGAGTTGCTTATGATATACAAATGCTTCTCGCTAATAATTCGTTAACTTCAAAAGAAAATAAAAGTTCCTCACATATAAATATCGAGAATAAAATGTCTCATTTTGCACATAAAATTTGGGATATCTAATTTAATGCCAGGAAAATGGAAAATAAATCCAATGGCTTTAGATGTTGCATTTCCCAAAACCTCAAGCAGTACAAGCATTGCTGATGTCAAGCAAGAAACCAATACCATGAAGTGCGAAGTTCGGGAAAGAATCCGTAACTAAACCGGATTCTTAGCAAAATAGCTTTCTTAAAATAATCCTCCACGCCTAGTATCTTTATCTGTTAATGGCGAAAGTAAATTCATGAAATAAAGATGAAAAGGTATATGAGATGACTCGAATTAACAACGTTTAAAAAATCAGCAGTTGAAAAATGAACTGAGTGAATTAGAATTGCAGCATTCTGCGTGCTTTTTGCAGAGAAATGCTTGCAGATAGCATAATTTGCAAAACTACTTTGTGAGACGAAGCTAAATATTGAACAAGCAGCACTCACGAATGAGAATAATTTCTTCCAAGTGACTGTATACTTTCACAATTTTACATATATTATTTACAGTATAGGAGGAGACAGATTCGTCTCATTTCAGACGCATTACGATACATTTATGTATATTCAATTGTATTTTGAACGAAATATTGCTTTAAAACCTGAAAATGAACAATTATCGCAAATGTTTCCTTTACTTGATTGGTTTTGAACCATACGGTATTCGAGGTTCTTCTCCTTCGTTTCGTTTGTGATATAATTTATGATGATACGTTTTTTCTGTACCAAATTCATGGGTTCAAAGACTATCTTGAAAATTACATAAGTGATCTAAATACACCCTGCAGAACGACGACTTTTAAAGCAAAGCAAAGGTTGACACCAATTAGACGGACAGACTGCCAGGTTAAATCTGCAAAACAAAAAGGTTCTACATACTTGAATCGAAGCATCCGCAGTAGTCTCGCAATAGAGAATCCGTATCACGATTGTGACATGCCGTTAAGCAGTCTATTTGTCCGAGAAAGAGCCCGTGTACCATGCACACGCTGCACGCGCTGATCAGAGCCAATATCAGGCAGTATTTTGCAAACTCCGGTTTCATGTTGGGCTTAATAATAATAATAATAATAATAATAATAATAAGTATAAGTATAAGTACAGTAAGCATTAGTGGTAGCAGTAGTAACAGTAGCATGGGCAATAAATAATAATAAAAAAGCAGTAACTAAAACAAAGGATCCAAGAAGACCTGAAATCATAGCCACTCGTAAATCGAAATTGCAGTTCTTGGAAATATTTGTACATACCGGAAGCTGGCAAATAGGAACCATTTTCACAAAGTGGGCATCAACACCAATTGCCTAACGTCAAACAACAAAGTCAGGTGTGAGAGCTATTGGTAATACGAATAGGTTTAGCAGGTTAGGTTGGCGTGGTATGGCCAAATATCATAAATTGTTAACAATAAGCGAAAATTTTAAATTAGTAACTAACGAAACTGTCATTTAAATGTTCAGGGATGATTTGTTTTCCTGAAAATGTATTGATAAGATCGAAAATAGGCAATCTGATATTGGATTTTAAACGCAATGAATCACGGCATTGGGAAAGTATTGAATTATTGTATTGTATAACCATTTTTTAAAATGAAAACCAAACAAGATACAACGAGCATTACATTTTTTCATATCCACTGGACCTTGTGTATAATGCATGTGGCAAAGCACCAAAATGACATGCAATGGGGGCTGTCATATTTGTCTTCTTCCAGTCAACCTTGTCCCTTGGCCTACAGTCATATTACACGCATACATGTAACCCGTTAACTATCATAATTTCTATATTGAAAGCAGAGTTGTGGTCGGTACTGATAACAGTGAAAAGGATTCGAAATATACGGTATATGCAGACTATAAAAATGACGTACATGTTTGTTTATATTTTACTTCGTTTCATCTCTTCACTCACCTCATGTAGTTCTCTAAATATTAATCCGCCAAAGTGTATATCTGGGTATCATCAGTCATTTATTCTTAATACACGTCTAAAGTTAATAAACAGTACTTGCCATTAGCTACTTATCATAAATATGCCTTATAAGTATGCACACATGGGATATATATTGAATTTGTTTTTAAGCAAGATAACTATTGTATTTGTAGTACACGTTTCCGCTAGTGTGTGAGAAGGCACTTCCCACGAAGTAAGAGAATGACTCAGATTAAGAAAAAGAAAACTCTAACAAACCAAAAAAACTGATCAGGTGAGATATACGAGCACTTGCATACTTTACAAGATGGGACATCGTTCAGTTCTATTGGATGTCACGAGTGTCACTAATCATGAATATTAAACTATGTATAGCGCAACCTGCTTAATGACAGTGACTATGAGATGGATGCATGTATATATCTATGTGCTTTGCGATATGGACTCTATGGTGTGTCATACGGTCAAATATTGGACTCTATGGTGTGTCATACGGTCAATATATATATATATATATATATATATATATATATATATATATATATATATATATATATATATATATATATATATATTGACATGGACAGTGGGTGCTTAAGGATGTGGCTGGTGGTCTACATATAGGGGAATTATCTAGACCAAAGTCTTACTGTTTGCCTTGAACCCATTACTAGGATGCAAATAAAATAGAGATGTAAACTCAAGATTCATTACGGAAAAAAAGTATGAAAACCTTAATTAGCAAGATAGATAGATAGATAGATCGGTGAACGGATAACATGAAAATATTCCAGACTGTTTATTATGGGAATCCTCATAATGTTTGGGACTAAAGATTGTTTCATTAATACCAAAATACATGTAGAATTGTGTTATTGTCGTCATCATAAAAAGCAGCTTATGGCCAATACAGGCCTTCGTACCTTTCTTTTAGGCACTACTGTCAAGGTCGTTCAGGACTGACTAGAATCCATTTTAGTTCGTGTTAGTTTAGTTTCTTTACATTCAGATTCCATATTGAGGTACATTGCATCAAATCATGTGGCCATAAAATTATGGAATATTTTTTATTATAAGTTATTCTTTCACACACTCACTGGTAAATGTTGCAGAGTACTTAAGTGAGAAAATGGGACATCACTATTAACATTATTTTTAGCCAATAACCAGTTCTTCCTAATCAGAGTACCTCAACAGCCCTTAAAGAAGTTTCGTCCCTGATAAAAGGTCTTTGCATGACCTAGCTGTGTTTAGGCTGTGGTTTGAGCAGGACACGTTTCACTTTGATGACAGGCTGGCGATTTTGGCGACCTTGTTTGTCGTCATATGAGGTCAATAATTCGACCAAAGTGTAACATCGGCTTATAATCGGTTCAACATACATAAGATGACGGACATAAGACGACGCCATGTTTTAGCCGTCGTTGCCCCAACTATATCTGCAGCATTCGCACGTGAACAACACTATGTTCTTGGCAAGCTAATTATCGGCTGGAACAGGTACTTTTGATCAGATAGCCAAAAACAACCCCCACCTCGTGTGGTGTAGGATAATAACTTTAGCATCAATGTTCAGCTCAGTAATTCGACTTTTTAGGCATACATTAAATTTACCTTACTGCCCTTCCTCTGAAGGTTATTGGTAATGCGTAATTCAGTACAGGTGGATGATGGGATATTACTCTGATTGTGAAGAAGTAGATACAGTTATGCTAATATGGATGTCCCATTTCGTTCAGTTGAGTATCATGCAACATTTAGCAGTGAATGCGTGAAAAGAATAATTAATAATGGAAAATATTCCTTACCGTTATTGAGTATTGGCTCTTGAGTTTAAATCACTGACCACTACTGGTATCCAAGTGATGGGTTCAATGCAAACTTCAGAGGAACTAAGACTTTGGTATAATATTTCCACTTTATGTAGACCATATTAAGACGTCTTCTACACACACACACACACACACACACACACACGCACGCGTATCAACTCTTCCCCTATGCTTATTAGACACAACGTAGAGTCCAATGTTGAAAAGCACATAGATAATTACATGTATTCAAGTCATGTACACCGTATTAAGCATGTTGCACTATACATAGTGTAACATTCAGGATTAGTGACAATCGTGAAATCCAGTAGAACTGAACGATGCCCCATCTTGTAAAGTATGCAACTGCTTGTATATCTTACCTTAGTACTAATATTAGTACCCTTACTCGTACCTCGTGGACAGGGTACTAACATGAGCATATACGTGTTAATGGAGCAAGCCGGGTGTGATTCACACCCGGCGCTCCTTTAGCCTAATAATAAAACTTTAAACACATTCCTTGCATATAATCCAATAAATTGAGTAGTCCTCTTATTTAATACCGAAAGTATCGAAAATCATTGTAGAAATAGTTGTAAAATCTCGTTTACCTTTTTTAGCCGATATTTTCGTTTAGATCGTCCACCATATTATTTCAAATAATGATTATTTCCGTTCTCAGCCTCGTTTGTTTGTGTGCCATATAAGGACATTGGCGCCTTTTTTGGAAATGTAAACAAATCGTAGTAAAATTTTGGCGCCGTTTGGGTCAGAAATTCTGCGCATTAAAAGTAAATACGGTTTATCGGCAACTTTGAAATTCCACCAGGAAGCGATTATTCGCACTTAATTGATAATTATACAGCGTAGAAAATCCAAAATATGGTCTTGCAAGACTTTTACGTAGAAAAGGGGTCACGCCGAGAGTCTCGCGTTATCTGTCATGGCGGACAGGATAAGGTTACAGTAACTATGCCAATTTATTTTATCGCGTAAGGGCTTAATAAATTCAAAATAAGCCAAATTTCTTTCACAGTATGAATATACTTGTGTATTTGATTTCTACACTGTTTGTTTTTCTGACTTCAGTGACGAATTTTTTTACTCCATTATATGATATGGGATCAGTTCGTAGCCTCAACCACATCAAATCAAGTTGAGGCTACGACATCGTAGCTAATCTTACCTGATCAGTTTTGATTTTGCTAGAGTTGTTTTTGTTTTTATTAATTTGAAGTAACAGTTGTTTTGCTGGAAATGTCTTCTCTCACACTAACGGAAACGCACACCATAAATACAATAATCTGCATACTTACAATTAAATTCAACATGTATTCCATTTAGGTATACATGTAAGGTTTAGTCATAATACTTAGCTAATGGCAAGTACTTTTCATTATCTTTGGAAGTGCATTAAGAACGAAAGATTGATGATATCTAAAGATTTTCACCTTGGCGGATTAATATTTAGGGAACTACATGCAGAGAAAGAATAGATGAAACGAAGTAAAATGTAAACAAACCTAAGTAATTTTATAGAATGTGTTTCATGTATGTTTAAGAATTCTCTTTGGTATTATTACTAACGGTCACAATTCTGCTTTCAATATTGGAAGTGTGATTGCCATCGGGACACAGGTATGGGAGTACTATGACTGTCAGTCAAGGGACCTGGTTGACTGGAGGAAGACCAATATAGCATCCCCCATTACATGGCATGTTGATGTTTGTCACGTGCATTGTACACAACGTTCAATGTATATGAAATTTATAACGCTCGTTGCATTTTATTTAGTCTTGATAAACAGTATCATTACAATGCAATAGCTCAACACTATCTCAATGCCGTGATCCACCGCACTTAAAATGCAATATCAAATTGCCCATTTTGATCATATAAATACATTTTTTCGCAAAATTAATTGTCACTGAACATTTACATGACAGTTTAGTAAGTTATTAATTTAAATCTTTTCACTTATTACGTACAACAAGGTATATTTGGCTATACCACACCCACCCACCCTGTTAAACCTATTCGCATTACCAATAAACCCTTAAACCATGCAAAGTCGTTTTTAAACGATACCGGTGGACATGGTCAGCATCGTTCCCGTGCAACCCGCTAAATGGAATGATACCACCGTAACACGTCTTTTTCGGTTGACCAATGAGAGGGCATTATTCCATTCAGCGCGAAGGTTAAAAAATATAGACCCGAAAAACCGAAACTGAGCTAAAAATCTGTGCTAAGTTATTATGCTACGCAAAGTGCGAAAGCTAGCCAGCGACTTCCCGTGGGTCGCTGGTTTTTGCTGGGGGTTTCTCTGGGTCTTCCTCCACCAGCTAAACTGGCCGCCATGTACATTAAATCATGTGCTGAAAAATGGCGTTAAACCCAAAACAACAATAAAAACACCATGATTAAAGGAACATATTTACTGACAGCAGCCTTAACTGGTGGAATAGTTTAGCATTCTTTGAACAAGTTAGAAAATAATTATCTAATGAGCCAATCAAAGTCCCAAATTTCACCATACTATATGCACCACTGATTAAGGACAATCTTTCCCATAGGTTTTCTGACAAATTCAGTCGGAACTGGTCGTAGAATGCTTTGAGAAAAAGTTGCAATTAATAACTGATAAGAAAATGACATATGGCGAACGAATAATCGGGTGGGGTGGGGTGTTGATGTAATGCTTAAGCTCACGTGACCAAATAGTAATAGAACAAATAATAATAGTAATAATAATAATAATAATAAATGCGGGACAATGTAACATGACAATGCCAGCAATATTATTTCTATATTTAAGATTAGTAAATCGACACAAAGATAAAATCACGAACACCATGTAAGCATTTGCTATCATTTAACGTATGTGTGCAATGTTACACACCTTCATTCTGGATGCACCACCACTGATAATTTTGTGTCTTTGAATAGAAAGAAAGACATAACTGTGACGATAAATAAAATCACACACACACACATACTTCTCGCTTCTGAAGCACAGACAAAATAAACACGAAGCTACTGGTTCTCTCAAGTGATTGGTATTTAAGGTGTATTTAAGGAGTACATTATCCTATTTTGAGAAAACAAAAAATAAAATAAAAAGTAAGCAAATAACTAGTCACCGTGTCATGATCAATTTCTCGTATTTTCGTGACATATCTGTTAGCTCAATACAAGGAGCACAACCTTACAACTTCTACGTGTGTAACGAACCTGTGTTTGCGTCATCACAGATAGAGCTATATGATAACAGTACACTGGGTCAACACCTTGAACTTTAATAGTAAACGAGTTTCCAAGAGTCGATGCTTGAAACAGTTTACAAAGGAGTGATTATTGCATCATTTTCTTTTTTTTTCTTTGAAAGTATCTATTAAATTTGTTATTTCTACGACCTTCCTTCCCTATTCCAAACCGCTAGCCTAAGGCGCCAAAACTTTACCTGTTTTCAAGTTTAGGAGGAAAATGTTTTCGATCGACAATGAGTGGTGCCGTCTAAAATACACTTCTATCTACGATGTATTGACGACCTTGCATATTTATGTCCAACTTGAAAACTACAGTGTCTAAATCACAGTATGCACATATCCAAGGTGAAAAACCCATGGCAGAAATTGTATCAACTTAGCAAAGAATTTCTCATTGACATTCAGTTTGCAACACGTTGCCGTGTTCTGTTAACTAATCGCTGTCTATGCGCTACCTTGAGACGTCGATGCCATTATAACAGACATAGGAAGACCAAGGGGGAAACCCTGGTAAGAACCACCGATCAACGGGAAGTTACATACACACTTTGTCACATACCCACAATGGCCGAGCCCGAAACTCGAACTCACGCAAACAGAGGTGATGGTAGTAATCGGTAAAGGCGAGCGCTTTCGACCTCTCGGCCACTCGGGGCTCTGACCACGAGTATTGTTTTATAGTAAGGGTTGAGTAAAATTTCCGTCCGTTTCTATCTTATCAAGACATCCTAACCCACCCCTGCCCTAAAAATATAAAAGATGAACAGTGTGAACCGATCGCTAAAATGTATTCACTGCTGGCTGTTCCGAATCGGAGATAAAACTGCTATTTTTAACTTTTAGAATTGTCAAACGTAATGCTTACCTGTAAGTTCTAAAATAAAATTGCAGCAAATATATGATGTTGTTCGATGATCCCAGTTTGTTTTGAAATGTAGTAAAATCTTTAAGGACTTGACATGTTTTACTTCCTCTTGATATGTTCACAATCTCACCTAGATTCTTGTTCATATGTCAGAGGTCCCATGGCCCGATAAGCAATGACGTCATTATGTGGGAGGCGAGTGACCCAATTTTCCTTCGCACGTGATCCGATTACGAAAATGAACAGTCGTCTCAACACCAATGTTTTCATCTAATTGAACTTATGCAAATTATGAAGATAGTTTTACTTTTGCTAATGGAATATTCTCTTCCAATTATAGTAGATGCAAACATATTCCTCTTACTTCCTGTCATTTAATCACAAAGTTTTCCCAAAAGTGTATAAAGCTCAGTTGTACATTAGCTCTGGAACAAAATTTCAAACTTGTTTATTTTTCTTGTGTGCAATATTATTCTATTTTATAATTTTTTATTTTCAAATTATCATGATTGTTATTATTTACTTTATGTTGCTTTTTGCGGAACATCAATACTTTGGGATGGAATAATAGTTTAGTTTCAGAGGGGCGGTACTGCTAGTTTTTCCCTTCATGTCGTATTAAGGAAAATAAATGAATTGTTGAGAATATTTTGATCGTGACATTTGATTGCTTAAGGAAGTTTAATATGGTTTGATTAAAAATAATTATCATAAAATGGAGTAAAAATTGTATCTTATTGTAGGTATTAGCAATAATTTGCAAATTCATTCTAAATTGGGAGTTATGTTTTATCAAAGAGTACGGTTTTCTCCAGGTGGCGTTAGCACCAAATGTACGGCGTTGTGCCAGCGAGGATATCCTACCCAAGTGAGAGAGCCCTTTGTTAGGCGTGATGTGATGTGTGATTTTGATTTTTAACGTAGCTTTAACAATTTTTCAGTCATATCGCTACGATGTCTGCAATGTGGCAGTTTATAGTGATGTCTAGCACTGGGGCATCATGCCGCAGACATGTAGCATGATGTCCCACCCAGTCACATTATCCTGACACCAGGCCGACCAGTCCTAACACTAACCTCTTAATGCTGAACGCCAAGCGAGGCAGCTGTTAGTACCATTTTTTTAAGTCTCTGGTATGACTCGGCCGGGGATCGAACCCACGACCTCCCGCATCCGAGGCGGACGCTCTAACCACTAGGCCACCGGAGCGGTTTTGTTAGGCGTATGGGCTCGATGAAAATACCAAACCAAACAGCAAAAACATCGTTCTCGTCAAAGTCGTAAACTAAACAACAGACCAATATAGCATATTCAAGAAAAAACATTTATTGTTAAGTGTATGTGACTTTAAAGTTTTAAACTTTGTCTAATGAAGACTTTAATTTTAATATACACAGTAACGAAGACCTTCGTCACGTGATTTCGTTGAGTGATAAGTTCGTTTCCATGGAAAAAATTCAATACGTTTGCCTTGGCAACACATCCGATTTTTTTTCACGCAAAAGACAGAGGGTTTTCCGATTGGTAATGGTTGCTTTTCAATTTTTTCAAGAGTTTATAATGGAACGGTGCACAAGGAACTATACAGTATGTTCGATTTTATCTATACTGGCGCTTTTCGCGATAATTTCGTTTGTATAGTAATGTTTGAATAATTAGCTATCTATCAAACAGGTTTCAATCTTATTCGCGAGGTAACAACATGCAGATGCTGTGTTTATTGCTACTGAAATAGCGTTTGAGGGACTCTACAAGCATTCGGACCACCTCGGCTATTTCTACGAAACATAAATATGCATTGGATGAAAATAAGTTCAGTAATTTAAACAAACATTTCTTCGCACAATAGATACTGCATTTTATTCTGATCACATAGGCCATTACTACGATTGGATTGACTATATTACTGACCGAGTAATGAAAATGTAGTTTAATGCATTGAAATCTTCTCTGTCAGTCCTTGTATAACCAATATATAAGATGGTACAAGAGCATTTAATGGCAGCTATCAACATACTATAGAGGTTTGAGGAATGTTGGATGCAAATAACTCTACGAGGTTTTACACTAGCAATATGCAGCCGGTTTTGCGTTGATTTGCATCTTAGATTGGTTCCATCTGGGTTGCTGAGTTCGAAATCCAATTTTGAACTTTATTATACACTGAATGAGGATGATCAAACCCGTCTGTAGCCAAAATGGCGGCCGATTATCAAATAAAACCCAGTAAGAACTATTAAACGTCCCGTTAATAGCATTATACAGTGCTGGTTTTAACTTCGCGAACAGAATTTTGACATATTTAATTGATGTATATTTTGTTTATTTCTCAAAACCATTACTATATGAACAAAAGTTTAGCGGGAAAACGCCAGCATTAGCTAATCTCGAGCGTACTGTAATAAGGAATTGGTTGTTTACAGTGATGTGTCGGTTTAATTGAAGATTTCATTTTTAACTTAAAAATGAATGTGAGATTTTCACCATTACCTTACTTTTAATAAAATATTTCCGAGTGTTTAATTGTTTTTTTCTTTCTTCTATGAGTGTGTGGTTTTTATTTTTTATTTTTGTATTTGCTTTTGTGAATTCAGATGCCAAACCTCATGGCCGTGTCACAATAAAGATGTTGACCTTCACTGTGCTTCGTGGAGAGAATCCTTTCAATTTCGTCTGTCAAAGGCGAGGCATCATTATTCTAAAGGTCGCCTCATCCTGAATAATGTAAAGATAATGTGCTACATATTTTGAAAGTCACATGTCTTTCACGTCTGTTGCTGTATTTCAGTTAAAACTTTGAGTTATTGTTATGTCTCAGGTGTGTTTGGTGTGGTTTTTGTATGGCACAACTTTACAGGTAGGTTAGTTTTTCTTTATCCGAGGCAACCGGTGTTAAAGACTGACCAATACACTTTCCGGGAGGGGCTCTTCGGGTTTTAATTTTAAAAAGATTAGTCCATCGAATGCTATGAAAAAAAAATATTGTTCTGGTTGATAGAAAGAAAGAACACGCACGCACGCACGCACACACACACACACACACACACACACACATATATATATATATATATATATATATATATATATATATATATATATATATATATATATATATATATATATATATATATATATATATATATATATATATATATATATATATATATATATATATATATATATATATATATATATATATATATATATATATATATATATATATATATATATATATATATATATATATATATATATTAGTTGGAAATTATATAACTATCCTAAGGTTACAATTTTTATATAAAAAGTCCCTGGTCGTAAACGACTTCAAATGCTTGGATTATTTTTCCATTTCGATTATCCATTTCGCTACTCAGGCCAGTGTACTGGGGGTGAGGGGTACACAAACACTAACCTCTTAATGCTGAGCGCCAAGCAAGGCAGCTACTAGTACCATTTTTATAAGTCTTTGGCATTACTCGGCCGGGGTTCTAACCGGCGATCTCCCGCATCTGAGGCGGACGCTCTGAACTGCTACAAATCACGTATACGATGCGTATGTATGCTGTATCTTTGATATTCCGTTGAATGTTAAAAATTCAAGTCTCTTCCCTTTTTTTATGAAATATGTATAAATATTGCTGTGTATCAAAGATAGATTGTAAGCTTTAATTCACAAAGATGGAATTACTTTATAATATTAGCCTCGATTTTCTAGGAAACATTCAACTCCTCGTGTGATTTTGTGAGTTTCAAGAATCCCGTCAAATGATCAATATTTTTTAAAATAAACTCAAAAACTTAAACGTGAACACCGTAGTGTTTTTGAAAAATAAAATATTGGAATATTGATCGCAACTGAGAGATATAAAAGTCAATGTTTCGCCACATAATCTAATTAAATCTTAGCACCGAGGAACCTTTGATTATATCACTTGTTAACTCTACCGTTTACACCCAACCACTACTGTGATCTCATCTCTCTTAGTTCTTGATTTTCTTTATAAAGAAAGGAAAACTTTGAGAGATATGTGTTTTTAACTTTGTTACCGCGTTTAAGAACTGACACCTGCGGCTTAACTAGCTACGATTTTATGACTCGTCAGGAAGAGCTCGTGCTAATGAGACTGGCGCGATTGGCTACAAAATTCTTGAAAATTACCTAATTGAGCTTCAAAGAGAGGCTGGGATGACGTTTATGATCGTCAAGGAGATTCCTAGTGCGTGTTCTCCATTTCAGTTGAGTAATTGGTTCTGCTCCTGTTCTTTTCACGTGTTGAAGAATGTGTTCATTCCAGCGATGAAATCTATTTCCTCATTATTGATTGACGGGAAATGAAATGTGACATACGAACTGCACTTGCAGCTGTGCAGCACGTCTTGTGTATGAGTATCAGGTAGCAAGAGAAGAGAGGAAGTACACCCAAACATGTTATGCCAACTTTCACCAAACAATTCATAAGACGTTCTCATGTGGTTGTTTTAATGTTTCTCAGCTTACATTTCGTGAAATTGAAAGAATCGAGTCCAACGTGTGAAGAACTTAAGAGATTTTTAAAGGAAATATATAATAAGTTTGATGTTTATGGGAATCTATACAGATTACCTAAATTATTTTAAGGTCACATATTTCATTGATTTTCATTTTAAGAAGAGGCTTATAATTTACCAGCCAAATTAACTGTGTTAATTAATTTGTCTCCGCAGTATATATCTTCGTTTGACTCTTGAAATATAACAGAATCTACTGCTTCGAAAGCTATACATTTTGATGCTTATATCTGCATTTTCTAGTTACTTACAATATATTCTAAAAATGGCAAAATATAATTTCATTTATGTCCTTCTGGTACATAAACTGCAAAAATCTAGACATCTTCTACTTCAGATTCCAAATCTCATGGGACAAAAATCAATAATATGCCGAGATTATGCTGATAAGATAACGTAAGATAACGGCATATATTGTGCAAATACAACTCAAAGACCGTCATGTTCAAGGTAAGGTAAGACTTCTGAAAGCGAGCTGACAAATATATGTATATATATATATATATATATATATATATATATATATATATATATATATATATATATATATATATATATATATAGATAGATAGATAGATAGATAGATAGATAGACAGGTAGGTAGGTAGGTAGGTAGGTGGATGGATGGATGGATGGACGGACGGACGGACAGACATACAGACAGACAGACAGATAGATACATACATGTATAGATAGATTGATAGATTCATGCATCTGTTGCAGATAGGTAGATGTAAAAAATAGAAAACCAATTTTCTTTAATAAGGACTCGAAGTTATGCAGAAGACATCTATAGCACAAAGCTTGAAGATCAGTAGAGCTTACAAGTGCGGTCAATCCAATCGTAGAAATAGCCTAGGTACCCGAATTTTTAAATCAAATCAAGGTTCGAAACCAAATTTGGGTTTATTTTTTAGAGTTAAATGAAATAATTGTAGTGGCACAGGTTGGAACCGAATTTCCCTGCTCAACTGGAATGTGATCGGCCTTTTCCGTCAGATCGTTCAATAGTGTTTCGTTTGGGTTTCATCCGACAAAGTATCTCGTTTTGTAACGACGTAGCGTGTCGTTGTATCGTATCAATTACTTCAACAACCAAACGACACAAAGAACAAAATAGATGTAAATCGTGAATTTTAAGTGATACATGCTATAGATAAGGAAATTAGATAATGCCAGTTGGAATAAAGATTATTCAATGCATTGGACAACGGCAATACATATGTGATGACGACGCAGAGAGGGAAATACACGTTGCAATAATTTGAGAAAATTATTATTATTATACATTGGTTGCGTGTCTCCACAACAAAGTTTATATTGGAAAATGACCAATAGCACATTGTGTTCTCAGCGTAGGATAGATAGTTTGTCGATTGTGAAGACACAGTCGAAATGTCAGTGACAATAAACACTGTATGGGACTAATATATTTTGAATAATGTCATATATCGATAATAACTAATCATACCTTGCTGTTATACGCCAATAAATTTGTGCAGTCGCAAATTGGATAGAAGTAATGTTTTTTTTTTTTGTGTGTTTGGTCTTCGGACTGGAACTAATTTCAACGACACAGCTTTCACGATTAATACTAAATAAGGAAGAATTCGAAAAAGAATAAACATGAGCGCCCTCTAGGGGAAAGCCGAACGATCAACAAACACGGTAGTAAAAACGGCACCTGCTTTGAATCAGCAAGAGCAGCATACATTTCGCAATGAATTTTAAACATAATATGAATTGAGTATGAACAATTTCATCCAACGATAAAAAAAAATATCATGGACATACACAAGTATTATCTTAACACTGGAGTAAAATAAATACAGTTGCTAATTTCTCTACTCAGGTAAGAGAAGACAGTATACAATACTATCATGTACAAACTGGGAATCAACACCATCTCCACTTGTAACAAATTATTCATATGTGATATTGTCATGCAAACATTACATTTATTGTAATTCAAATTCATTTTTTAAAATTTACGATCTTAAACGATGGCTTAGGACCACTCGACCACCCGTGGCCCTTGAAATAAGGCAAGAATACTCTTACTGCAAAGTCGCACTGTCATATCGCGCTTTGCCCTGTAAAGAGAATATTCAAGACTTTAGTGACCTAAATCGTATGGAAAAACTCACATGTTGTAATGGGGAGGGGGAAGTAATTGTTGAAAACTGACCATGTAAGAATAACGATCTCACTAGGCTTGATGTGTGCAAATGTTTGCAGGAACACCCTGGAATGAATTTAAACACTTGGTTCTCCTGCTTCCACAAATATTTTCTGACCCTTTATGGTTTATGTTCCTATGTGCTCTGGCAAACGTTTAGATACATACAACCGTGTATGATCCCTTTAGGTAAATCGATCATAATATACACAGAGTTGAATATGCCCATTCGGTTATAAAGCTCCTACACGTCATACTAAAATTTAAAATTAAACGCACCTTGCAAAGATCATCACTTTGTCTTGCCTTTCACCACCAGACGGTCGCGGCTGCACCCACTTAATGGTCAAATGTGAACTTCTAACGTTAGAAAGCCGAGAAAAAATAACTTTACAAAAGTCGCCGACGTTTTTGCAGCATATGAATCTGCAAGTAGTATAGAACGTCAGTATGGCCCTGAAATGGGAAATCTTATGCTATATCTGGCTTTCGCTGCAATCGCGTAGGTTTATAGCATCAAGATGGGTAATCCCGTGTTGTAAATTTGTCAATATAAATAATATTATTCTGTACTATAGCCTCTAGGTGAGAAATCTTGTGTTACAATATTGACATATTTTTAACATTATGTGTCTCTAGCTGACACTTACGCCGTCGAAAGCACAGTTGTACACATTATTTGAAGCGGTTCACCTCAAATGGGACCATATGACCTTCAACAAGAATTGATATTATATCGTAGGTATAACATGCCCGTGTCTTTAAAACTACACTTTCTATTTAACAAGTCATTAGGAATGAATCTATCTATCCATCTATGATCTCTCTCTCTCTCTCTCTCTCTCTCTCTCTCTCTCTCTCTATATATATATATATATATATATATATATATATATATATATATATATATATATATATATATATATATATATATATATAGTTATGGTCGATGTGGAATTATTTCCTGTTGGATTATTTTATGATGTGGAAACAACGCAACACAACATCAAAGTTGATATTATGAAATCGTTATTTAAATGCCGAGTTTTGTGCAATATTGCAAATGTGGACAAATTTGAGAGAGAGAGAGAGAGAGAGAGAGAGAGAATATCAGGAGCAGGATGTGAGACTATATCGTACACCATCTTGTGTGTTTGTACTCCCTACCGGTTTTAACAACGAAAAGCATCAAGGATATAAACAATGCATAAACTTGGTAATTTCTTTCATCAGTTTCAAATTTCAAACCTTATATATTAATGAATAATTAGTTACAGTGAAAACATCACATTACCTAAAATAGCTATATAGTTTTTGAAAGACAGGTAAACCGACAGTCGGATAGACAGACAGTGGAAAGGTAACACAAACATAGCTATATAGTTTTTGAAAGACAGGTAAACCGACAGTCGGATAGACAGACAGTGGAAAGGTAACACAAACAATACACCCTTTATATGCTTATAACATAAAAAAGAGGGAATAACGTGGCCACTCATTCCAGTAGTTTAGTAAATTTAGATATTTGGTTAGTTGTACTTCCGCAAGTGGAAAGGGGAGGAACTGCAAATTCGGTGAAACTACGAATGTAGTCTAATTTACTTCCCCTTTAAAGCCGAACTCGGGCGCTGAGACTATCCACTGGTATCACGGTACCAATTGCTTTTCCATAAACCTCAATGCTAATGTTTTATGAAATAAATATACTTTCTATCCTACATCAGCAACCATGTCACACACTGTCATAGAGAACAATGTTAGATTGTCAATTTGACAAGGACAAAACCCGGTACTCCTTTGCTTTTAAGAGAGATAACTCTACTGCAGCTAGATAGTGGTAAGAGTTATCTAAATACAAAGTCACATTTTCAGCCATGTGTACCACATTTTTAAAAAATCATAAAAAATAAAAATTATGATCTATATGTGAATTAACATGATCTCACATGTTGCCGAGAGGTTCAACTTTTTTGAAGCCTAAGAAAAAGTACTGCTCTTACATAATGCACCAAACACAACTAGTTTTGTTGTTTATTTCTGAATACAATGTTCCTACACCTTAGGTCTCACTGGATAGTTTCGTATTTTGACACCCCCCTAATTTTTAAGGTAGAAGGCATGAACCTAATTATCACAAGCCTAGCATTTATAAATTCACAGATAAGCTAAATCTATAATGTGGTTTAGATTTACTTTGAGTTAGGCTAGGAGATAGGTTGGCTTGTTGGTGACTGCCTGTCACAGTTAGATTTGCATTGGAGATTAAATGCCTAACTTGGGCTGCAAATGAGCTGTCGACTTGGCTTACGTATTTATGTGTGTCTGCTACAGAGGTAAATATCTAAAAATCTAGATGGTTGAGGGGTGATGAAAAGTATGCTAATTTGTTATAGTACTAGTGAACTTTATTCATGCATAAGGCACATACCGATTCTTTTAGCTGCCTTGTCACAGAAAAATATTCAAAATAGCTATTTCTTGTCAAAAATGAATGTAACATTTAGGGGTTGGTGGCAGTGTTGGTTCAGTATAAAAACCACCAGTTTCATCAGGAATTAACCTGAATACTGCAGTCAAAATCTCACATGTATGCTTTCTACAAAAAATCATTAGTTTGTTTTTATTTGTATGTTCAGTGTAAAATTATTCTCATTTTTCTATAATTGGTCATTGTCGGAAGAAAATTCACCAGATAAACTGTCCAGTGAGACCTTAAGCTCCGCCCCATCTGGGGTTGTTCAACTGGTACCGTTATATCTACTAACGATACTGAAAAATGGCGGATACAGTAGTTGTTGGCTGTTAACTGGGTCGGCCAAGAGCACAAAAGCCGGAACGTTCAAAACGCATCCTATTATACCCAAAGAAACAAAATGACCGGAGAACAACCACACAAACCAAATGCGTTTGAATTTCGCGCTTGGTAACATATAGTGTATAAGGAAAGAAGTGAGTATACCCAAATGCTAACAAAGAATAAATGAAATAATTAGATACAGGCAATAAAATGAATGCAATGTACAGAGAATTCAATACCAATAGGATATGTGCAGTATGCATAATTTTGCACGGCTGAGTGAATGAATTGGTACAAACCACGCTTTATGTATACTTAGAAAGGCGCTGATACAAACTTTTCGGTTTCTTCTGAAAAGCAATCATTGTTATTTAGGCATTACGGGATTGTAAACTACAAGTAATATTTACTTATTTCCAAAAGTGTGTGTGTGTGTGTGTGTGTGTGTGTGTGTGTGTGTGTGTGTGAGTGTGTTGGATTTTTTAACGTAGCTTTAGCAATTTTTCAGTCATATTGCTTCGATTTCTGCTGTGTGGCAGTTTATTGTGATGTCTAGCACTGTGGCATCATGCCGCAGACACGTAGCATCATGTACCACCAAGTCACATTATCCTGACACCAGTCCTAACCAGTCCTTAATGCTGAACGCATATCGAGGTAACTGTTAGTACCATTTTTAGAAGTCTTTGGAATGATTCGGTCGGGGTTCAAACCCGCGACGTCCCGCATCCGAGATGGACGCTCTAAGCACTAGGCCATCGAAGCCGTCCCAAAATTGAAAAGCTTTACAACATGCAAAACTAAGCACCTCCGAAAATGGAGATTTGACAGAGGAAGTGCTCCAATAAGCTTTCGGGAATTTTATGTTTTGCAAAACCACATATTAAACACACTTTATTTTAAGAAGTGTGCTTAGTTTAAAAGCACTTTCAAGAGATGTATTAGATTAAATTCAGTAATTCATGAAAATTAATGAAGTAATTGGGTCACATGTTTGGAACTAATGTGTTGCTCTTAACATGCAGACGTGACCTCGGAGCTGATCGGCGTAATGATAATATCCAAAACTGGAATAGTAAATCGCCAGATAACAGAGTCGATAATTTAGCGGACACTGTCAAATTTAAAGAATAACAAAACTTCACAGTTAGACGGGGTAAGCAATGAAAGCCTTAAATGTACTAAATTTATTAGTATGGAAATATGTGTATGTGTTTCATTTCCTAATTTAATACGGGACTCGGGAATAATTATATATGCATGGACTATAGGAGAAGTACGACCAATATATAGAAAGAAAACCCGAAGCAACCAGACCTAGACCTTTCACATTAGTTAGCTGCTGATCTCTTTGCCTAAGTCATTAACTTTAGATTAAATGGTTATAACTCTATTTATGATTTTTAAATGACTCTGGGGATAGATTAAGGTTAGGTTATTAGTAGTGAAAGGGGGCACTTTACGGACAATGGGAATTAGCATTACAGGGACCCCTGGGTCAGATTACGGACAATGGAAATTTAACATGGCGAAAAATCGTGGGTCAGATTACGGACAAGGGGAATTAACATGGCAAAAAATCGTGGGTTACTTTACGGACAAGGGGAATTTAACATGGGGAATAGAGTTTGGGCTTGTTTAGGGACAAGGGGAATTTAACATGGGATTTTTAAATTTTAAAAAAAAATTTTTAAAAAAAGGGGTAGGCAATTCAAAGGCTATCTCTTTTCGAGAAATATGGCTGGCCCTGAAAAGGGCCTTTGGGTTTTCTTCTAATTTCTTCTTTTCCTCCACCAACTTCTTATTTTATCTCCAACACTCTTTCTCTTCTTTTTTTTCTCCTTCTCTTCTTTCTTCTCTTCCTCCTCTTCTTCTTTCTTCCTCTTCTCATTTTCTTCTTCTTTTTCAATTTTTTCGTTCCAATTGCGTATTCTTATTCTTTCCTCTTCATCCTCCTTCTCCTCCTTGATCTCTTTCATGACACCACTAATCTTGTCCTTTGCTTTCCTTAAGTTATTAATTTCCATCTTCACACGATGGGGACTATAGGAATAATGGTCTTCAACCAGTCTTAATAGCATCTGTTCCATTATTCCTAAGTTGTCTAAAACGTCTTGCAAGGTTTGTAATTTGTCCATTTGGTTTGACGCCATCTTCTTTGTATTCTTTGCAGAATGGTTTGAACAATTTGTTGTTGTTGTTGTCTTGGATTATAGTGGTGTGCGCTCGCAATGAGCATGTACCACTGGTTTGTGGTGCCACAGGCACCTTTTTGATTGCTCCTGGGGGAAGGAATGGTGCCACTTCCTCCAGGCATTTATGTGTTCACAGAACACTTTTTGATTGGGCCGTCAGGTCGAAGTACTTTTGTGTACATATCAACCTGATTGTAAGGCCTATTATTTGTTTGTGTTTGTAAGAGTGGGATTGGACCCAGCACGCACTCTGTCATTCATTTGCATTGATGAGCGACCAGTGGGATTGGACCCGATTTAGTTCGCGTTTTAATTTATGATGCGTGCACTGCACGTATGGGTTTTGATGTCTGTCCGTGGTAAGGGGTGAAAGTGGTCGGGCTCGGGCGGAGTTGTCTTGCCACAGGTTAGCAGGGTTTTTCCGATCCAGGATATTTGTTCTAAATTTCCGTCTTTTGGAATTTGAATAAAAAACTCTGTGCTGTTTTTAAGAGAGGTAGAGTTTATCGAGGTAGATGTTAGCTAATAGGTGACAGCAATTTGATTGGTTTGTTTTGCAGCATTGTGCTGCTGGCCCTGGATGGAATTGGTGTTTTTTCCATCTTATTGAGTAATTATTTAGGGTCCTATTTTTCAAGTTGTAAGTTTTGGTTGCAGCCTTGTGCTGCTGGCCCTGATAGTCATTGGGTTTTTTGACTACCTTATGCTTGTAATGTTTTTGGGGTATTGTTCTATGTTATTGTTATATTTGCAGCATTGTGCCGCCGGCCCTGATAGTCGTTGGGTTTTTCGACTACCTCATATGTGTAAGTTTTGGGGTCTTAATAAGGGTATCCCTGATGGTCTATTCTTGCGACCACCTTATGCGTTCTGTTTTTGGGATTACATAGTTATATCTAGGTATTTTTTGGCTGTCACCTATGTATAGAGAAAAGAGTTATTGTAGCTGTTGGTTAGGATGTTAGGAGAAGGATAGGTAAGGAGGAGTGGAGTAGGATTTTAATTTCACCACCTACCCCCCTGTACTTTTCATACTGGTTTTTGTAACATATTAAGGTTGGTGTTTTTTATTTTATTCTTGTTATTTGTTAAGTTTTATCAGCCAGTGGATTTGTTTTGATTATAATTGTTTGGATTTGTCCTTAGTTTGTTTTAGTTTATCAGGTCCCTGAACGGTCGTGTTAGTCTGTGAACCCACCAGATCTATCGACCGTCCCAGTTCCTAATTAATTGTATTTAAATTTTTGTATAAAGTTCGGTTTTTTAATGAAAGTAATTCCTTAGTTTGTTCTAGTTTATCAGGTCCCTGAACGGTCGTGTTAGTCTGTGAACCCACCAGATCTATCCGACCGTCCCAGTTCCTAATTAATTGTATTTAAATTTCTGTATAAAGCCCGGGTTCCCCCTGTTTTTAAATATTTTTTTTTTTTTTTTTTTTTTGTTGTTGTTTGTTTTTTTGTTTTTTTATTTTTTTTTTTTTTTTATTTTTTTTTTTTTTTTTCTCTTCTTTTTTTTTTTTTTTTTTAAAAAGAAAACCCGAGCCTTATACAAAAATTCTTTTCTTAGTTTGTTTTAGTTTATCAGGTCCCTGAACGGTCGTGTTAGGCTGTGAACCCACCAGACCTATCCGGCCGTCCCAGTTCCTAATTAATTATATTTAAATTTTTGTATAAATTTCAGTTTTTTTAAGGAAAGTAATGATATTGTTGTATGTGGTGTTTAAGTTGGGGTTTGTGCTATTGAGGAATTCTGGATATGTACTCGTCGATCCTATTTTATTCTGTTCAGTTTTGAAAATTTCCCTTTCTTTCCGTAATTTATAACATATGTTAAAGATATGGTGCAGGTCTTCAGGCTCCCGACAGTAGTAACAATTTGGGTTGTGAGGTTTTGGTCCTATGTGTTTTCCGTAGCTGTTGGCCAACTTGGTTTTTCCTGTATAAATTCTATTTATTACTTTTTGATCTTTCCCTTTAAGTAAAGGCGGTTTTCTATTTCTAGTGGTTTCTTTGAGTGTGATATGTAGTTTTTTGCCTGTCTTGCTATTGTCCCAATATTCCTGCCATTTCTGATTTATCATGACTGTGATTAGGCTGTAGATTTCACTAACACTGTAAGCCAGTGGTACGTGGTTTAGCTCGCTCAGTTTTAGTTTAGCTAAGTCATCTGCTAGATTGTTTCCTAGTATGTTTATGTGGGATGGGACCCATAGGAATTCTACTTGTTGTTTATTGCTTTTTAGTTTCTTTAGTATTAAGTTGGTTTTATTTAGGAAATTTTCTCTGCTGTTGGTGCTGTTATTTAGAATGGTTGTAAGGACGCTTAGTGAGTCGCTTATTATTACTGTTTGGGGTGGGTTGTTTTTCTCCACCCATTCTAGTGCTTGTAGTATTGCCCAGAATTCTGCTGTGTAGATTGAACAGTGGTCCGGTAGTCGGTGACCAACTTGTATTTTAAGTTTGGGGATTACGTATGCAGCTGCTGTTTTTGCGGGTTTAGTGGTTTTTGAACCATCTGTGTATATTTGTAGATGGTTTGCATATTTAGTTGCTAAAATTTCTGATGTTATAGTGTGCAGCTGCAGTTCTTGATTTAATTTATTACCATGTTTGGTGATAGAGGTATTGATGTTTGGATCTTCGTTATACCAAGGTTCAGGGTCGAAGTTATTGTATATTTCTTTTTGGTTTATGTCTATGGGAAGTAGTTTTGCTAATTCGTGCACTATTTTTCCTGTTGGTACGTGGTGCTTTTGGGTGTTGCTAAAGGAGATGTTGCATTTCTCTATTGCTAATAAGGTGGGGTGAGTGTTTGATTGTGTTCGTAATCGGGCTGCATATCTCAGTATTAATTTGAACAACTAATACTGTGGGTTCTTATACGAAAAGCGCGAACGTGAAGGAAAACATCCCCCTAAAACATAAAATGGATCTTACCTAGATGATGACCAAACATCGCGCGGACGTGAAGGAAAACATCCCCCTACTTTCTCATTTCATATAATATAACCCTAACTATACTCTCCACATTTGCTAAAAAACCCATAATCTACTATTCACACAAACATACCTGAGCTCTTACAAACACACAAACACACAAACACATACACTTCCACTATTAATAAAGAGTTAGTGTTTATTTTCACACAACCTACACAAATTGGCAAATTAATAGTTATTTCTTTTCTAGAGTATTGGGTAGCCCTGAAAAGGACTGTTTTTTTTAAACTCCAGATGCACCTATCTAATGGTTGCACCTTCCTGGCCTGGCGCCGCACACGCATCTTCTTCCCCAGTCTTCTTTCACCTTTCTTCTGGGGAGCGCAGAGGGAGGATGATTCGCTTCAGCACCCCAATCCTCTGTTTCAGGAATATTAAACGACATCATCTCTTCTCTTTTCTTTTCCTCCTCTTCCCTCTGTCTTCTCTCCTCTTCTTCCTTCTTTATTCTTGCTTCTTCTACGATAGCCTCCGCTGATAGTTCGTTTACTATGCGCCTGGCATATTCCAGGTGCATCTGGAGTTCTAACAGTTTCACTATTCTGCTAGTCATTCTTCTGGCTGTGTTGATCAATCAACAAGGGTAGCTGGACTGCCGAACGAGTTTCAATTTATACTGAAAGCGCGGACGTGAAGGAAAACATCCCCCTAAAAACATAAAATTCATCTTACCTAGATCATGACCAAAAAAACAACAACAACGCGCGGACCTAAAAGAAACACTCGCTCACTTTTTTATGCTACCCATCACTTCAATAGACTATCCACATACTCAAAGCAATCCAATCTAACCCCAAATATACACCTCAAGCAGCCCAAAAAAAACAAACATCATTTTAATCTACTATCCACACCAACCTACTTTATCACTTACAAACACAATCACACAAACACATACCCTCACATTTTTTAAGAAAGAGTTAGTGTTTATTTTCACACTACTCTACCTACACAAATTGGCAAATTAATAGTTATTTCTTTTCTAGAGTATTGGGTAGCCCTGAAAAGGGCTGTTTTTTGTTTTGCTATGGCATTCTTTTTTTAGTTTCTAAGAATGCGATGTCCTCTGAGGATAGACTTTCTGGCAATAGGTCTGCTTCTTCGGAAAGAGAAGAAGAATTCTTTGGTGTCGATACGACAATCGACAAAGCCTCTGTCAGCTTCAGGTTGTTGCTGCTGCTGCTGTTGTTGTTGTTGCTGCTGTTGCTGCTGTCTCTGAAGTCTGTATTTCTCTGTCCATTCTTCTTTCTCCTTGTTCATTTCTTCTCTGAAGAGCTCTTCTATCAGGTCTTCAGTGATTTTTAACATTCTCACATTCTCTATTTCTTCTGGCTTCGGTATCAGACTGTGTCTGACCCTATGCAAATTCACGTAGGCTTCGTTGAGCTTAGCTAGTTTGGAGCACATCTTCTTAGGAGGATGAGTCGACAATGGATGGCTAGACTGGGAACAACCCGGTTCTTAAAGTTAAAGCGCGGACGTGAAGGAAAACATCCCCCACACGGTTTTCTAACCGCAACGTTCATGAGAGGGATAGTAAGAAATGAAAGAGCATCAATCCAACATTCTTATAGCTAAACAAACCACAAAGGCATTTTTTTTTCAAAACACAACATTTTTTATTCAAAAATCACTTAACACTAAACAACAACATTTTTAACAATAATCCAACATGATAACATCAAACAATTTTTTTCAAATCACAAACATTCTTTTCTTCAATGGACAATCTACTTTGAACAGGGCTGACAACGTTGTGAATGAAATTGTGATTTCCACTGTTGGAAATCATTAGGCCATTGATGGACACTACGTTTCCTAGCTTGAGACAAAAGATAAGCATAATGGTCACAAAACCATCGATCTACTTTCACATCGTTTCTAGCAGAAGAACGAGGATCGAAATGAGTCACTAAATGTTCTAAGGAATAGCCCAGGCTGCGATGATGCAGAAAATACACACAATATTGTCCACACACTAAGGAATCTGTGCCTTGTAATTTCACATTATTGAATCGGGTGGTCTGAGCATTTCTTCTCATAAAGTCGATGATATCGTCTTCCAAAGGGGGCAATCCATACGAATCGAAATATTCCACACATCCTTCTTGAGGAAAGTAGACGGCTACCCAGTGGGTTCCTGGGAGATGACTGTCGTCCGTGTTGATCACGTAAGCTTGATGGTCTTTAGGTTTGCGATGAGGGAGTTCATCTTTAGCACAGACGACGGGATTCCAAGAAGACGTATACGAACTGTGGTTCAAAAGGTAATAAAGTTCCCAGGTATCCATTGTTTTGTGTTTTTTCTTCACAGGTAATAATAAGTTGTCAATTCGATCCTGACTTTTTGCTTGAAAATGTCTGACGAATAAACGGTTATTCGTTCTGTTTCCTCACTCTGATTCAGGAGAGCTTCGATACGATGGATCTCTTGAGTGGTTAATGGTGGACAAGAATGTTCACGCAAGTCTTTATACCACTGGTGCAACACGTCTTTGTTCGAGATGAGACTCCAAGCTTCGTCCAGATACTCGTCCAATTTTTCTTCTTGACTTAACATTAGGCATTTATCGTGTTGAATTTGACTGGGATGATCGTTTTGACATCCATAGCAATTTTTCTTGATCAATTCCGTCATTTTGTCGACCAAGTGTTTGGCAAAACAGGAGACTAAATGGGCTTCTTGTTCTGGCCATCTTGACTTCATCATGACAACTTCTTCGTCTTTGTCTTGGGATTCTTCTTTTTCCATGGTCTCCTCACATTCCATCTTTAAAGTTTCTCCACTAGGCAAAGAGGGATAACAGTCTTCCATAGCTTCTAATAATCTAGAATGACTTCTCTCAAACTGTTGATTTCTATGGTATTATCGAATTCTGCATACAGGATGACGTTCACTGTCGCTGGTAGTTTATCTGCAAACTGAAGTTCCACACGAATCTGGCCTGATTTTATAGGGTGGAAATGTCCCTCGTCGCTGCCTTGGTCTGGAGTGAAATCGAAAGCCCACAAAGCATAGCCTCCTGCCTAATCCTCGTACGTAATGCCGTGACTGGTGTTGGTTCCTAACTGGCCGGTGGCTTCGTACAGGGACAAGTACGATCTCAAGTAATTCATCTTCTTGTTACTAAAGTCAGTTTCGAAAGGTCGGGTACACAAGGTCTTGCCATCACGACTGACTTCGACTTTCTTCACGTTGAAGTGTTGCAAGTTGAAAGGATTTTCTTTGAAGGCTCCGTTGAAGGCTGAATTCGTGACCATACCAAGGATCAAACGTTTGGGTAACTGTCCTTGGAACAGATGATCTTCGGTTATGGATTGCAGTCCAGCAGAAATGGTGAACGTTTTCACTTCCACACGTCGGATGGGATACTTGGCAGTCGTTCTGCTCAACGTTTGACTGATGTCGTTACCCACTTTGGGTAACACTTCCACGCGTCGTACGTAGAGTTTGGCCTCTAAAATTTTGCTTTTAGGAATGCCAGTCTTATCAGGATCAGCCAACAAATGGAAAGCGGTACTGTTGCGATTCAGTCTCAAGCGAACATTCACCCCGTTCAGCAAATATTTCTCTTGCAACCACATGTCCAAATGCAAACGATCCATCAGTTCTAAACTCTTGTTCTCTAAGATTTTGCTTTCTCTTTGCTCAAAGCCGGAATTGCTTCCATCTGTTGCGTCGAACTTGCCCGCTTCGTCAGGTTCCCACAGCACACAGGCATTGAGATGAGTATCCTTGGCATCTATTCCGTACGTCAAGAGATTTTCCAGGTAGGCGCGGTAAGGGTATGTATCCATGCTGCTGCTGACTAGTTTGTTATTCAAGTACAAATCCACTGAGCTGAACAAGGAATGCATGAAATTGTTGACGGGAGCTATATTCTCAGTGTCTTCTACTCCAGCACCATCCTTATCTAGAACTTGGACTTTCAAGTACAAGTAACTGCTATTCAGATCGATGTAATCTTCGGGCTGTCCTTTGATTTCAAACTCGATGGGAGCGGAATCGATCAGTGAGGAGATGGGATTAAATTCCACCCACTGAAATTCTTGCATGGTCATCATGGTGGGGGGCATGGCAAACAGATCCAGTTCCGTCTTGGAACAAGCGCAAGACTCTCGGTGCATCATTTTTTGTTGTTGCTGTGTTTCAATAATCGAAAACGTCTAAGTCTCGAACGGTTCTTCTTTTCTTGGCCTTTCTCGCTTGAAGTCTGGTGAAAGGGTGTTTTCTTCTTCGTCGTCTCTTTCTGCCTTGTCCTTGCTGAATGCCTGACTCGGTAGCGTGCAGGGCATTTATAGGTGTGTCTCGTTGGCCTAAAATGTCTTTGCCCGTTTGCAGCAAGACATTTTTGCCTGCCCTCATGAAGGCTTCTTTAGGGTTTTGTTTGTCGATGATGACATTTTGGAGAAATTCTTTGCCTTGTGTCAGTGCCGCATCTTTCAAGACGTGCAATCCTCGTGTCACCATCGGTTTCAACACCGGGGCCACCGAACGAAAGGCCGATTTTAACATGTCTCCTAAACCGTGTCCTCGCTGTCGAGCCACCCCTTGGTACACTGGATACATGACTTACTTACGAGTCGTGAGAGAACCGTTTTCGAAAATGGAGTTTCACCGTGACTTTTCCTTTGGTGAATGGAATATTTTGTCCCAAATCTCCTTTTATAGTAATGTTGACCGTGTCCAAATACGACTTACTGACCGGCAAATAGTGAGGATGGACAAATTCGCGGTGGACGTGATAAGTGTTTCCACCTTCCTCGTCAGCGTTTGTGGCAGAATCCACTTTGAAAGGAATGACACGCAGTAACGGTACGGAGGTGTGTCCCACCACGTTGTACACCACCACATCGGAGTACACAAAGATCAAATTCAGTCCTTGGTTCAGTTCTACCGGGGTACGAAAATACCTGGCAAAAGAATCGTTGTCGTAAATGCCTGATGATTCGCCTTTTTGTTCTACTTCCTTCCTCATCTCCATGTCACCGCCCAACATGTCAAACAATTCAGGACAAAATACAATGGTTACGATTTTAGGCCGTTCAAATTTCATCAAGAAGCGACGAGCTACTTTGTGGTACTCCATGGTGACACTTTTGTTCTTGACATTCTTAAAAGCTTCCCCAAACACGCCATTAAACCTGGAGGCTATGGCGCTGACCAAATGATGACCACTGAAATAATAGCCTGGGAGAATGGACAAGTTGTAGGTCCACGTTTTAAGTTTGTCATCATAGGTTCTATTGGTAGATGTGCCAATTTTATCCAACTCCACTTGCAATTGTTGGTCATGAACTTCCACCTTAAACGAATTTTGCTGGGCAATGATATTTTGGACTTGGGTTGGGTGAATCATTTCCACTAAAGCCACTTCCCAATGGGCTTCGTGATCTAAGGGGATGGCTTGAGGTAATTTGGCCGTGTAACAGCACAACGTGTTGTGGGGAAACACCTCCATGGAACTGTCACTGGGTAAAGTTAAGTAAAATTGGTTTTGGTGACTCATAATTCTAGAGTTCTGTGGCTGTCCGAGGGGATATTACTGGACGTCAGAGGCGTGTCTCCGCCCAAAATGGGGTTCTGGTCGTGGTTGTTGTTGGAGTGGTGACTGGCACTGGCACTGGACACAAGGTTCCCGTTCGAGGAGAATTTCAGGGAGGGATTGGGAAGTAGGTAACCGATGCAACTGCTCAATAAAATGGTCCACAATTGTTTGTCTCCTTGTTGCAAACTCAAATTGGCAATGGCTGCCCCGATGACACAATACACCACGAAGATTTGGCAGAAAAAGACGATTTGCGTTTTAGGCACACGTTCTCCACACCACACCCACAAGGGTTGTTTTTGTAAATCTTGCACAGAAGAACTAGGAGAAGAAGGACTGGTCGACGTAGCTGCGTCTGATGTGTGAAAGGGCATGATGGTCACTTCTTCTTTTTATAGTCGATGACTTGCGAAGCGTCGATCCAAGAATCGAAACTGGGTGGATATCCTTTCCAACGTACTTTGACTTCTTTGACACGTCGTTTGCCCACTTTACGGGTTCTGCGTTCGAGAATGCTTTCGATGTCGTACACGTCGTCTTCTTTTTTGGTGACACGTTGTAACTCGGGCAAATAAAACGTTCCTTTGAGTACTTCTCCGTTCATGTCTTCCAATTTATAGACGGCAGGATGACGGCCATGTACTCGTCCAGTGACGCGAAACAGTTCGGTCGTCCAGTTAGGTAAGTAACCTTTGTCGAAAGTGCGTTTGGTTTTGCCAATGCGCACCCAATCTCCTACGGTCAACTCTCCACTTTTCTTGGGGACAACCCTCGTCGGGGACGTACCGAACAGGCGCTCGAACACCAGCACTTCGTTGTCGGGAGTCACGTCTTGCGGGGCACGTCCGATGCTTCGATGGTAAGATTGGTTGTACGCTTGCACCAGGTGCGGTAAGATGTCGATGTACTTCAGAGTGTGGTGATGCGTAAAATATTTCCACATGCGTTCTTTCAAAGTGCGTTGAAAACGTTCCACGATGCTGGCTTTGGTTTCGGGATTCTCGGTGGTAAAAAAATGAATGTCACGTTTCTTTAATTCTTTTTGGAAAGCTTGGTTCAGAAATTCGGTGCCTTTGTCCGTTTGCCATCGAAGAGGGCGACGACCGCTTTGTTTCAACACCCGTTGCAGAGCTCGCACTAACTCGCTGCTGGATTTGGAAGTCAAGGGTACGACCCAGGCAAATTTGGAAAAGACGTCGATGACACAAAACAAATATTTGTAACCACGATTGTAGCTGGCCAAATGAGAGACATCGGCTAAATCGGCTTGCCATTGATGATCGATGCCTTCCACTCGGGTGCGACTTCTGGCAAACTTGCGTCGAATGGGTTTGTGTAAAGTGTAGGTAGCTTGTTCTTGTAACCATCGTTGCACTTGAGGTAAACGGAGACTTTTCAGTCGCGTTTTGGCAGCACGATACACGTTTTGAACTCCTGCGTAACCTGCAGGATGGGAGGGATCGTAGTAAATGCTAGCTAAGACTTTTTCCATTTTTTGTGTTGATTGGTGTCTTAATAAGGCACCCACTCTTGGAAGAGGCTACTCTTTTTCTCTTGGGGTATTTTCTTGGATTGCAAGGCTTTGCGTGTGCGGCCAGCAATAGGTGTCGAAGAGGAGGAGGATGTCTGAGCAGGGGATATCGGCTCTTGTTTCACTTCTGTCTTCGCTTCTGTCTTCACTTTCTTTTTCTCTTGTGAGGAAGAAGGGGTGGCCATCATCTTTTTAATCCATCCAATTCTGGAGGTAGGTGGTGTTGTTAACTTGCGTACTTTTTCTGGTGGAGTTTGAAACCCTTCTTCTTCTTCTTCTTCTTTTCCTTTTTCTGTCTTGGTCACGGGTACTGGTGGTACTGGTACTGGTGATGGTGTTGGACTTTTCATCAAGGTCTTAAAATCTTTCAGAGTGGGTAAAGCTGTTTCGTCTAAAGCTTTCTGGTGAAAGAGTTGCAGTCGTTGCAAGAGTTGACCGTACTTTTGCGATTTTTCTGTTTCGGACAAATCTTGGCGATCCAGCAAGGATTGCAATTCGTGTTGTAACTGGGACATCTCGCTCAAATTGGGATTGGGAGGTAAATGCGGGGTGCGTTGTTCTTGCCACCGATGGTATTCCATCCATCGTTTGTAAGGCACTAAAGCTAGTTTTCGTCCTTCCATGGGGTTGTCAGGGGTGAATTCTGAGATCTTGGGACTTCCGAAGGCCTTTTTATCTTGCTCCCATCAGTCCTCCCAACATGGTTCCCAAGACTCCTTTCAGTATGGGGCCTAACAAGAGAGGTAAAATGCCTCCACGTTGGACCAACATCTTCTTTTTTTGACGAATGGGAATTTTCTTTTGAACCATTTTCCGAAGAACGTGACGATGTTTGCCTAAGCATTGTTTCTGGTGTTTGGACAAAGGGATCGTGCCTTTCAAAACGTTCAAACAACATTCGCACACGGTATCGATGACCTCTTTGGAGGCCGTTTGAATGAGTTTTTTTCGTAGGGGTGGAGAAGCTTTGGACAGGACAGATAACAGGTCCCCATGTTTGGCTAAACGTGGTGGTAGTCCTTTTCTTTTCTTTCCTTGGGGTTTTCTGGAGGGTGACATCTTTGAGTCTTTAGGAGCACCTAAAAACACTGATACCCTACTCGGTCACAGGCCTTTTTTATACTGGAACGCGTCGCCACTGATTGTCTTTACGTCGTATCAGTTTGAGGACAGGCATGACACGTCGTGCAGGGGTACGTAACGGACTAAATCGAGCCAGTTCTTGCTTGGACAAATCCAGTAAACTTTGTAACATGCCCGATCTTTCATGGACTTTGATTTTGGGAGAAGGTACTTTGTGAGCAGCAGCCACTGCCGCTAAATTGGAAGGTCCTGCCACTGGGGAAGTTCTTTTGGGGGTCATCAACGGAGAAGTTCTTGGTGTAATCAACGTCTCCAAGTACTCTTCAGTTCCTGGTGACATCAACGGAGAAGTGGACAAACGTGAGGCTGCCGGAGACGCTGTGGCAGGTCGTGGCTTGCGAGTGTAAGGTTGCGTCCTGGCCGAAGTGCCTCTCTTGCGACTAGTTTTCTTCTGTGGACTTTTCTTTTTTTTGAGGACTTTTTCTCTGTTTCTTTTTCTGGGGGCTTCTTTTCTTTTTCCGGGGTGATGGTGGTGGTGTCTGGTAAGAGGAGGGTCCCGCCACTGGAGAAGTTCTTCTTGGGGACTTGGTCTTTTTCTTTTTCTTCTTCTTGGGACTTCGTTGGACTTTTGTCTTAGGGATAACTTTGGGGGCATTAGGATCCCATCTTAAGAGTGAGCGAATGATGACCCCTCCTAGAGTACCGCTCCCTCCAGGTTTCAAAATGATTTGTTTTTTGGTTTGAGTGTCGATGCGGGGATCGGCCAGTTGGACCAAAGCGACTTTGTTTCGATCGAAAAAGCGTTGGGTTTGATGAGGAATCTGAATGATTCCTTGGAGTAATTGACGTGCCGTCACCGTGAACCATCGTAAGACTTCTTTGAGACTAGCTTCTAAGACACGAGCTCGTGTTTGTGGATCTTTTTCTCGACTGATGCCATACAAGGCACGAATCAATTTGACGGGAAGATGCGACTGAAGGGACGTCATGTTCACACTGTGTGAGACAGACGAAAAAGGGTCTGAGGTTTTTATAGATTTTTTCATGGGGAGTGAAATGAAGTCGAGGACGGAGACGTGTACAGGACAGGCCCTCCGTCTTGGCACCAGTGGTGAAACAAGTGGGTACGAAATCGCAAATCCTCGGGGGTCGTAGGTTTCAAATCGACGAGTAAATAGGCGTGTGGCGTTTGAGTGGCATCGTCGTACGCCTGAGTCAGCCAAGGCGTTCCTAACTGTTTGGCTAAGACTTGCACTTGCGATTTATCTCGAGGGCTTTTAAACAAGACCACGTAATGCGCATTGAGACTGATGGTGCGATGGGCTTTACTTTGTTGAAACAAATTTTGGGTGATGTAAACGACACTGGCATTACGGTGATGCCCTTTGCGCGTAAACCACAATTTAATTTCTTCTTCGTCTTCTCCTAACATGTCGTCGAAAATGACCAAATGGGTTAGACGGGAGTCAGAGACGATGCCGTCGTCTTCTTTAGGAATGCCTTCCACGAACACGATGGAATCGCCTTGACTTTCACGCAAGAGGTTGTACGCCGATTGCCACTCTTTGTAACACCACACGATCCGTTGAGGGGGCCGATCGATCAAATGATGTTTATGTTCGATCAAACGTTTGACGAATTCGGTTTTGCCTGAACCGCTAGGTCCAGCAATGAGCATGTTAAAGGGATGGCGAAGATACAAAGCCTCCCAACTGGCACGATCTAAGTGTTCGTCGATGACTTTGACAGTAGAGGAAGAGGGAGCAGAGACAGCAGAGGTACCCATGGTATGAGAAATGTCACTTGTGACACGAAAAACAAACAAGACAAGAGTTTATATACTTTTTCAGAACACGTTTATTGAATGTTTCAAATATGAACACGAAAGACAAAAATACATACAACCCAAATAGTGATGTACAGGAATATAAAACACAGCAAAGCGATCAAAGTGGAATATAAACAAGTGTCTGTACAACATGTTTTGGGTAACCAAGATGTCCTAGGGACAGTGTGTAATGTTCTTACAGTCTCTACATGAGGTATTGTCACACAAGTGTCCTCCCGGAATGACCTTTCAGGAATGTCCATGACAGTCCTGTCCTGAAGCGAGTGGTTGTTCTCGGTGACGGGTTCTTCTGGCACCGTCACTAACACAGGTTGAAAAGTAACTTTTTTCCTTGAACAACTCTTGTGCATACTGGGCCACTTCTTGGGTCCAAGCCTCAAAACCCCCCTTTTTCCAGTCACGAACATCTGTCCAATGGGGATGTAAGTCACAAGCTACACGCACATCGTCATACACGTCTTGGGTAGCTAAAAGTTGACGAATCTTTTTTTCCCGTAGAGGTCGAGAAGTATCCAGATGAAACCGCAAGGCTTTGAGCAAAAGGAGTTTTTCGTGACCATTTAAGGCCATGGAAGTGGTAAGTACTGATCGTAAAGAGTCCACAAAGAATCGGCTGGTAAACGAAATCCCAGAAAACAAGTCACTAAGACACACACCACTTGTCGTCCCAAATTGAATGGATACAGTTCTTGTAATAATCGATGGTAATGATCCACGGTTTGAATATGGTCATTGAGTTCCTTCCACGGAATCTGTTGGATGACATACGACATAAGTCGTGGCATAGCTGCCTGTTTTTATAGTCTCTTTGTTTCGAAAAGAATACACGTACTTTCTAGCCAGTGATGTTCGTTTTCCAGTTGGGAATGTAAATCTTGCATACTGTAACCGAAACGTCAGAGTTCGATTAGAAGTTTCCTCTTCCGCTAAGTAGATTCCACGTAACAAATGTTGGTAATCCTTTACCTCGTCTTCCTCAATGGGTTGCTCTAGGTGAATCTCGAAGTAACCAAAATGATCAACACGTGAATCATCGGGGGCCTGGAAGTATTGAACAAGGTCTGACCACTGAAACAATTTCTGACGAATCAGTTCTCTTATACCCTTCAGGTACCAGTGGTTAAAGATCTGGTGACGTAACGGATGCAATTGTTCTTTACGTTTCACTTGTATTTTCACCAGCTCTCGGTAAATGCGTTCTCTCAACTCCACAGGCAAGCCCAAAATGTACTCTTGTAAAGTATCCATAAGTATATACACTGTTTTTGGAATCGTTGGGTGGTAGCCAATAGCCTCGTTTAACTTTGTGCCTAATGTAATATCCACTCATAATCAGTCTTCTTGTACTTTGGAACAGAGCATAATTTAAAAACGGATGAATCACTTTGAGTTTACGTTTCACTTGTATTTTGACCAGCTCTCGGTAAATGCGTTCTCTCAACTCCACAGGCAAAGCACGAATGTTCTCTTGTAAAGTATCCATGAATAGGTCATACTAAATCCTCTTTGGTCTGACACAAGAAATGTACTCTTTGCACAAACATGGTTTCACTTCAGTGTCGAATTTAAATCGTTGAGTCACTAATCTACACATTACAATTCGTTCAGAAGTTTCCTCTTTCACCAAGTTGACATTGTGTTTAAGATGTTGGTAATTCGTTAACTCTTCCTCTGGAATTCGATGCAGTACGTTTACAATGATGTAACTACAATCGTCCATACCAAACCAATCCTTTTTAAAACTAGAGGATCGTTGATCAATGTCTGTCCAATGGAACACTTTCAATTGAATCAGTCCTTGTATAGCCTTCAGGTACCAGTGGTTCAAACACCGGTGACGTAACGGATGCAATTGTTCTTTACGTTTCACTTGTATTTTGACCAGCTCTCGGTAAATGCGTTCTCTCAACTCCACAGGCAAAGCACGAATGTTCTCTTGTAAAGTATCCATGAACAAATTATTATGGTAAGAAGTTACTTCAATGTCTCGGTCCCACTAAAGGTAAGTAATGACAATTCGGTGACCATCGAGCATGTTCTACGTAGGCCGAATCTTGCGGTTCCCAGTGGTGAAGTGACACACCGCAACTGAAGCACTTGACTTTATCTCCTTCGCCCAAGTAGAAAAATCCGGCTCTGGCTAATTCTTCGGGGGTCGGTCCTCCCAGATACTTTGGCCATTTTCCTTTGAACGATTGAAGACGATTTTCAAAGTCGCAGTATTCCGACAAACGCACAGGAAACGAATATTCGTTTTTCACAGGTTCGTTTCGATGAGGGTTGAGTGAAATGGGCAGGAGTTTGCTCAGGGCTGGATGACATCCGTAGGGAGGTAAACGTGAAGGTCGACATTCCCCTTTAAAACGAAACCCAGTAAAATGTCCAAGAGGACGAGCAGCATCGCTTTCGCATCCCACAGGTTTGACACGCACAGCATCACTTTCCATGACAGGGGTAGGGGTACTAAAGTTCCCATGATGCTTTACGGCATCGCTCAGGTCACAAGGTACAGCATCGGTCCCATCGCAAGGCTCACAATCGCACTCGTCTGCAAACTCCGTTACGCAATTACAATGGTAACCACATGGACAATCGCAGTTTCCTTCCGGACATTTTCCGTCGCAATGTCTGGGTCTTATCCATCCAGTATTAGTCACACTAGAGAAAGATACAGCTTTTTTACAATCCCCAAACTGGAACGATGTCTCTTTCAAAGTATTCATCTTGTTCGCTCGGTCTTGGTAGTCACAATGAACTATCGATCTTGCCTAGGGTTCCTTTTTTATATACAGACCAATACCGACGTGACCGTACGGTAAGGTGAAATGATTGGGAAGTCGAACTCGCTTCTGGTACACGATTTGATAGACTTTTTCCAGGGGTCGACTGACGATGTGGTGAGTGGGTAAACGTACAATCTTGTTCGGTTGGTGAGTGGTCACTTTAAAGTTTCCATCCTCTCCCGATTGCAAGGCTTCTTTCAATACCCCAAAGTTGACCACTCGACTGGTACGATAATTCAGAGTCAGTCCTTTCACTTTGCACGTCGTGTGCACTTCTCCTTGTTTGTCCCGGTATTCGTAGCCGTAATTTTTGGGACCGCCACTGACGAAACTTAGAATCTTGTCGTCGGGATGCTCGTCTGTCCAGGCTCCTAAACGGTCTCCTTCGATGTTAGGGTGATGTTGAATCGGGTGATGGATGTAAATGCAACTGTCCGTGTCAAAGTACAGGACGCGTTCCCCTAACAGTTCTAAAGCTTCGTACAATTTTAAGCGAGCATGGGCTGTCACGTAAGCCGCAATGATGACATTTCCAAAAGGGTCGTCTTGTACAAAGTCCAGATCTTCTTCGTAATTGACCAAGATCAAATTCTCTCGAACGACGTCCACGTGTTTCATGTATTTGGTTTTGTCGTGAATCATCTGGAAGTAGCGGGAAGGTTCTGTCAAATATTCCGTCTTCGGTAAACACGGTCGTTGTGCCATTTTACCCCACAAGCAATTTAACATCACTTTGGCAAACGATCGCCTGCCTTCGTTTTTCTCGATGTGGTCTAAAGTGATGCCTTCTTGTTCGTAGTATTTCTCTTTGAATTGTATTTGGTCTTCGGGAGTGTGACACCAGGAAGGATAGCCGCTGGCTTCTTGCTTCAGTTTCAAAAAGGCATCCACGTAGTCTGCGAAAATGCCTTTCTGACTGGAATCACCCTTGCGGTACTGTTGTGTCTTGGGAAAGTGGCAAATTTCGTACACTTCTAACAGTTGGTATCCCATGTCCAGAGCTTTGAACAATTCTACGCTGACCCAGGTTCCCGTCAAGGCCCGTTCTTCCTGGGTGTGCTGACAAGGTTGGTCTTGGTTGCACGTTTCGGCACAAGTACGGCACAAGGGAAACATCAGTTTGCCTTGACAATGGTGAGGTAAGACGGGATGGTGTAGGTTCGTGGGAGGCAAAACTTTGCACTTGATCAAGCCTTCGTATTGTCGAATGTTGACCAGGTCGATGTGTTCCGTCAGCAATTGCGGGTGCCCTACAGGAAAGCGACAATATTTGCACACGTAGGGATACAGCGAACACACATCCAAGTATTTGATTTCTTCTCCTTTCTCTTCGTCGGCTTGGTACAGCAAACAGGTGGCATTGGTCCTTCCTCCGTACAAACTATCCCTCGGGTTCAGCGGGTCCATGAACTGGTAACTTTCCACGAGGCGTTTAAACTCGGGATCGGTTCTCATACGGTGATCGTACTCGTGTTCCCACATTTCCACCACTTGGTATCCTTCCTGTTCTAACTTTAGGCGTCGCTGACAAGTGTCCTGGTACAAGTCTTCCATGGTTCGTTGCAAAAACTGATTTTTAGTGCCACGGTCAGGGTAACAGACGGGACATCCGTGAAATAAGCAACCGTTAAACTCGTACACGATCTTGGGGTTTTCTAAGTCCCAGCCATCGACCGAATACGTTCCGATGGTCTTTTCGCCCCCTCCGTTGCGGGCATGCTGAATCCACTTGTCTTCCTTGTCGCACAAGTAATGTAACCAACGTAGGGCTTTGACCGAGTATTGACGTTTGACAACGTGGGTCGTTTGAGGACTGATGACAGCCACGGTCTTTTCAGGCATGAATCGTTGTCGATACACTAAGGAACACGCTTTGGCAATGGTGCAAGCTTCTTTCAAAGGATCGACCCCTCCGTGTTCCATGAACAGTTCTCGAAATTTTCCACAGCAACGTCGTAAAATGTCCACGTCGGAACGACAATACTTCAGCATTTCTTCCTGAAAGTCGAAAGGGTCCGAGGCGTGAATCTGGTACCAAGCGTAGAAAGCTTCTCGTTGTTCGGTACGCATGTTGTCGGGGTCGTAATAGTGATCCTCAGGTAAATGGGGTAGAACGGCGTGTTGATTGGCTTCCGTATTGAAAAAGTGTGGAAAGTACCCTTTAGCCATTTCTGTCATTCCAAACGTTTTAGGCATTCGACTCAAAGGCATGGCCAAATAGCTCATCGAATCTTTAAACTGTACTTGTCCCACTTGCATGAAAATGATTTTGGCTCCGTTCAACGTCACTTTAGGACGCTCGGTGCCTTGTTCCGTATAGTATCTGAGAAGAAACTGTCCATCGTATCCGGAGAAATTGTGAGCCATCACTGTGGCATGGCGATGACAATCTCCGTAACGTTCGATGTCCTCTTGGCTCCACGTCTTGTCGACGGGGTCTAAGACCCATTGGGCAAAATCGGCTAACGTGTTTGGTCCCCGAAAGATTTTTTCACGTCCTCCGGGAATCTTGCTACAGTGAGGGCAATGACTGAAGATAGGTTCTTGAATGCACTTCTCGCACGCTCGATGAGCCACGCAGAAATTAGGAATGTGAATGCCGGTCTCTTGCATGCATTCGAAATCGAAAAAGATGAAATTGCCTTTCTTCTTGTGACCGTCCTCTTTCTCTGGTGGGGGTTGGTATTTTTGCACGTAACATTCGTGTTCCAAGTCCACGATGTGGTGACAAATGTGACATTTTTTCTTTCCTGAACATACGTGTGCCTTGGTATTATTGGTACGTATGCCTTGTCCACACGTAGGGCACAATCTCAGGAGTTGACAACGGCATTTCTTCTGTGAACCTTGCGTCTTCAAATGTTGTTGGTAACAGGTAGGGCTGACAAACGTGCGCAGACAAGTGGAACAAGGCACTGGTTCTTCGCTCAGACAGGGTGGAGAGGCCAAACATCCTGAGCATTTCCATCCACAATGTTTGTGTTGCTCTCGATTATTATAACCATAGTCACATTTCTCACAATAATAAGCATATCCCAGGAATCCAGTGATACTGGTAATGGTATCGAAATGGTCATCGTGATGATAAAGGTGAATGTATTTTCCGTCCTTAAAATCTTGGCCTCGAAACAACAGAGGTCCGCGCACTTCTTGAGGGTGCACTTTCAAGGTGTAGCGTGGAGCTAGGGCATCTTGCAATTTTTGCATCTCAGGAATGCCACAGGGTGTGTCTTTGGGCAGTCCGGCTTGTTGCAACAGGAGTTCTGCTTCGTTTCGTTGTTTGGCTCGGTCGGAACGTTGAATAGTGTCCCAGGTTCTTTTCCATTCTACCGTGTCGTTCTTGTTGGCATAGGTTCGTCCCACCACGATGGCACGGGCTAAACACATCTGGTCATGAGGGTTGTTAATTCGGACGAGACTCTTTTTGGTGTTGCGAAGGTCGTCCACCAATAACATCTTTTTGCGTCCTGTCCCTTGAGGAGGAGAGACGTGGGTCATGTCCAGTGTGGCTTTACCATCGGTGATGTCAAACTGATCATTAGATTGTTGTACGTGTTGAATCTTGTCCATGACTTTGGAAGCAGTTAATTCTGCAGGGGTGCTAAACTCGATCCAAACAGGGGATTTCAAACCGTCGTGTTGTATGGAAAGTCTCAAGCGATCGTCTTCTTTGGGTTGACATTGTCGCTTGAGTGCAGTGAGCAAAGAATCCCACACCTCAGTGATGAACACTTCTGCTTTCTCTAACGGCACTTCAGCCTTGAAATCTTTAAACTTCACCGTGTATTTGTAAGCCGTGGTTCTAAATTTTCTAGAGGAGCGCTTTTCCGTCTCTCGAATGGAATAGTACTTTTCAGGGTTGACTAAGGGAGGTGAACTTGGTTTAGAGGGTTCGGATTCTGGTTCACTCATGTCCTCTTCAAAATCACTGGCATGAATTTGTGCCAAGATTTCAGCCCTGGTACGAGGCGATAGATCACGTTTCTGCCTCTTACTTCTTTCTTCTTCTTTCTTCTCGAATGAATGGGATCGTTTCATCTTGAAAGCAAAAAGTCAAATGACTCAAGTTCAAACACCATAAACTACTTTATAGTCATAGCAGACCAGCGTATATAAAAGGGTGTGTGTCTTGTCCTTTCACTACTCATTTCACTCTCAAGCCGAGCACAACGATGGAAGAGACTAACCAAATGGAACGTTTCGTCAGAGCTTTGCGAGGGGTCATTAGAAAATTCTCTTCAGACCAGCCTACGGACTACTCTCCTTCCTTTAGAGATAAAAGTCAAGATACTTGCTATATCTGTCAGAAGAAAGGGCATTGGTCTTCAGAGTGTCCAGACCGTCAAAAAAGAAAAAAAACAGGGGATAAAAAAGACAAAAGTCAAGATACCTGTTATTATTGTAAAGAAAAAGGACATTGGTCTCCAGATTGCCCAAAAAAGAAACAAGAGGAGTCAGAAGAAAAGAGGAATTCTTCAGAAGAAGAGAGGGATTCTTCAGAGGAAGAGAGGGATTCTTCTGAGGAAGAAAGAAGACAGGTGAAGAAAAAGAAACAGGAGAAAAAAAGAAGAAGGGAAGAAAGCGAGGAGGAAGAAGAAGAGGAAAAGAGTGTGACGGTGAAGAAATTCAAAAAACAGAGAGACTAAACAAGGAGAAAAGAAGAAATCAATGAACTTTTTATTAAAGTGTTGTGTTGTGAATTGTGAATTGGATTGTAAAAAATGGAGAAAAGAATAAATGAATGATATAAGGTAAGAGTCTTTGAGTTTTGATTTTAAAATAAGAAGCTACACTCACGCACTCATACATAGACACGTAATATAAGGGTAAAATGGGTGAGTTTTTTTGAGTTATTGGCAAATTGAAATTGTATTTCTTTTCGAGAAATGTGGGTGGCCCTGAAAAGGGCCTTTTTTTCTTTATGGTGCAGGGGTAAGTTTAAGCAATCAATTTTAACTGCCTTAAGCCTTTGCCACGGCCAAGGCCTACTTCTGGACTGCGTAATGATGATAATGATTGGGTTGAAATCACTAAGGGTGGTACGGTAGGCTTAGTCACAGGGTTGACATGTTTGGCTCGGGAAGGTCGTATTCTCTTCGGTCGTGATAAAGAAGTCTGATACATTTGTTTCAGACTTCTTAACTCCGCTAAAATGTCCAACAGTACCGTGACCGTTTGATTTTCACCCTCTTGTTTCTTTGCTGCTACTTCTTCTTGCTGTTGTTTTTTTCTTACCTCTTCTTCTTGTTGCTGTTGCTGTAGGAGAAAAGCCTGTTCCGCTTCCTTTTGTCGTTGTATAAATTTCTCCAATTCTTCTTTCTGTCTCTGTCTAAAATTCTCCACTTGCGGTAATGAAGAAGGTAACGAAGGTTCCGGAACAAATTCTTGCGAGGAGAGAAAATCCACAAAATCCCAATTCACCTCTTCTGAAAGTAAGTCCGGGTTCCCTTGGGCGGTCTCCCCTGCTGGTGCACCCCACTGGATCGTTTTCTGAGTTTCCGTCATGTTGAATCACTATCGCATAGATTGACTGCACACAAGCGCTAGCGAATCTATATTGACTACGTGACGTCACAGACTGCTCTCTTCGGATTGGATGCGGGCTGACTGAATTCTGTAACGCGTGTTCGGATTGGTGAATGAACTCAATCCGTTTCAATCCTTTCTGTCCCTATAAATAAGCGCAGTTCACTGCATTGATTCACCTATTCTCGGAGCCTCAACATGTGGACCGACGTTGAATCTTCAACCCTTGTGTCAACAATGATGTTCAGGACGGACATGCTCATGTATGTCCGATCCAAGTGGACCGTTGTCTACAGGACCAACAGCAGTCTGTGGATAAGAAGAGTCTATATAGAGAGACAAGGTTGCCTCAAGAGGACTCTGATGTATGGCCCTGCTGTAAGACGAAGTTTGAGGAAAAGAAGATGTCGCAAATGCCCTTTATGTTAAGGGCATATTAACATAAACCAAAGGCCCTTTTCAGGGCCAGCCATATTTCTCGAAAAGAGATAGCCTTTGAATTGCCTACCCCTTTTTTTAAAAATTTTTTTTAAAATTTAAAAATCCCATGTTAAATTCCCCTTGTCCCTAAACAAGCCCAAACTCTATTCCCCATGTTAAATTCCCCTTGTCCGTAAAGTAACCCACGATTTTTTGCCATGTTAATTCCCCTTGTCCGTAATCTGACCCACGATTTTTCGCCATGTTAAATTTCCATTGTCCGTAATCTGACCCAGGGGTCCCTGTAATGCTAATTCCCATTGTCCGTAAAGTGCCCCCTTTCACTACTGTTATTCTATCACTGACCATATGTTTGCAATACATGATCACATAGAATATTTAAAATTGTAAAAAAAAATACACACACAAACAAATTATATTGTATATTTGTTGACTTTCATAAAGCTTCGATAATATATGGAGAATGGGAATTTGGAGAAGATGAAGTCTTAGTAACGACGTTTCGAGGAAACACTTAACTGTTATAAACAATATGTTAAACGACATTAAATCAAGTGCAAATGTCAAGGGCAATGATTCTATTTTTTTATTCTTGCATGTTCGCCAGGGTGTACATCTAGTACCATTAATGTTTACTATCTATTTAAATGTGGGGCATCCAACCTTTTTTGCCAGGGGCCAAAAGAGAAAAAAAGCTGAATGTCGCGGACCGTATGAGCAAGAACAATTCCTTTTCACTAATTATGCATATTTATTAAATATGAATAGTTTCAAAGGACTGAATACAAGGATGTGGGCCGCACAATGTGATGGACTGGGTCGCATGCAAGGTTTCGAGCTGCGGGTTTGATACGTCTTATCTAACTGAGCATGAAAAATATCTTGAATAGAAACATTGCAAGGGCATAAAATAAATGGTTTTAGATGATGAAATCTTTCGATCGTTCAGAGTAGTGTTACTTCTTTGTGCTGGTACTGAAGTTCTCATCGAAAAGAACCCCAGTGATCCCCAGTCTTTGATCCATGATTCTAGTACTATTCGATAGTACCATTGTGCCTATTCTACTATAGGGGTCGTGAATTGTAGCTCTGAAACGTGCAAAATAGTTGTTAAAATGAATAAAGAATTTCTAAGATGGGCTTCAAAATGTGAAAAGAGCACTCCGTTATATATTCTTTACGGAGAAACTTGAAAACAATTGAACAGCATAAATATTGGTCCAGGTTAATTGAGGGAAAACAGGAAAAAATATGCGAAAGCCATATATATGATTATGTCAAACAATATAAAATCATATAATAATAGTTAATGATGGATCGATTGCGTCAAATCTATTTTCGTAGAATTTGGATTCGGTTATATTTTGTATTCGCAATCTTCCCCTGATAAACAATGGCACATCAACAGCACATAAAACATACTAACAGACAGATATTCAGACATGGAACACGAATAAAATAGACTTAGTAAGGGAGACAACTATGGACTTGTTAAAACAAGCGTTCAGATTGCAGATTATTTGATAAAAATAATTTAACCTCATTTCCGTGTAATTATTTACTTTAGATTTAGAATCACGGTTTGCAAACTAGCAGATGGTCAAATATTCCAAGGAACGAAGGACTGTGTTGCAACAAAAATGATTTAGGTGATGATTTTCATTTACATATTTAGTTGTCCTTTTTGACAGAAAACTCTACCTTAAATATGAATATCACGGATTATTACTTTTTAAAGATTTGTTTAAATCAAAAGAGATTGAGCTTTTAAAATTGTGCAAATATTTAAGTGTTATCGTTTGGAAATGAATTGATAGTGGCAAGTACATGTATATTTTTGACTGAGTTGAATTCCACCTGTATGTCAAGCGAATAATTATAATCAACATGTATTAATATTGTTTAATATGTTATTATTGTTTTGTCTTGTGGTTTTAGCCATTTGTCATGTTATGATATGTTATACATGACATAACAAACCCCTGCATGGGTAAATTAGCTATACTGAAAAAGACGAGACCATTTTGCCCAAATTTGCTTTCGCGAGTCGATTCGAAACATGGCGGCCCAAAATGTCCGTTGAATACAAAAATTCAGAAGGCGGGGGTTTAAAACAATTCCCACGATTGCAGCCAAGCAGTAAAAGAGAATACTGCACAATAATTTCATGGTCTTATTTGAACCAATCAGAATCACATAAAGTGATATGTATGTTCACATGCTATAATGTTAAAAATATGAACCTGCACACACTTTAAGCAAAATAAAAAGTAAATCACTGCCCATTGAAGAATCAGGTTTTTTTTTTCTTTTTTTTTCTGAAGTGAAAAGAGAACTAGGCGTTGAAGCAATAATACATAATTCAATAACCGATAATATTTAAAAGTACATTTTATTTGTTATAAATTACAATTCCAAGAACAACTGTCCTTCCAGTCAACAGAATAATCGACACGGACAAAATCATTTATCAACGCTGGATATCAAGCATTTTTCGGTATTCTGTTTGTAAGAGATGTGAGTTAATTTACTCCTGTATGCTGACATTTAGACCATGTTTATCCTGACATTTAGACCATGTTTATCCTGAGGTGAGGTGCAATATCAATATCGCGTGGTAGCAGAGATGTGAAGGAGACTGTCTGTCTTTCAAATGGTTGAATGGTGTTTCCCTGCATACATTTGGTATGTTCATGTTGGACAGCGTGTTAGACTTTCTCGGTTTTTCCACATTTTTTATAGTCGACAGCTTTTTCTCACTATCTGTTCAACTACCCATCGTTCATAATAATAGTTTTTTTAAAAAAAAAACAAAATTATAAAAAAAAATGCTGTTGCAGAAGGCGGAGCAAGACGAATCCCCTGTTGCAGCCAATATGTAACACGATGACTACGCTTATTCGGATCAGTCAGATTAAAAGAAAGTGATTTTTCACGTGCTGACATATGAAAAATATAAATCCGCAAATTCTTTATGCAAAGTGGCCAACTATATGATAAAGAATAATATATAATACCCGATCATACCTATTGAAAATATCCATGTATGTCGCCATTATTGTATATATTTTTTTAATGGAATCCACCCCCACCCCCCACCCCCCGATTGTTGCAGTTGATCTACCCTGGTGCATTCCAAAATAATTTTAAAAATGCAATATAATACGATATTTCTTTCTTTCTTGTTTTTTGTTGTTGTTTGTTTGGTTTTTTGGGTTGTTTTTTTTTTTTAGTTTTGAGTTGTGAGTTTTGAGTTTTCAGTTCTAGTCTTTGACTAGTTGTAGGTTATTTAGTTAAATACCAACCAACATGCAACCTATGGGAAATAATTCCTTAAAGACTTGCAGTTTTATTTATGAGGCAGTTATTTCCCTTGGAGCATGCCGTTTTGTAGATCTAGTTTTTGAACCAGGAAAAAGAATGCATGGCAGACATTCAATTTTTAGTTCATTTATAAGACTCAAGATTTTTAATTTTTTTATAACAACATATACGTATCGTTTAGAGTGCAAATTTTAAAAAATACAAAATTTCTCGACTGAGTTTTCCGATCCCAGCGTTCTGTGCTATCTTTACCGATTTTGTGTACGTAATATGCCGAAGAACGAAGGTATCGACCAATCAATAAGCGTCAACTAGCAAGACAAGATGGCGACGAATTCTTTGCTATAGAAGTTCTTCCTAGTTTTCCTTTTCTGGCGTTGATATGAAGGTTATAAGACGATTAACAGCTTTATTAATGTATTAGAGATAATCTAGATACAAAATGGAACTTTTATGAACGGAATGTATCTCAAAAATGGAGAATTTATTCTTTCATTGCTCGTGCATGAAATGGCAGGTTGGTGCATGCAGGCACCAATGCGTCGAACGTTAGACAAATTATTGTCCGCTGATGCAGGTGCATTTTTTATTTAAGAAATTTGTGATTAGCTTCTAAAGACTTTCTCTTGTTTTATAGCATTAATTGTTTTACAGCCAAATGCTAAGAATAAAATGTATGGCACAACAACCTTGTAGACCTGTCATGTAACTTGGCACTCTTGTTTATACTGACAGCTGCCCCGTTGGCGTCGGTACGCATGTATGTGTTACGGCTTCCTTATAGTACTAGTATGAACCCCAGCACCAGATCTACACCACCACCCAAGAATCTTCCAGAACAGGATTAATTCATTTGCTAAAATTTGGGCAGTATACAACTTCCGACTGATCTTTACAGCTGTTTCCCAAGGTCAGATCCTCTTTGGAAATCTTTATCAGCTGTAGTAGCAGAGGTATTTGGCATTGTACCTCTAAAGTGGAAGTTCTCAATCTAAAGATCGAAGAACATCTTGGAGATAAATGGCATGTAAACTGAATTTACCAGTGCCCAGGAAGCGTAAAGAACTGACGATTTTATTTTCAAATATGGTGGGATGGTTGGGATTTTTTTAAATGAGGATATTTATTTTAAAAAATGCAATCAGTTTGATTTCTGAAATTTATTTTCCCCATAAAATAGTTCATAAACCATCCATGAAACAGTGGTTTCTTTAGGTACCGGGGTCCAGGTTTTTTCCCTGGCAACTTTGCTTTTAGCACCTGCCTGTATTCAATAAATTAATAAATGTTTTTGAAGTAAAAAGATATGTAAAAATGTCTCCAGTTTTTGTGGAAAAGCAGTGTTCATGTAAACTTAATGGTCATGCAGATGAAAGCAGATTGATGGTTGTGTTCCTTGACTTGGCATCAAGATGTGGTATAGTGTTGGACCAAGAAATTTTAAGTCAGAGGATAAACCAGCATTGCCAAGATCTGATGATAAATCAGATGGAGAAAATTAATATGAACTTTGAATCCTCCAAGTCTTGATTTGTGAAATTCACAGAGTCTTGTTGTTTGAAATGTGGTTGTCAATGTTTAGAGCTGATGTTAATGAATAAAAAATGTTGAATTAGAAACGGGACTAACTTGTATTGAATTTTCACACAGGCAGTGAATTTTAGGCAGGATCAGTAAAACAAAATTTATTAATGTGATTCTTTTTGAGTTAGTGAAAAAAATATAATTTCAAGCCCTGTTACTAGGTAAAGCAAGCAGACAACATTTGAAATTTACAATTTTCAGTGCCATTGCAGTTGCCTTAGCTTTTATATTTGATATTTGAATTTAGTTCAGTTTAATTTTTTGTGTAACATAACTAATTTATTTTTCTGCAGCTTTTAATATACAGTTGCTAATTTTTGATCAAGAATGGTCAAATGATAATTGATTTAAATTTCTTTTTAATATGTAGCCACTCTTCTGATTTTAAACGTTGTGTGGCCCTGATTTATGTAATTATTGCTTTCTTTAATCCATTAGAAAATAATGTTCTGTAGTAAATTTCTGGATAGTTTAAAATGCTACCTTAGAACTCATCTTTTCATATTGAATATTTTAGTACAGCAGAGAGGAGGGCAGCTAATGCAAGTTTTATTTGTAGTAATTTTAGTTACCCAAACTTCACTATTTTAATTGCCTGAACCTGTAACTTTTTATCACATAACAGAGATTAAATTTTTTTAAAAATCAGTACTAAGCATGCCCCATTTTTCACATCTGAACCAGAAACTTTACATTGGAAACTGTGACATCAACTAACTAGAGCAGTGTGAAAAATATTACAAAACGTATTTTTCCCACCACTGTTGAAAACATTTTCTTGTTTTGAACTTAGTTACACCAATAGTGTTTACAAAGTAAAACTGGAAGATATATTTTATGGTATTAAAAAAAGAGAAGGAAAATCTATAGATTTTAGAATTAAAATTTACTTTATTTATTTACAGGAAATCACTAATGAAGATTGACAAAATCCACTGTGACAAAGTTGTACAAAAAACAAGTTTATTACACATATAGGTAAGTGTTACAAGCATGAATGTAAGCTTGAAATTAAAAGTTCACATCATTGCTGATAGGTGCTCCTATCCATCATATAAAAGCTGAACATGGGTATGGGGATCCACAAACTTAGTGGATTCTTTTTTTAGTCTTTTGTGTAGTATGTAAATTAAGTCCATTGATTTTTGACACGGTAAACATTCTCCTGCCACTTCATGGAAAATATTATGTTCTATTTATTTATTTTTGATTGCTGGAAATTATGTTGGGTTTTGGGAGTAAAAATTGCGTTTTTAGCATCACCTGCCATGTTATGGCAGGTCAACATCTTGAAAATAAATTTCCACATTTCCTTCGCACGATCGAAGCTTTTTCAGGTAAAATAGATTTTTTTGAAAAGCTTGATGGGTTCATCATTCAGAATACAGGAGGGGCCTGATCTGAAATTAGAGAGTCCCTGGATGTTGGGTTGTTGGATTTCTTGTGCACTGGATAAAATATTCAGATAATAATTGATGCTAGAGTAATTTTATGTAATTTGTTCCCCATCCCCCTCCAAAAGTTGCACAAATTATACCATTTGGCTTTCAGCTTCATAAGCTGTGGACCTTAACTGTTTTGAAATTGGTGTAATAATATATGTGCCCTGAATTAATGCATTTCAGCCTGACACAGGGTGGGAAAAAGATCACCAATGTAACTAATAAATAGTTGGAGCTAATGTATTGATGTGGTAGAATGTTTACAGATTGTTGTTATTGTTGTTGTAGGGTTTAACGCCATTTTTCAGCACACGATAGGCTATACATGGCGGCCAGTATTAATCATGGAGGAAGAACCCAGGAAAACTCCAGAAAGAACCACTGACCCACGAGAAGCTACTGGCAAGCTTTCTCACATACCCACTTTAGCTGAATCCGAGACTTGAACCCACGCAGCGGTGAGATGGCAGTGATTGATAACGGAGAGCGCTTTAGACCGCTCGTTTACAGATTGTGATGTGAAAGTGTACGAATATGTACTGATACGTTGATAAATAGTTAACCACTGTTTATGATTATCAGTTTAAGCATTATTGTATTAAATTGTTGGAAATCACCAGTAATTATGTGTTTTGCCTTGAAAATGTAATTATCTGAAATTAAAATGTGGTACCAGAATGACAGCAGTCAAATTAATGTTTGGTTGAATGCTTGCTTTGAGTAAGCTCGTTTACATTGTGGCTTCACTGAGTGTACATAAAAGATTTTAACTTGCTTCGAATGGAGTATCAGTGCTCAAAGAAATTTTTTCTAAACACAGGCCCAAGACTGGTGACTCAAATAAACTCACAAGCCCTGACTGAAATTCCACAAGCTTGGACTAGTTTCCAGATGCACAAAATTTCCCCATTTTTTAAATATTGTCATGTTGCAATAGCTACAATTTGAATATAAATTCAAAGGGGTTTGAAGGTAATGCAAGTGTCATTAGTGTTCATCACTACGCTGGCTTGCTTCACAGAGTAAAACTCTGTCAACCAGAAGTCCTAAAATTTATTTTTATGAGCTTTGCTGATAGCCAACCTCAATCGGCATAAAAATGAATTATACTTGGACACTATTCTGGTAACTGAAATGGTCATGCTTTGCATTCTGTATATGCATCAGAAATGCACTTCAATGAAACGTTGCTGCCATTCACAAATTTGTCAAAAATATAATACATATGGCTTACTCATTTTAATTCAAGGCAATAATATGTAATAACTTGTCTTCTTGGTCAAGCATCTAGGATCTCTCTGATTTAGCTATAATGGGTTGTTCCACTTCCTGATCCTACCTATGCAAATTAGCACAATGGGCTCACCCACTGCATCCTTCAATATCTCATCAGCTATTGTCGGCCAGTTTAGTGATATGTTAAATGGTTATTGATACCTGACCTCTTTGCCTTAAACTGCTGCTATTTAAACTGCCAAGGGATGGTTTTACATCAGTTCCAGTCATGACTGTTCACAATTTATACATGCTACATGTAACAGGCATATATTAAAAGTGGTGGGGTTTCTTTGTTTGGTTTTTGTTGTTGAAGATTACTGAAAATTGTGTTTTCTTGAAGCACGACCATGTCAGGGGGTTTGGGAGTACAAAATTGTAATCTTAGCATGATATGCCATGCTTCAATCTGATCAAAATCAGATCTCAATTTCATGTAGGACAGTGGTGATCTGATTTAGATTACGCAATGTTATGGTAGGTATGTCAACATCTTGAAAATAAATTTACACATTTCATCAGCACAATCAAAGTTTCCTCAGGCAAATTAAATATTTTTTCGACAAGCTTGATGGGTACCTCACTTAGGCTACGGGATGAGCCCAATTTAAAATTAGAGGGGCCCTGAGCATTGGGCTATCAGATTTTTTTAGCACTGAAGAAAATTAATTAACACATTTTTTACCTTTACAAGAACTGCGTTCATAATGGACAGAGGGGCCCAGAGCAGCCAAGTGATCTAAATCACTCACCATTACGGATCCCTTGCCATCTCACCTCTGTCTGAGTAGGTTTAGGTTAGAGTCTCGGGCTTGGCCAATGTGGACATGTGAGAAAACTTGCCGGTAGCTTCGCGTGGGTCAGTGGTCCTTTTCGGGTTCTTCCTCCAACATTTATTCTGGCTGCCATGTATAGCCTATCTTGTGCTGAAAAATGGCATTGAACCCTATGACAACAAAATACACCTCTCCCTCAATAACTTGCGCACATCGGGGTCCAAAAAACATCGACTACACTATAAGTGAGGCATGAGTTATCGAGGGACCTATAAAAAAAAAGAAGCAAAAACCAATAAAGGGATCGAAGTAAAGGCAAAAGGGAGTGTGTGCATTGGCAAGTTATAGTGTTGAATACTCAATTTATAATCGTGCTGAGAGTAACTGTGAATAAATATCTCCTCATAACGGTGTACTTTGTTTATTTTTCCTCATAGAGCAACATAAATTTCAGGATAAATTACAGTATATTGAGGAGATCATCAAAAACATTATTCCACATGGTTTCTGTTCGTATTACACGTGTACCACTTCACACATTGTGTACTACATCACTAATTTGTGTGTTGAATTGGATACATTCAAGTTTTATTGTTTGATCCAAATTAGACGCGTTTTTTAAATACAAAAGATCGACACTTTTTGAGAAACATTGTCGATCGAATGAATGAATGATAGATCGATAGATTTGATTGTGGTAGAAGTAAAATGAAAAAAAATCTCAAGGGTTTATCATTACCAACATGAATTTAATGGGTCTGCAAATTTAAAACAACGTAAATTTGAACACGATAATACCACCATGTCTGCCAATTCTGTGCATCGGGTAATTCTGCACAACGATATGTCATTTCTTTAAACATTGGATCACGTGTTATTTTGGGTCAAAAATACATTTTGAATGAAGAAAGAACGATCGCAATTTAATTAAGAAAAGTTATATTCATGAAGTGTACAAAAATATCTGGCATTTCGACTCGAAATGCATATGAAAATGTGATTCTAAATGTCAACATGAAAACCCACTCCATGACCTTCTTGAACTGGTAACCCAGAAAATCCGATTTACTATGTAACTTTTAGAATCATCCAAATAAATACATTATATAAAAGATGTAAATATGTACCTTAAAACAAAACTGCATTTTAATCCAAGTTTCCATTTTTGCAAGAAGTTCTCCCACACGTACAAAATCGTATGCTACCCAACGTGTCATCTTGCTGCTAGAATATAAATTCTCAAGAAATTCACTGGCGTATAGTCTGTTTCTAAATTCTTTAGTAATTTTTCCCCATCAGCAAGACGTTGTAAACACATTACATCCTATTCATTGACACTTGCACATAAATTTTTTTTTATAAAATGTTGAACTTTACCTTTTTACAAGATCGGTTTTGTTTGCTTAATATATCTTGCCATTTATTGGCATTATTATGTTGAATTTTGTAAAACTAGCTATAAACCTGACCTAATTACTCGACTGAAATGTTGACAGAAACAGTTCAAAGTAATGCATTTAATTTCTATTGCCCGATAGATTAATACAATTGCTGTCTGGCATTTCTGCACATTTAAGGTTTGCGTCTCCAATATTGAAGCAAAACGCATACCGAATTCGACTGATTGATGAAAATAAAATAAGCCTCACTTACACTTACCATTTGAAAAGAAGCAGTTGTCACCAGAATATTCTGTTCAAAATAATATTAATTTTGGACAGAGGGGATACCACCCCCGTGATTTTCTGACTCGCGATATGTCAGCCTATTCTGCGCACAGCATTGAAAAGATGTAATATTTATTAGTCGTTTGCTGTTTGTGACATGCTTGACAAATATAATTTCACATTTTGAAAAAAATCAGTTAATTTTTTTGTGTTACTCATTGATTTCTCTTCCGCCGAGCAAAATCCCGCAGATTTCTCAACTGTATGATCAACATTTTGGGTCTCCAGCCACTGTATGGCATTTCTAAAAGAGTTGATTGCTTCCTGTGCAGATGGGGGAGGTGGTGCAACATCTGCGTCTGCATCACTATCAGTACTGTGACCACAAGAACTTATGCTCAGATTTGCGTGCCTTTGAACTTTTTCTTTGTACCTCCCTTGCTTGATTTGATACAAAAGACATATTCAAAGTGATAAAACAACACAGGTCTCTTTTACGTTATTTTTTAATGCAACAAACACTTCCCCAAGTTGTTGATCAAAACAAAGCTGGCATCTAATTAGGTTCTCACAGAAGTACTCATGGGTTTTGATGTGACAGTTGATCGACTCTTTCATGCTTTCATAGAACAGAATATGTTGTGATTATAATGTTTACACTGAAACAGAATTTAAGGATTAGAATGTGACTTTCACAAAGCAAGATGTTTAATTGGTGTTTATTTCATTCTTTGTTGCCACCTGTTGGCATTTACCAGAAGTTTTCATTGATCGCTATATCACCATACTGTTCATTTACAGTGTATTGACAACTATTTATCATAACAAAAACTTACATAATATATGATATCTTATTTAGAACTTGCAAATTTCACAATATGGATTCTATCTTTACGGGCATTAATCACCATTTTCGATGATAAAACGAGCGATGGTTCAAGGTTTAATTTACCAATTTTTGTAATTTTTTCATGTTGAGCATATTTTAAAGATATTTAAAATATATTTTCTTTGCCAAAATAACGGGAGCCACGCCGGACACTGCATTATAAGCAGGATCGCGAGTTATTGAGGGAGTGGTGTAATAGCATTGCAAATCAACACCCTGACAGTATAGTTTGTTCCATACAGCATCATGAATTTTATCTTATATGTAACTCAGTAAGTTGTCATAATTCATTCCACAATGAGTATTTAAAATGATTTAGTTCCAGCTACATTTATTGATGCTAATCTGAAAATTTACAGATAGATAAAAGTCATGATGTAGAACAAACTCTAGTGTAATCCCATTCCAATATTGTCACTCTCTGTCACCAACTTAATTCATACACAAATTAACAACTTTGGTTCAGAGCTCACTTACAAAGTAAATATTTACGTGTTTCCATGCACCCCATAAAATGCTTTGTTTTAGTTGTGTGATGTGAGTGAAAGCCATCAACTCCAGCTTGGCTAGATCACATAACTTAGAGTCTGCTAAAAATAGAATTCCACTCATATGGTATAACGGTACCAATTGCGCAAGTCCAGGTGGGCGGAGCTTAAGGTGTATGGAACATTGTATTCAGAATTAAAGAACAAAACTAGCTGTGATTGGTGCATTATGTAAGACTTGTACTTTCTGTTTGGCTTTAAAAAAAGTTGAGCCTCTTGGCAACATGTGAGTTTGTGTTAATTTCTATCTAGATCATATTTTGTATTTTTTATGATTTTTTTAAAATATGGTACACATGACTGAAAATGTGCTTGTTGTGACTAGATAACTCTTACCCCTGTCTAGTTCCAGTAGAGTTATCTCTCTTAAATGCAATGGAGTACCTGGTTATGTCATTGTCAAATTGACAATCTAGCATTGTTCTATATGACAGCGTGTGACATGCATGCCAAAGTAGGACAGAAAGTATATTTATTTCACAGAACATTAGCATTGAGGTATATGGAAAAACAATTGGTACCGTGATACCATATAAATTTGAGAATATTCTTGAATGGATGACTGTTGTGTAAGAATAGCATATGAGTTGATGTTTATAGTGACTGTATATTACCCATTTTGTAGAAAACAGGTTTCTTCTGTTTGTACTTTGCCTCACAGATTAATTATATTGATAGTTGGTTAGATAGTGGACCAGTCTATACTTTTAAAGTAAATGGTGCCAGATGTTATGCAAAAGGCTTTACCTTGTGAGTTGTGGATGTTATCTGATGGAAAATGTTAGAGCAGATGGATTTTTTTCAAACTTAAAAACATGTCAGATCAAAAAAAAAAAGGATATATTAATACCACTTGACAAACTTCAAAAGAATTTGAGAGGAATGTACTACAGCAGAAATAAATCCATATGTATGTATACTCCCAAACTACACTTTTTACCACTTATAGCATTAATATGCTTGTACCTCGCAGGGTGGGTGGGTGGCATGTATGAAATGGAGATACTTTGTTAGTAACAGGAAACCCACACAGCATTCTAAGTGATCATTTTTGGGATTGTAAGTAATTACTGACACTTTTTTGGTTTATTTTTCATTTTTATTGTTGTATGGGTAATAAAAAAGCATTAAAATTTACATGTTTAAAACATAATCAATTTACTGCAAAAAATGTTTTCCTTTTGGTACATTTTTATAAATGGCTAAGAATTCAGTCCATGTTATTAAAATTATGAGCATGCACTTTTTCATTTCCCTTTCTATCCTTTTGAAAGTTAGAGAGATCCGAATTTATGCCAGGGAATATGCTGGTGACTCCCAAGTTGTGTGAGTGAAGAGTCAAGGACTCCTCATCCTGAAATTTTGTTGAGAACCCCATTTTACATTTGGGATGTGTCCCACCCGTAGCAGATACTGTATTATTATATGCTGGCTTTTAAGTAGGACCTAACACCATACTACAAAGACCCAGATCAGTCATTGCCCAGTGTGTGGGTAGATCTGGGTCTGCATGTCTTGTTTGGAATTATAAATAAAACAAACATCTTAGAACCAGATTTGCTGGCGTATTATGTGGTGGCCAATCAAGGTCTGTGTTGTTTGTAGTTAACCCAACTTGTAAGTGAATATATATATATATATACATATATATATATATATATATATATATATATATATATATATATATATATATATATATATGTATATATATATATATATATATATATATATATATATATATATATATATATATATATATATTGGTATCTTACTTTCTTTTAATAGAACACGTGTGTATATAGCAGGAGTAGTCATCATTATTATGATAATATCACATAATTTGATACATACCTCTGTAAATGTACATTTGATTTTCATTATGCTTCTGTTAATGATGTTTTTAATTGAAATCTCCAAGTCATTTATCCACCACCGTATCAGTATTCAATATAATAAATCATTGGTGCAATTTTCTGGCAAGGGCTACTACATTGTACATGTATGTTCTGTATTGGATAATTTGCTTCCTATGATAATATCGCTATTGATTAGTCTAATCTTTTCTGTTTTTATCAGCTTTCTATTTAGTTTGCATCAGCTACATGTATATTTACCATGAATTTCCTGGGTGACCTCAGATAACTACATGTCTCTTTAAAGCCCACTGCAACAGCAGAAGGGGACTGTTTTGCTGCTGTCTGTCTTTCCCAAATCTAAGTTCAGTAATAAAACAAAGAAAAGTTGACCGTTGAACTTCGAACAATGACATTTTGTGTGATCATCAGTAGATGACCGGTTTAGATTTGTTTTTTAAGCATTTTTTATTTTATTTTTGGGGACTTTACCATCTTGTGCAAAACTCTTAAGAGTATTAAACAAGAACCACGTGAAATAGACAGTGATATTTGATAGTCACATTTGTATTCATATATAGATTGCCTGATTAGATTTTCATGCTGTTGTATAAATTTGTAAACAAAATGTGAATATTTTCTACATCCAGCACCAGCTTCAATTATGTATGTCCATCCATCTGTTCCCCAATTTAATACTGCATAATAACCTCATGACTCCATCTAGTATTGTTTCCGGACAATGTAAAAAGCTTGCATTTCTGGTAATGGAAGAAGCCATCGGTTTTGTGGTCACAGATAAGGTTACTCCAACAGAAAGTAAAAAAAATGGTTTTCATGAAGGAAGATTATTACTTGGACAAAACGTTATGCATGGCTTGCATTTGGGATAAGGAAGAAGCCTATTGATTTGAGGGTCAAAAGGTCAGTGTTAAAGCTGTCAGTGTGTAACCAGGTAATCGGGTACCTGCCTGTTGATAATAACCTGTGTAATAATATTGGCAACCGGGTACCAGTTGAAAATGAAAACAAAAAAATACAAAAACATCTTTCAAGAAAACAGTTTTTTTAATGATAAACCATGTGTCACTGTCATTTTATTTTGATGCATACATATGTCATCTACATTGTCTAAATTGAGAAAAAGATGGCACCCAATATAAAGATAAATGGGCTTTATTGATGGATTTATCTGATTTGTAGCAAGACTTTTAACTGCAGATCCAGGTAATAGTAAAAATAAACATGTTTTTGGTATAGTTTTCTCTGTGTGTGATTTGGATTTTTAATGTAGCTTTAACAATTTTTCAGTCATATCGTTACGATGTCTGTAGTGTGGCAGTTTATAGTGGTCTAGCAATGTGGCATCATGCCGCAGACACATTATCCTGAAACAGGGCCGACCAGTCCTAACACTAACTTCTTAATGCTGAGCGCCAAGCGAGGCAGCTGTTAGTACCATTTTTAGAAGTCTTTGGTATGACTCTGCCGTGGATCGAACCCACGACCTCCTGCATCCAAGGTGTATAGTTTTCTGTAATTATTGCTTATATGCTCTTATTCTCAGATTATGACAATCTCCTGCATAAACCATGACTTGTAAGTACCTGCATAGAAGGTTATTGAATGCATGATGGATATATATGTACTCCGGTGGCCTAAGTAGTCAGGACATCTGCCTCGGATGTTTGATGTGGCAGGTCTAAACCACAGCCAAGTCATACCAAAGACTTAAAGAAATGGTACAAGCAGCTGCCTACCTTGGCGCTCAGCATTAAGAGGTTAGTGTTAGAACTGGTTTGCCTTGTGTCAGGATAATGTGACTGGATGGGACATGATGTTACAGGTCTGCAGCATGATGACCCAATTTTAGACATCACTATAAACTGCCACAGTGCAGACATCATAACGATATGACTGAATTTTTGAAAAAAAGCTACATTAAAAATCCAAATCACAGACACACACACACTGCGCTGGCCTAGTGGTTAGAGCATCTGCCTCGGATGGGGAAGTAGTGGGTTCGATTCCCAGCTGAGTCATACCAAAGACTTAAAAATGGCACTTACAGCTGCCTCGCTTGGTGCTCAGCATTAAGAGGTTAGTGTTAGGACTGGTCGACCTGGTGTCAGGATAATGTGACTGGGTGTGACACCATGCTACATGTCTGCAGCATGATGCCCCAGTGCTAGGCATCACTATAAACTGTCACACTGCAGACATTGTAGCGATATGACTGAAAAATTGTTAAAGCTACAATAAAAATTTCACATACACATGTATGCATGTATACCATTCCTGATACTCTTTGTTTCATTCTGCAATGGGCTGGGCATACATTTTTTACAAACATAAAATTATTTCATATCTGATTCCTAGTGTTTATTTGCAACAAATATGAACTTGAAGAATGACTGCATAGTAGGCTGAAAAGGTTTAGGTTAATTCACCTTCATGTATTTTACCTGTTTACAACTACATTTTGGGCATATTTTATATGAAAAAAGCAAAATATACGCATTGTGTATCAGTACTATAATTCTTTGTCAAAAAATAAAAGAAATATCTAGTGTTTATGCATTAATAGTTGAGGCCCAGATTGGCCCTGTAAATCACTGGTCATTGATTGCTGCATTACTGGTCACTGATTACTGATCATGCTTTCTCACCATAAGTTCTAGTTTTGGGTTGAGCCAGTGTGCATAAATTTGTCAACAGCTTCCTATGGATCCATGGGTCTTGTGGGGGTTTCCTGATTTTTTTCCTCCACCAGTTATATTGGCTGCCTTGAAAACTGATCATGTGCTGTAACCCACAACTACAACAGTACTGATTGATCCCGTTTCGTGTTCTGGCATACACTGGAAACATCTATTATACTTTTGAATTTGTTCCTCTTGTGTGGAACCATGACACCACAATGATGCTGTATGAGAGCTAAACAGAAGTATTGTCTGCAGTCAGAAAAGCGTTACGATATAGATTCAGAAAATCAAAATGTATCTGGACCCGTTTGATCCGTAGAGCCAGAGAAAATTAAGGATGTATGTTTATGAGATATTGAAGCATTTCAATTTTCTGAAACATGTTGGTACTTAGCTAAGTATCCAAGCAATCGAAATGCACTTAAAAATGTATAGGTGTGCATTTTTCTTATTTGATATATATCACCAAGTAAAGATCATGGGAAAAATATGTCTTAACATATCTCTATCTGGCCTGCCATGACTTGGCAGTTGAGGAAACTACTAGATTCTTCATCAGTTAAAACTAACATAATTAGATCATTGTCTTTTTTCAGTGATCCTTAAAATGGTTATTTAAAAACTATTAAGCAGCAGCACAAAGCAGGAACTTATAATAATACACATTTACTTTGTCAGCAAACACTGTGCATAACCGATAATGTAGAAATGTGTGGACCATGACAACTTGCGATAATTTGTGTAGTGGCCCCCCTTGGGAAAATTACTGTCCACCCCCTGATGCAGAAGAAAAGTATGGGAAATGTATCTTCTTCTTGGGGCCCCGAGTGGCCTAAAGCGCTCTCCGTTATGGATCACTGCCATCTCATCTCTGTCTGCATGGGTTCGAGTCTCGGATTCAGCTGATGTGGATATATAAGAAAGCTTGCCAGTAGCTTCTCCAGTGTCGGTGGTTCTTTCCTGAGTTTTCCTGGGTTCTTCCTCCACCATTAATACAGGCCGCCATGTATAGCCTATCGTGTGCTGAAAAATGGCATTAAAACCTACAACAACAACCTTCTTTTTATTGTCCATTAAAAAAACAAATGTTTACAACTTCATCATATTTGCATAATTCCAAAAGTGCTAAGTTATTTACACCTGACCTACATCTCCCAGAATGCACAGCACTATGATACACTTTGGTAACAAGTACTATCATATTGATGAAATCATAAACACAAGGATCGCAACATTTCAAGCTACACTGTAAGTATTAATTTTTACAAAAGAAGACATAGTTAACTTTTATGATATTTACAAATACAAGCTTGAATGTACTGTTCATATTGGTACATTGGTATTCTTTGTATAGAAATAAGATGAGGCCCGATTTAGATTTTTTTCTTTGTTTTTTTAATTAGTTTTTTATTATTAAGCAGCACAGAAATGTCCCACTTTGTATCACTTGCATAATTGTGGCTATGCTTATGGTAGTCATGGTACTTCTTTCTTACCAAGTTATAAATAATCAATACAGGAAATTGTCAGTAATGATCTGGTATTGATACATGTTTCTCCAGTACAGTCACTTCTGCCAGTAGCATACAGTGCTAAACTTCGTTGATCAGTCTGATCTGGCCACTTTTCATTTACTTTCTCAGTTGATTGCTCCAGAGCTGCAGGAATCTTTTCAATCTTTGATCATGAACCTTTAATACGCCTTCTGTTCTTGCAGGATGAAGTTGATCAGGACTTGATTTTAGTATTGACTTGAAATCGACTACTCCGGCTAAGTTATAACAATTGGTAATGTTATTACATGTTAAAACAGGGAAGTGTAAGATACAAAAACGGGATGATTATTGTGATAAATCTTGGAAATCCAGACCATGCAGAACTGATTAATTTGAAAGGAGGATTCTGTCGATCATGTTGATGGACAAAAATGACTCTTTTTTTGCAGAGAATTACATTTTTTTATTTCCTTTTACTTAACTGATTAATTTCAGTGTAACATAATAACTGTTTGTACAATCTTATCAGTAACTCATAAGGAAATGAATGTTGGAGAGTCACTGACAGGAAATTTGCTGGTACAGTGTGGGCCATGTATGGTATTTACATTGATTTATTTTTCAAGAAGAATTGTATTGTAGTTTTCTCAGATACACATATAGCTCCAATCCTGCACACTATTTGCTTGGAAATATCTGAAGTGAGTCAGTTTTAACAAGACTGATGTGGTTTTAGACACTGTTGTTAGGCATACAAAACAATGGAAGGAAGTTGATGTTAAAATTTGTTACTTTTCTAGCAGAATTAAAAGGCAGGCTCAACAAAAAGGGTTTTTCTTCTCTTATCAGTGTTTATTGTTGAACAGTGTAAGTCACATGTATGAAGCCACTGAGTATTCAAGTAATTGATGTTTGCATTAACAAAATGTCCACTCTCACAAGGAATTTAAACAAAAGGTACTTATATTTTCGAATGTCAATTTGTTTTGCATTGGTGACTGTTGCAGTATTTGGTTCTATGTGTTGTATGATTGTAATTTTATCTTTTTGATGCTAACAGGTCATGGATCCTAAAGGAGACAGGTTGCGGAAGATAGCAGCAGGATTGATAAATATCCAGTTGCCAACAGGACCCAATCAGGTCAGTTTAAATATGTCACTTTTAGGAAACTCTTTCCCTCCTAGTGCTTGTGAATGCTTAATGTTTAGTAGGAGTGCCATCACCATTAAAGATGGAGCCTTCAGATCATGGTATATGTTTACGAGCAGTTACCAGACTTGCCAACCCTACTGGAAAGATCGGGAGAATCACGATTTATGGACCTATCTCACGATACCCTGAGTTATAAAAAAATATCCCAATTTTTCAACTCCCAGAGGAGGAAAAAAGATATTTTTTTAAAATACAAAAACATCATTTTCCATTTCCTTGTTTCTGGTTTTTCTGAGATTGTCTTACAGTGTGAATCTCTTTATCCAACCCCATCAACAAATCTCAGCATCATACCAGATAAGTTTTTCAGCAAGCAGCAAAAAAGAAGAAAAGGAAGTAACTGATGACTTTCCACAGCCAAGAAAAAGAAATAGGATCAGAAATATAGGAGTGTTTGGGAGAAGCAGTTTGCTTTCATTCATCCATCGACTCACAGGGCCTATAATGCATTCTGCCACTGATGATTGGTTCTTTCCAAATTCAGTTCTGCATCAAAATTGTAGATTTGGTAAAGCTTAAACTCTCTATGCAGATCATCAGTGTCGATTCATTCCATTTAGTTGGAGAAAAAGCCAGGTCCTTAAACAATACTGCAGACTGTTTCGACACATCTGCAACACTTGCATGAATAAGTAAGTCATCCTTTAGTGGGATGCTTTCAGGGGGAAAAAAAGGATGGATCTGGCCAACAGTCGTTTCCAGCCCTTGGGAGAGTAATGCTATGAATACTTTCAATACTGCACAGCAACAGCAATGCTGAGAGAGTATTCTCAATGGTGAGAAAAAAAAACAGAACTGGCCAAAGAGCCAGCAAATCTGCAACATACAATGGACTGAAATAACAAAAGTAAACATCTTTATCATGATATATACACCTTACTCTTGGGTTAGTGTTAGGACTGGTCAGCCTGGTGTCAGTATAATGTGACTGGGTTGGGCATCATGCTACATGTCTGCAGCATGATGCCCCAGTGCTAGACATCACTATAAACTGCCACACTGCAGACATCGTAGCGATATGACTGAAAAATTGTTAAAGATACATTAAAAATCCAAATCACCCACCCACCCACACCTTACTCTTGTACCTCCTGATTTTTTTCCCTGCCTCCTGATTTTTAATGGTGATCTGGGGGCAAACTCTTGATTTGATTTTTTCTATGTTGGCCAGTCTGAGTTACAAATTACTTGAGGTCATAAATCGGAATTATAACCGCCCAGTTGATATTGGCAATGAAAATCATAGCCTTGTGCTTTATTTAATAATATTTTAATAATGTAACAAGGAATTAGAACATTTTGTATTTGGATCAAACTATAATATTATTGAAATCAAAATTACTTGAAATGATATTGTCTCTCCATCCGTACATCCATCAGTCCATTACTTTATCCCCTAAATCACTTGGTGGAAAATTCAGCAAACTTGATACATAGGAAGGAGATCTTAGGCCAGCTAAACTTAAATTGTGATTATGGACGCTTTAGGAAAAGATGCTGTGACATCGTGTTGCATCCAGGGATCACCCAGAGATATGTCAACACTCAATAGAACAGAGAGTACACATGACCATGACATTACTAAACTATTGAAGGATAAGTTGACAGTAATCACAATATAATTACAATTTAATTTTGCTATCATCATCATTATCATTGTCATAACCATCATTATTATAATGATGTTGCTGAAGCATAATAAAAGTAATGTCAGGGACAGACCATTTTCTTTTCTGAGGGCTTTATGTTTTGTGGAAAAAATTTAACCCTCAAATAGCTAGAGGAAAAGTACTCTTACACTGATTTATAACAAATCTAACTCAGTCATATTATATTTTAATTTTTTATTCTTCTTCAAATAGCGGAAAAACACTTTCTTTGTCTGATCCTTAAATAGTCGTTCCGTAACTCTTGTTAATTAGAATTGAAATTTAATGTACACATATTCCTCTATGGAGGTTAATATATGGAAATTAAATAGAAACTGTATAAATATAATGTCATTCTTTTCAACTTAGCATTTGGGCTGGTGATTTAGAAAGGGTTGTATTAAGACTTTTAAGTTTTGTATGTAAGCTTTCTGGCTTCACGGGTTAAGGGTTCAGACAGGAGTTCAAGGAGATACATTTTCAATCCTAAAATAAAGCTGGCATCAGGCAATAAATCTCCAAGTTGAACTGGCATGTGGCTACATGATTTTTTTAATCCCCATTTTCATAACGTCTGCTGCAGATGACACCATTGTGCAAAACGATGTGAAAAAGCACATCTTGCAAAAAGTACATAAATATTGGAATAATGAAGAGCACCCAGCAGATTTCGGGTCTTGAGTACTTTAAGCCACCTACTCAAGTCCTGTAAGCTACCAATTCTGAAGTATTGTTTGTGAGTTTTCTTGTTGAATATAAACTTGCCTTTCACATTTGGAAATCAGCAACAGTGACAACGAAAGAGTATTTCCCATAGCTTAAGTGCCTCCTTAGGTGCTGAATTTGGAACAATTTTAGTCACAAAGATTAAACAGCAGACGAGAAACCTTAACTGTTTTGAAAACAAAAGCCTGATTGAGGAAGTTCAAGTCTGCCATAGCATCATATCATGACAAATTGCATGAAGTTTGTGTGTATCAGTAAATTTGTACTTGTAATCAGTGTAAATAATATGTTTTTATTTTGGGATTTTCATATAATGCAGTACTTACTAACAAAGTGGAAGGAGCTAGTGTCATGGTATAATTTTTTCACTAATTGTGACTGTGGAGGATTGGTAGCTCTGAATACCATTTCAGCAACAAGTGATCATTACTTCGATTTTATATTTGACAATCAAAATTAATTTTAAGAGTCATGTACAGCATATTTTGTACATTTAGAAAACTTGTGTGCAGACTTTACAAGAGGTGCACCTTGTTGAGCTTCTCTTGAACATTGTAAATGTATCATATTGTTTAAACAGGAAAAGTAATCCTAAGTTATGGACATTAAACTTCCAGATAACAGCAGCTTCTGTTTTAAAACACAAACAACAAAAAAGAAAATGCTTGAATATGAACCATGTGTTTAGTCCTTAAGCAGTAATGGCCCAGTTAAGAGGCTGAATGAACATGTTCACAACTATGAATTAGTTGTACATTTAGAAAACTTGTGTGCAGACTTTACAAGAGGTGCACCTTGTTGAGCTTCTCTTGAACATTGTAAATGTATCATATTGTTTAAACAGGAAAAGTAATCCTAAGTTATGGACATTAAACTTCCAGATAACAGCAGCTTCTGTTTTAAAACACAAACAACAAAAAAGAAAATACTTGAATATGAACCATGTGTTTAGTCCTTAAGCAGTAATGGCCCAGTTAAGAGGCTGAATGAACATGTTCACAACTATGAATTAGTTCAATTCTGAATGTATGTGTACTGGAAGGGTCTAGCCATTTAATTTTATGGGGCTCAATTATTATTACTGACTAGTACTTTTTATTCTTTCATTCATTACAACATAAGTTGTTGTTTTTTTCAAGCAAAGCAAGAAATGGCATAGTATCCTTTTTCACTACAAATCAGAATAAGACAAGTTTTCAAATATATCCCACCACCCCTTTTTTGGAAGTTTAAATGGTCTCTATAATAAAGAATTGACTTAACGCCACTTTGTCAAACATGCTGATCAATTAACCAACCAGTGAGCATAAATAAGACTCATGTCCAGACATTGCTTTCGTCCGCCATTTTCCTTCAGAAAGCTGCTTGTGGCAATAATGAATTGATTATGACAAGTATTTACAATTTTTGCAATGATTTGTTGATTTCTCGATCAATATGGATGAAAAGAAATCATTGGGAGACCTTGTAATTCTGACGGTCAATATCCAGATCGTCTGGATGGAGCAATTTGATTTATTCCTTTCCCCGAAACAAAGACAGTCCCATGTACGATCAGCTGAATATGGAAACAATTGGTGGCAATTACAACATGTTTGCATAAAAGTATGTAGAGAAGCATGTCTTGTTGATGGCTGGAAGCAAGAAAAATGTATTTGTAAAATATATGTAAAAATGTTTTGAGAATATGGGTGGAAAAGCTCATAACTTTTGGGCTTTGATGTATATTATTTTTCTTGTATAGGGATCGCTGAACCCCTGACTGGATCATTCTCAAATTTGAAAATGTACACTTTAATGATGGCTTGTCCCAAAAATAACGATTTATCATCTCGATCTTTCAGACACTTAAGTGACACATTCTTTGTCATTGGGTTGAAGGAGGGGTGGGGATATAAAATGTAATAGTAAAGAAATACAAAAACGTTGGTTTCAGATAATTATTTTCCGATATATTAAGCATGCATTTACTTGTTTATAACAACAGACATCATTGATCAAAATTCCATCTAACAAACACAGTAGAACTTTAAAATTATTTTGTACAACAGAATACTTCTAAACAGTAATTATTTACGATTTTTTATTATTAAATTTTTTATTCATTACTTCCAAGGCAGCATAAACATAAGCCAGATAAAGTTAACAAGGATAAGATTATATACTAAATACATTATCATCTTTTGGAGCAAATTTCCTTTTACATCAATAAGTTCTTAAGCAGCTTCAAAATTTATTTTTATTATTTACTGAAATAAAACACTTAGGTTATTACTTTACAACTTGTACTACAAATATAAATATTGTCTACTGCAGTATAATTTATGCAACATTGTAGGCTTAAGAATAATACAAATCATTTTTAATAAACATATCACATAAAACTGAAACATATTTCTCTGCCAATTACTGCATGTTTGTTGGAGGTTGACAGGTGGTCACGTCACATGATTTAGTAGGCGGAGCAATCTATCATCTCACGTAAGGTCAGTTGGCTTAAGCACATGTTCAGCAGAAATCAGAACAATACCCATTGGAAATACTCTATAAAATGTTATCAGAAGAAGTAAATTTCAGCTTGGGAAAGGTACATTTCTGTCACATGAATGACCTTGACGTATTGCACTTAATACATGTAGCTGAAATCACAGTCTGGTCATTAACAATGAAAGTTATACTGCTCGACGTTTAAAAAACCAAAGAATGAAGACCACCCATGGAAAGGCTGATTTACAATCGGATATAATTTCAAGAATCAGGTGATCTTATTTTCTATCAAATATATTGCAGCAATAAAAAAATGAAATCAAAGAGTCATGCATATTCTGGACATTTAGAGAAGGGTGATCAACTTCTTTTGCAATATGTTTATACTTTTACTTCATTTAAAGAAATCTGAACAAATATACACTGTCTTTATGAGAGCATGCCATTTTGATCTTCTCTTGAACACTGTAAATTTATCTTGCTGTTTAAGCATGGAAAGTAATTCTCTAAGGTTTGGACAATTAAATTCCAGTTGACAGCCACTTTTTTTTCTTTTAAAAAAAAAATCCCACAAAAAGAAGAGTAAATTCTGAATTTACAAACAACATAATGACCCAGTCACGAGGCTGAATATACATGTCCAATTTTAACTACGCATGTTCTGGAAGGGATGGACATTTAGTTTATGGGGCTCTATTTTTCTTTCTGATGGGGCTATATTTTGTTCTTTCATTCATCACAAAATAAATTTATTTCAGATAAGGAATGGCATTGTGTCCTTTTTATAATACAGTTTAGAGCAAGAGAAATGTTTTCAAGCATGCACCTTATCAGTACAAACTTAAGTGGTCTCTCCCTAAGAAGACTAGACTTCAATGGATGTTCTGCAGATTTAAAGCAGGGCATATTTTCAATACTGTCATCACAGAAGCCTGCACATAGATTTCACCTCTAAACATGTTTTGGCCTACAACCCTAAAACTTAATTGCTTACCATACATGTTTGTTCCCCCCCCCCCCCCAAAGCATTTAACCAATTTGAGGTAAATGTAGAGACCAAATTGATATTACTGCTACTGATTGGTATTTTATTTGTGTTAAGTTGTTACATCATGCTTGAGAAATGGGCATTTAACATTTATCATTTTATTGAGAGAGAATAATTCCATGTATTCGTCTTAATCTATTTAGTTGCAAAGCAGAATACCAAATATAAAAAATCAGCCAATTACTATTGAAAGAAATGGGTTTGTCAGTTTTACTTTTTTGTCTCAGTAGCCAAACACTCTAGTAGTCACAAACAGCAAACTGCATTGATATAATTTAACATCTTAGATCTGTATTTTGATTAGGTTATTGTCACATCATTTCCTTATAACTAATTTCTATCATGATAAAAAAAATTATTTGTGTATTTTCCCTTGCAAGAAGGAACAAATATTAGGACACATCGATACAACCACACAGAATGCCTTAAATTTGTTGAACATGTAAGATTTGACAATGATCCACATTATTATTCATTTCAACAATATATTGAGGTCATATTAATTAGGAACAAGTACCAAACTTCCACTGTTAATGTCAGGACTATAATTCAGCTGTGAAGTCCAGTGTGCCAAGTCAACTGGCTTCCTGTTCAAAACACACCTTTCCCAGGCTGAAAATGACATCTAAAGCTAAAATTTTATGACTTTATTTCGGCAGAACATCCGCTCAAGCCAAGTCTTTATTAGGGAGAGACCATTTACATTCTAAAGGTTATTTATTTGAAACAAATTTTGTTTATGATGATTGCAAGACTAAATATATACCCCAATTGGAAAGAACAATATAGCCCCAGAAATTAAATGACCATTCCCTTACAGTATAAATCTAGTCAGAATTGAAGTAAAGTTCATAGTTGATTACATGTATGTATAGTCTCGAGACTAGGTCATTACTTTATAAAGATTTGACACATGGTTCTCGCTTTTTTTAACTGAAGTGGCTGTTATCAGGAATATAAATGTATATACCTCAGAGGATTGCTTTTCATGTTTAAACAGTAGAATAACCTTATACTGTTCAGGAGGAGCTCATCAAGTTTTTGTCATATCAGTGCACATGTTCAGATTTTCTTGAAATAAATTTAAAGCCTAAACTTATTGCAAAAGTTGTCAGTCAGCCTTTTCTTAAGTATTTGTACTGTTTTTGAGGCAGCGTGACTGTTAATATCATCTAAAATTTGATTTCATATTCTTATGTTACGTGTTTAGGCTCTAATAACCAGTATCAAAGAAAAAGTGAAAACAACAAGCTTTGTAAAATTTAGCAAATAGTTATTTTGCCCTGGAAAAACAATGTAAAAATGAGGAAAAGGACTTATGGTTTTAAGAATCAAATCCAAAAATAATCCAAGAAAAATCCAAGAATTAAATTTTAGAAGTCTTACTAATGAAATTTGAGTTCGAGTCCAAAAGAAAATCCAAAAATGGATGGTGATGACACATGCTATAGCTAGTATTGTGCTGTTGTGTCAACAGTTCTTTGTTGTTCCACAGACAATAATATTCCAGTGTTTGAATTCTGAATAAAATTTGATGAAATGTCTTTGTTCAAGAATTTTGTATGAGCACTCAAATATTTCCAGGAAATAGAATTAATCTTTTAGAATCCAAATAATTTGAATAAAAATTAAAATGTAACTCCAAACTGGTCACAACAAAATGAACACCTTGACATCAAGTGTTTTTAAGCCCAAACTGACTAAATTCTCTGTAAACATCGGTATTAAACATGACTTCTGCACAATTCCAGTAAAACCAGAATTTCAGAATTGAGGCTGTTTACATCTAAAGTTACGTATTCACAGTATGACCTTGACAGAAACCAATCATTTTACTCAATAAGATAAAAATAGAAATTTGTTTACTTGATTCATTGGTTTCTGAATCAAGGTCGGGAACTAGGTCAGCTTAAGGATACAGAGTTCTGTATTTAGGTGTTTTCAACAGAACTGTCTGATCAAACTAATTTCTAGAAGATATTAAATTCCAGTAAAGAAAATTACATTCTTTTAACATGTACTAAAGTAAAAAAATTTTAAAACTTACAGACAATTAAATTAAATCAAATATATATGACCATATCTACATGTATTACATCATCTTCATTAGAGCAAGGAAATGTTTATTATCATCTGATAACAGTGTAAATAAATTGGCACCTCTCTCTTTCTCACTTCATGAACTTATAAGGAGCATGCTTGTATGGGCCATACACAGTAAACATTACCCATTTGATAGAGGCCATGTCCATTCCATGGTGGTCATTGATGACTCTGTGAGAAAGCATGGTGTGTGGAGCAATTCTCAGCACGCCATTGTGGCATTTCTGTCAGGACATGTGGAGAGACGCATGGAGCAGTTTTTTCTTAATCCTCTCCACCACTACCATGATGTGTGGGTTTCCAAAAATACATGTGATCTGTACTGTAACTGTCATTTCCAAGGTTATACAAACCCTGTGATTTCTGTCCATCTAGCTTCAGAGACAATAACAGTTTCTGAAGAAATATTTATGAATAATGATTTGAGATAAAATACTTACTCTTTATATTACTTTGATTTTGATAAATTCTGCATAATAATTATTGTTTAGAGAGGCTACAGGAGACTACTAAAGCTTCACTGAAACTGTCTGTGTAAAATGTTGATTACATTTTTGTTGGATGTATCTGCGACCTTAAACAAAGTAAGAATCTTGAAATTTGGTGATGATATATCATGAGAACCATACCCTCATAAAAAAGATAGGTCACTTCCCTTCAAACTAGTCAACCTCATGCATCATACTAGTACCACGCTATTACAACAAAAGAATGGCACTGTAACCAAATATGTTTTTTAAAGTCTGTGTATTATTCCTTGGTTCATAAAATTGGTGAAGATATGCATCTAAATGAGTCCTACACTCGTCACAAAAGTAGATCACTATGACCACTACTTTATGTTTCACTGAATTTTCATTAACTTTGTATGTTTTATTTCATCATAGTTATGTAGAATCATTAACTAGATGATTGTATAGATCTCTATTAGTACAACGTAAAGATAATGAAGGTCACTGTGACCTACATGTACCATTTTATTGGTTTAGTTTTTAAGTTTTTGTATTTAGGTCATGACAGCAGAATTTTTTGGCAGATTGTTTTGAGATGGTATATACATACTGACCTCTTTAGTATCATGAAACTTGGCATTATACAATCATTGCAGAAGTAGGCCAAATTTGACACACATTTTTTCTCTCACTAACTTGTTCAAACTTTGATGTTCATTTCTCAGGCACTGTTCAAGCTAGCATCGTGAAACTGATGTTGATATGCATGTCTTTTAACACAACACCCTTAAAAAAAAGGAAGCTCATAATGACCTGTTTCACGGCTTTGCTAAATTTTTGACATTAGGTCAGGACCACATAGGTGTTTGGCATACTATCCCCATAAAAACATGAGGGTATGCATCTTGACCTTATTGCAGAAAAGAAGTCTCTGTGGTCCTATTTTATGCTTGCATGACAACAAATTAAATGTCATTTGTTAGATGCTGGAGTCGTGAAAGTTGAAAGCTGGATGCATCTCCAACAAGTAAATCATTATAGTGAAAGAAGGTCACTGAGATCTGCATTAATGACTTTAAAAAGTATATTGTGATAGGTTTGCCTGCTTTTTGTTAACTGTGCATTGAACTGAGTGAATATACGAATTGGAGGAGTTTATGGACTGAGTGCATTTCACAGGAGGCCTCAGTTTTAATGCCTAATCAAGGTAATTATTGATTGTGGTCATGCTGACTCTCACTCTAGGGTTAATCAAATTTTGTAGCTTTTAACCCAGTAAAACCTGGCTTCTAGGGCTGATAATAGCTTTTGAAGCAGATTTTAATGAAAATGATTTTTGAAAAAGGAAAAGAAAAATGACATGAATCTGGTTTTCTTCAACTGTTATTATACCTCTACATTGATATTGAGCAAAAGAATATTCTTTTTTTGTTTGATGTTTTCTATGTCTAGCCATTTGGGCCAGCATTTCATTTGTCAAAACCTCTTTTGTATGAATTTATTTTCTGGATGATATGTAATGTTTATGATGGCTAACAGAGACGCTAAAAACTAGAGAGTTGAGCTTTGTAAATTTTAATTAAACACTGGCTTTTGGTAATAACCAACAGTCCATTTCAGAACTCCAGGTCTTTAGTACTTTGATTGTTAGATTTTGCATCTTTCTCCGTTATTTTGGAGGTTTATGGTAATGGTACTTAAAACTTTCAGAGCAAGTTCAATATTTACTGTGCTTCCTGTTTGATATATCTGTGGTCAATAACATCACGCATGCTGAAGGTTAATATCAGGATTGCATGTGTGGTTGTTATGTTTCAGGGTCCAGTTATAATACCCAGGGGATCTGTAGGCAAGGGAGTCGGAGCTGCCAATGCCGCAGGAAAGGTGGTATCTGCCCCTATTGATATTACCATCAAACCCCCATCAGGTAAGCACCTCACCATTCATATGAAGATATTTTTATATCACAGTTGCACAGATATTTTGCAAAGCTGTACCATGAAAATATATTAGGGGTTTGAATACTTAATCCAGAGAAATTACTGTTTGTCTTCAGAAATGATGTATTGATAAATCTTCTGACTTGTCCAGGAGCATTCTTTACTTTCCTTCCAACCTCAGTACAAACTATTATTCCAGCGTAAAACTTAAGATTTCAGTATGTAATATATTACAAGTTTGACTGCACTAGAGTGAAACCAAGTTTCATCAAAATCTTACTAAAGTATAGTTTCAACAGTGGTTTAACAAAAATCAGCCAAACAGATGGAAGGTTGCCTCGTAAATTTGCATAGGTATTTTGAGATTAAGAAACTGGTATATAAGGTTTTATTTGAATCTTTCATGTTGTTCTTTGGGTGCTGTCAGAATTCCTGTAGTCCAGATCAAAAGAGGATGGTATTCCATATGTTAGCTCCGAAAAAGGAGCCAGACTAGGGTCATGTTCTTTTCATTTCTGGTCCTCCAGTACTAATTGGAGGAGGGAATAATTGGCTTGGACTGGGGACTACAACAATTTATCACTTGCAAACAGTTCTTTATCATCAAGATATATATATGTGGAGAAAAATATATTTTTTTATTATGAGTGAGGTAGAGACATTAATGAGATGATCATACATGTTTGTCTGAGGTTTTTACTACTTGAAAAAAATATATATTTGACCCAGTACAATTTTAATCAGCACAAATATTGACAAGATGTTGGAAGAATTTTACATGTGCATATTTTATGAAGTGATCTTGCATTGAGTTGGTCATTTTTTTTTAACCATGGTTGAAAGTATCCTTATGATAGGATTTTGATCATATCTGATAAATAGGCATATGTCATCAAGGTATGATTGTGGGTGAAATTCGTGCATATTAATGATGTAATATCGTATTTAATTGGCTGTACTTGTCAGAACTTGCAACTCTATTTCTAATCAGATTTTGATCAAACTTGTTAAACATTCTGATTGAATCAAGATATACGATGAGTGTGATTTTGAACAAGACTTGTGAATATTATTATTGATACAGGGCCTCCCTTGGAAATATTTTTCTTTTTGCCAAGAAATTCACCAAATTTTAATATTTGGAGCCACTTTTCAGCCAAAGGAGCCATGATGCAGGGAATTAAATATATGTATAATATATTGGCTCCATTTTTAATCTATATAAACATGGCCATAAAACAGCTTTTACATGTTTTTATTACATTTCAGAGCACAAGAATAATTATTAATAAATATAACAATACCATTATATCCACGTGAAGTTCAGTATATAGCATATGAAAAGCAAGAATGAATTAGAACATTTCTTTGTAACTGATTCTACAAAATACTGCTTAGTCTTTTGAACAATGTCACTGACACTTCATCAGTACCCGCCTCATTTTTTCCCCAGACCATTTCTTAAATGTCTTCCTGAAATCAAAATTCTCAACACTGAGCCCATCAATAAAAATTCACATTAAATTTTTCAGAGTAGATATACCCATAGAATTTCTTAAGTTTGTTTTGATCACAGTCTGCAGTAGAAATAGGAACAATAAGTAACCTGGTAGCTGCCTCAGATGCAGAGCTACATTAGCCATATTCTTTGTGCTTTATACAGACTTGTTTTATAAAGTAAATTTTTCATTGATATGTGACTCTGGCCCTTTACAGTCATTGACTGGCATCCTTATCGTGCACAACCCCCGGCCCATGGGCCAGATCCAGTCCATGAATGTGTTCTGTCTGGCCCTCAGGGCAAATTAAAACAACACAGAAATCTGGCCCATGAACAATAATTATATTAAAGAAATTAATGTTTGCAGCCCTCAAGTGATCTTAGAAAATGCAATCTGGCCCTTGGCCGAAAAAGGTTGTGCATCCCTGTTATAGCAGCATCCTGTGTTACTCTTAAGCTCAGACCACAAAAATGTGCTATCTAAGTAAATAATCCCTATCACACTAAGCAGTCCTAAGTGCCTCTCAGACTCACATTTTGCAAATTCATAAATTAACAACACATGCAAATGACAAAATCATTTTGCCGACCTGTTGAACAATATTCCCTGGTCATTCCTTATTTCCTGCTAATCACACTTAATTGCTTCTCAGAACCAACTGACAGCTTGCTGGCAGTTAGCTGCAATCTTGTTCAAATAACATCTTATTCATTATCTACCAACATGATCCACTGACTGCCGCAGATAGTGAAAACAGCTATTAAGTGGCCTGAGTCGCTTATATCATTGAAAAATCAAAAATTAACTTTATACAAATTCGTAGCCAGCAACTTTTGCCAGTTAATAAAAAATAGTGCCACTTTCAAAATTCTTTTGCATTTGTCGCCAAATGCGAAGTCTAGTGGAGGCCCTGCTGATATAGTCTTGTATCTGATTGTCTTATCTTACTACCAGTCTGGAGACCAAAATTCCAATCAAATTTTGCTCCATTTTGGTAAGTAAGCTTGTGTTAGAATTTTATTAGTCTTAATAACGTGAGATCTGAGAATATTAGCGAGATACCCTGCATCTGACTGGTTGAGCTTGTTACCTCGCTACATCTCAAGTCTACATTCTTATCCAATTTCTATTAAACTAAGTAAATGAGTTTGTATATTCTGGATCTTGCAACATGATATAGAAGTTTGTTAGATAATTTTTAAAGGTTTTAATCTTGCTATACTGTATAAAACATTGCCTGTAATGGTCAGCTTTCAAGTTACGTAAACAGGTGTCATGCCCATCTGGACCTCTTGTTTTGGTTAATATTCCGTAAGTAAAGTTTCCAGGATCAAATTTATTTCAGACTGCATAGGTATCTTCACTTGGGCAGAGACATTTCCATATTAATTGAGGGTCAAGGTCAGTGAAAATAGATTTGCTCGTTTGGGCTCCATATGGCATGTCCATTTTCTCAAGTTTCCCCACACCCGTTTTTTAAAATAAACTTTATAGTTGCATCATAGTTGAAGAAGAGCAGTGCCCCATTGATAGTGATTGATAGATCAAAGGTCCAAGTCATTGGGTGTGAAATTGCAAAATTATGTTAATTTTTCATTTTTAATAGTTGTGGTCAGTTGGGGATCAGCCATTTTTCTGAAGGCTATTTTACTTTTATATAAAAGATTAAATTATACATTGTAGCATTGTTTTGAAGTTCGTATGCTTTTCCATGTAAAAATTATTAATCCAAAGGTAATTCTTATTTTAATTTCAGGAAATAAGCTAGATGGTGTCAACATGGTAAAAACCATTGAAATCCCAGTTTTACCTCCAGAAAAGGTAAAAATAACATGTCGGGCATTTTAAGATTGGTGTCATTATTTAATGACTTGCAGCTGTATGATGTCAGAATGCAGTACTGTTGTAGAATATTTGTAAGTAGTGTTCTTACAAATATTCTACAGCTCAATTTTTAGATTGCGTAACTGTCATTAAATGACAGTGAAAATGAAAAAAAGCTTGACATTGTATTTACCCTTACTGTTTTGCATTGTTTTCCTTTCTCCAGCAAAAGAAGCTGCTTTTGGATCTATATCTAGTTATCATTAAAAAGCAAGGCACTAAAATATGTCTGGTGAAGCCGTTTTTATTGATCTGTTGACTCTTGTTGTGGTGGATTTAAGGGGCAGTAAGGAAGGCATGAGGGGTAGAAGTTAGTGCGCTGTGATGGTAAAGGGGGAACCACTCTTGCTACTATACCTTGAGAACTTAGTCCATCCATATGTTACAATCTGTTGTCTTTTAGAGCAGAAATGCCTCAGTTACTATGATACACTGGAGCAGAATACAGAGAAAGCTACTTTGCCAAAAAAGTCTGATCTATTTGTGTAGTGGTGGTGTTTTACAGTAAACACAAATGAGTTTGACCAAGCTAAATATGCTTTGTGCGTGGTGATTTTGAGTGTTTTCATTGGCATAGGAGGGATAGTGGCTAATTACAGTAATACTTATAGCATGCCTAGCACTGTGTATTACCTTGCATGTTTCACTGGTTTCTGAAAGGAATCACAGCAGTTAGTAACTCAGCCTGATGTTTTTCTGTGACAGTCTAACACACTCCACACCAGAGTTAGCACAAGTCTGACTACACCTGTTACACCTAATATTAAACAGCGTAATTCAAGGGAAGATATATTAGTGGAAAATGGTAGTATAATTTGTGTACAGTGCAGTACATTATAAAATATGGGGAAAATATTGAGTGATGGAACAGTAGATGGCATTTCTTGTATTAAATAAAACAAATTAGCTCAATTAAAACAAATTCCCAAAGTTTTCAAAGATGCTAAATGAATCAGAAATCTTGCCAGGACTCAAAATTTGCAGTAAATTGCTTGCCCAAGGTAGTAAATTTAGTATCAGGCTGTGCAATTGTATTACCCCAGAGTATAATTAGCTGAGATATTGCTTGTGTTTGTCTGTCCATAAACATCTGTTATTATCCCAGTATGAAGCTATGGGTAATTATATCCATTTTTTAGTCCATCTATCCACATATTCAATATTCATTTCTATGTTGAATGACATTGATGTGACAAAATTACCTCTGCTGCGTCACAAATTCAACCCACCTGGAAAGAGAAAAATTTCATCTTTTCCATCAATATATCATATAGTACAAAAGAACTGTCACCACTGCTATACGGGTTATCCATATATCAGCTGTTCACTCCCAATTAGGGGTGCAGTGGTATACCAGTATATTATGGTTCGCTGATGTAGCACAATATTTACAAGGTCTTGTGTTTCATCCAACAAATCTCTGTATACCACGCAATTTTTCTTATATAATTCAAGAACCATGTTTCCTTTTTTTCCTAATGCATGCTTAGCACGAGATTGCAAGAGAATGTAAACTGAGATGCACAGTACCAATATTCAGGCAAAGTTTAAATGGGGGATTGCAAACCAAGACCAGGGATGTTTTTCCAGTTATAAATAATAAGTAGACTTCACTTTGCCTCAGATATTCATGTCCTGTTCGTCATGACATTAAATGAACAGTATTTAAAAATGAACAGTATTCAGGATTCCATGGTCATAAATGTATCAAATCCTCTAAAATAATGTATTATCATCTCCAATACCTGGAATGTACAACAACAAAATGATCAGCATCTGCTGTTAGGATGGATATTTTAGCTTCAAAGAATAAAATTAGAGCAAAACATGTAAACAAATAGTGGCTGCATCTGATGTTTTCTGTGTGAATAAATGGTCAGTCGGATCAAAGGGTTTATGTCACTTTAACTTCCTTTTCTTGTCTCCAGCTACTGATGAACATTGACTAATTTGTCAAGTTATTTGACAGGCGAGTAAACCTGAATTTTAATTTTCAGATTTATTTTTTTACATGGATTTGAAATTATTCCTAACAAAAAAGTAAAAAATGCAGTTTGGAAATCTTAAAAGATTTTTCCACCATGTACACATATTGCTAGATCTAGAAACATGAAACTTGTTGAGGAGATGCAAGTTCAGGACTCAAATTTAATGGTAGTTGGCTACCTGAGGTTGTTAAATTTCATGTCTTACTAGTACTATTCATAATTTCAGTAGCCCAACAGAGGTCTTGGAAATGATTAATTACGCATATTTGGATGCAAATTTTTTATCAGGGACACTGAAAATCACTTACACAGGAGTCCTCTATGCGCATGCAATAACTGGATGGCAGATTCAAAGGCTTGCCAGTCCTACTGAGTGGGAAATTATGTTGATCAATTGATCATTTTACCTATGCTGATATTTAGAATGAGAAAAGTCGGTGGCTTTAAGACCCCCAGACCTACATGTTGTTACTGTAAGAGTACATTGGAAGAACATGACACTAATAGCTGGGTGGCAAGTTCAGTGACTTTGACTAGCTTTTGCAAATCATGAACTTGATTATTGCTTTCATCAGAAAAGGGTGAAGCAGTTCCATCACAAGTTAATTCTGAGCTAAAGCTTTGAACTGTTAAATATTGTATGACCTAATTTTACACCTTGTCTGACTAATATTCTGTTTATATGCAGGGCTCTTTTCAGCATTAATTTGAAAGACCACTATATACTATCATAGATGCGAATGCAAGTACTTGGTATAATTTCAGATTATTGGGGTCTCCGATGTGTGAAAGCACTTGATAAAAATGAATGCTCAAGAGATCTGATTTTGTTATGTCTGTTAATCTGTGCAACATATTAGTCTTTTTTAGTTACTTTTGTAAAGGATTATGTCATCATTTCCAAATGTATTATATTTTGTTTTATTGTCTTGAAATTTATAAATGTTAATACAAATATCAGGGGCAGTTACAACTTAAGTGCAGACAAATTAATGTTGATAATACTTAAGTCCTTCACTCTAGCAAAATATTTTTGGTTCTGTATGAATTATTTGTTGTAATGAACAAAGTATTATTGGAAGAAACCTATAATGGGGAGTTAGGGGGAAAATAATTTCAGCCCCTTTTTATTGGGGTTCATTAAAGCAAGAAACGAACCAGCTTTGACTCGTACAGCAATTAATTTCTTGAAACTGTAAAACATAGCTAGAAAATTCCACTTGTCTGCTTGTATTTTTGACTGGTAGCTGAAGAATGGCAAGTCACTTATTTCAGGATGCTCATTATATTTTGCATATACAGTATTATGTACAGTGTAGGACAAGTAAAATTGATGTGAGATGAGTACAAGTTTCAAGTCATTTACCCCTTCAGGATAGGGAGCCCACTGAATAATTCAGTTCACAATATCTTCGAGATGCTATTAAAAATAGGTACCATTTGTACTTATTTGAACCTGGTATTTGTGACCTTTCGAGTAATGTTATTTTATGAATTTCCAGCCCGAGCAGAAGAAGAAACCTCCGGTAACGCCTAGCCCACTGGAGAAGAAGCCAGATGAGCTGGAGTGTCGAACTTGTAGGATGACTTTTGCTAAGCAGCAGCAATATGATTCTCATCTTCAATCGGTTGATCACCAGCAGGTATTAAGATTTTCCTCTGAACTGTTGCCACAAAGCATTTTGGCAAAATCTGTGAAAAAGAGAAAAAGCAGAAGATATACATAATTTGTTATCTCTTGTGGGGTCACCTGGTGGATGCTAAATTGTTCAACTTCACCACCATAATCTATTTCTGTTATTCATTAGTAATTAAGGGGAATTCTTTTCTAGGTCTTTCAACTTTCTGCATATTGAGTGGTCATGATAAAACCATCACAGTTCTTGTGCTGATGACTGTAGTCTAATATGTAGTGGATTCCAGATTTAGTACCTGCAGATACTATGAAAGATGTTGGAAAATGTATGATGTATTTTTAGGGAGCACTTCCTTTCCAAATGTTGCCTCAGAACAGTTAACACTGTATATTTACAGTTGTATCTTTTAATTTAGCTCTAATCTCTCAGTTTATTAATTTAAAAGTAAAAGAATAATCAAAATGATATTTATCAGTGTCAGTAGTGGACATTAAGATTAGTTATTTAGGAAATATATTTTGATGAAGTGACTATGGGAAGCACATGCAAAGACGTGGCAGTCCTTATGAGATGAGATGGGATGCACTTCTAATAAACATAGAATAGGGAAAAAAAAGGATGAACAAGAGGAAGAACTTGTGTACCTAGAGCATATAGCACTTTTAAATACAACATTTAAGCCTCTGGTAATGTTTTATGTTGGCACTCTTCTGCTTTGGTCTGATAATCACTACTGATATCTGGCCATATCTTTTTTTATAAAAGAGGATTTCCTACTATGTTGGCAAGGCCAAAAAATCTTTAACAAAACTTTTCTTTAAAGAAGCAGTCTTTTATTTCTTAATTGTCTGCTAATCCAAGTATACTAAAAGTTTTAATTCTTTTATTCAGTTCCAGTTTTGCAGCTGTTGTATCATTCAGACCCATAATATGATAATTATGTCCATTACTTTTTTCTCAGATATAATGAAAGAAATGGAATAAAAGGTTTTAGTTAGTATTAGCAATTTTAGCTTATTGTAATTATGTACATGCTTACCAACTCATTCATTCAACATAAAAATGTGTCTTAAATCAAATGCATTTGAAGAGCAAAAAATATGCTTTCTTGATTTTTTTCATTTGATACATCTATCCTTCTAAAGAAAAGTGAAGTTGAAATACACAATTAACTAACACTCTGACAAATAAGACTCACAGAATCAAACAAAATACACAGGAAATATTTGATGCAAGCCAAGTATATGCAAACAAAGAAAGCTCGCTAAAATTGAGTGAAGAATCATCCTTGGAATATTGCAGACTTTAAGAAATGGTGGTTTTGCAGGCGTATGCAAAGCAATTTAGCCAAGAAACCAAAATGTTAAATAATTTAAAATGTACTATTTTATCTGATCTTGTTGCCATGTCCAAAAGTTTAAGAGTAAGTCTTTACATTTCAAATATTTTTGATGAGAAATTCAAAGTGTCTTTGTCAGTACCTGTGTATACTTGGTCAAGTTCAGCCTTTAAACCATTATTAAATCATTCGTTTTGCACATAAGGTCAGTTTCTCTAACTTGAGGTCGATGACAGTATTTAGACAATAGCTTTAAATATGTGCAATGAAATTTCCTTAAACCAGAAAGTCTGGACTAAACATTTGGGCTATTTTATAGAGGTAGTCAGCATATTTTAAAGAGGTAGCCTGCACAAAGTGGTGTGGTTGGTATTAGAACACTGATTGATTCTAAAATTGTTTACCAGTCTGTGGAGGAAACTGTGTTTCAGAGGGCTGGTTTATGGTTTTCATAGTATTACAACAGTCTAATTGGTTATGAAATATTTGTCCAGACATATCTGCAAAGGAAGCAGAGTTTCAGGGGGTTGGTTTTGAGTTTAGTTAGGATCAGAAGTTTAATTGGTTCTGAAATACATTGTCAGTCTGCAGAGGAGGTGGGGTGTCAGAGGGCTGGTTTAGGAAATACTTGGCCAGTCTGCATATTAAGATGATGGGTTTCAGAGGACTGGCTTATGGTTTGGCTAGCTTGAGAATGGTCTAATTGGTTTTAAAATGAACATCGTCAGTCTTCAGTGGAATCAGTTTCAGATGGGTGGTTTATGGTTTGGATAGCTTGAGAATGGTCTAATTGATTTTAAAATAAACATCGTCAGTCTACAGTGGAGTCTGTTTGAGATGGCTGGTTTAAGGTTTGATTAGTATACGAACAGTCTGAGTGGATCTGAAATAATTGGCCACTTTGCAGACGAAGTGATATTTCAGAGGGCAGGCATATGGTTTAGTTAGCATTGGAAAAGTCTGATTGGTTTGGACATATTTGTCCTGTCTGTAGAATAAGTGATGTTTCAGAGGGTCTGGATTACGGAAGTTTCATTGTATGAATTATAGACACAAGATAAAGATAGAAGTCTAATTTCTTTGAGTCAGTGTTATGTGACTAATTTGGCTGAATGTATTTTTAGTACAACATTGTAAAATATTCTTCCTATTTCTGTACAGAATTTTTTTATGCAATCCTGTTAAGTGGATTTTTTTGTACATTGGACTTGTAATGCAGCAGAGATTTGAAAATCTTTGACAACAATCTATTGGACCAATGCATGTATTATTATTCTAATTAAAGAGTTGTCTCTTAGGGTATCAAGTAATGATAGATAACCTTGGGCATCAAATAAAGATAGATAACCTTGGGCATCAAGTAATGATAGATAACCTTGGGCATCAAGTAAAGATAGATAACCTTGCGCATCAAGTAAAGATAGATAACCTTGGGCATAAAGTAATGACAAATAACTTCAGACATCAAATAAAGATAGATAATCTTGGGTATCAAGTAAAGATAGATAACCTCGGGCATAAAGTGTTGATAGATAGCCTCAGACATCAGATAAAGATAAATAACCTTGGGCATCGAGTAGTGATAGATAACCTCGGGCATAAAGTGTGGATAGATAACCTCATACATCAACTAAAGATAAATAACCTTGGGCATCAACTAATGATAGATAACCTTGGGCATCAAGTAGTGATAGATACCCTCGGGAATAAAGTAATGATATAACCTCAGACATCAAATAAAGATAACCTTGGGCATCAAGTAATGATAGATAACCTTGGGTATAAAATAATGACAGATAACCTCAGACATCAAATAAGATAGATAACCTTGGGTATCAAGTAAAGATAGATAACCTCAGGTATAAAGTATTGATAGATAACCTCAGACATCAGATAAAGATAAATTACCTTGGGCATCAACTAATGATAGATAACTTTGGGCATCAACTAATGATAGATAACCTTGGGCATCAGGTAGTGATATATAACCTCGGGTATAAAGTGTTGATAGATAATATTAGACATCAGATAAAGATAAATAATCTTGGGCATCAGCTAATGATAGATAACCTTATGCATCAAGTAGTGATAGATAACCTCGGGTATAAAGTGTTGATAAATAACATCAGATAAAGATAAATAATCTTGGGCATCAACTAATGGTATATAACCTTGGGCATCAACTAATGATAGATAACCTTGGGCATCAAGTAGTAATAGATGACCTTGAGCATAAAGTAATGATAGATAACCTTGAGCATAAACTAATGACATAATCTTGGGGATCAAGTAACAGTACATAACCTCAGGCATAAAGTAATGACAGATAGCCTCATCAGATTAAAATCTTTAGTGTAAGATCTATTTTTGATTGAGACAAGACAAAGGGATTAAGATACGAATGATATAAAAATAATAACAAAGATTCAGAGAAACTGACTTTTTACAACTAATCTTCATAGTTTCATTGCACAGAAAATAGCATTGAGGTCTGTTGGCTTGAATAAGGTAATTTGAATTTTAATTGTTTTCTGACTTTTCATTATTTCAGTTGAACTAGTTTTGGAATTAATTTTGGACAAAATTTGTGCGGTGTAAGTGCCCACAAATAAAGCTTGTAATGTTAAGATATATATTGTTCAATTAATAATAGAAAAAACTTGTACATGTGTAGACATTCTTATATGTTGTATGTATAAAATGTATAAAGAAATAATCCATTCACTAGTAGAAAAACTAATACCTGTGTAGAAATTCTTATTGTATATGTAAAGAAATAATTCAGGAAGTTTAAGAGCTATATAAATCAATGCTATTTCTTTTGGTTTTTGTTGCACCCTATCATGCTAACACACGTTGTATTTCCATCATTTTTGTCGAGCCTGCCTTGGCAAAAACTCGTCACAGTGATTATCCATGTATATGTCCATCTGTACGTTCATCCACCCTCTAGATTAACGCCGGTGTACAAGTGGCTTAGTTCAAACTCAGTTTTTACTTTCATGTGAAACAGAAGGTAGGCTCGACAAAAGGGGTCTCATATTTAGTATCATATATCATCTAGAAACATTTAGATGGTTTTAATGGCTAACAAAACTCATGTTGTTTAATGTTATGCAGTGATACCAATCTCTCATCATTGAACTTTCTAATTATTCATATAACAAATGTGTATCAAATGGAAACTATTCATGTGGAAAGTCTAATGAATAAAAGTAAATTGGCATTTTCAGAATAGTTTAAATTGATAAAAGTTATTCTGTGACTGAATGAGGCATTAATTATTATGAAATGATGTAAAATCTGTTTGCACGGATGAAATTAGAAGGGACTGTTCATTGTACTTGCCCTAAGCATTATTCTGTTTTGAAAAATCTCAGATATGTAGAGTGTTTAAAATATGTTACTGAAAATTCTATTCTTCCTCAATAGAAAGACTTAAACCCAGTTTAGGTTGGTAATAAAATGCTTATTCTTTTATTTTTGGGAATATGTGCTTATGACTAAATATGAGCCTTGAATCGGGAATATATGAAAATGAGAATTTCTGAAAAGGGGTTATTCCTCTTTCTGGATAGATAGTCACTTACATATCAGTAATAACCACTCAATCATTCCTTGCTTCTGTACCAAATGAAATTTCCTCAGTTTATCTATAGAATGCTCAAGTTAGAAATCCAAGCATGTTGCTTAATAACCATTTGAAAGCTAAGAAATATTTCAACCTTTGCAACTGCTTAATTTTATCAGGTTTTGTTGGAATGACGCAGGTAAGACAAGTGCTTGACAATTGTTATCAGATATTCTTTTATAAGTCATTGCAAATATCATCACATTTATCATTGCCTTAGTTTTGTTCTCTTCATACCCATTAATATTTCCATTTTATGAAAGAAAATCACTGAATTATTATTAGAATAAATTTCCCGCATTCACTGTAATAGTAAATTTATTTAAAGGATGAGCATTACTGCACAAAACATTAATGGCAGCTTCTTTTAGAAAGTGTTGATGGAATGTGATTTCAGAAATATATGCAGCAATTTGTTTTTAGAAATTGCGTTTGTACGATTTAATAATAGCTTTTGTTTAAAGGCCACAGTCATTATCTCTGTCTGAGTGCAAATGAGACTTTTAAACTGACTTGACATCTTTCTCTTAATCATTCTTGGTTTACAGTGTTACAGTCATCTTACATTTTGTTTTAATAGTACAAACTCATTTAATAAAACCTTGTTGCAAGAGAGAAAAATAGTAATGTACTGTAATATTAAATGTGAACAACAGATGTTTCTATTATAAAGCAACTTCCGATACAAAAACAATATTTCAGTTTGTTCAAATCTTAGACATGAAAATTCCACAATACAGTTCCTCATTCTATGCAAAGTCAGATCCCACATATTAATACTCACTGTAGTTTTGCCTAGACAATGAACCAATGTAACAAGCTTATTTGTACAAAAGTGTCACTTCATGTTCTCTAAGCATGTCTAAACTTTTGACTTCCATTGTTGGGATTTGCTTAAAATTTATATTGTGTGACTTAGCACCAAGACCTTATGTTCTTTTGATGAGTGTATAAATGAATGTTTTGTTAGAAAGTACCCCTCTGATTTTGAATGAACAAAATTGTTCAAATTCTTTGATGTCGAGCTGTTGGGTCATACAAGGTGAGGTGTGGGATCAATTTTAGGGGAGAAAAAAAAATTGTGCAGCTTTTTTTCCACACAAGTCAGCTAACTTGACATTATTCAGCCAATCCAGTGTTATCATTGACCTATTTCCCCGCCACTGTTTCCAATTCTGTACCACCTTCCTTGTTGCTTTTTTGGTGATTTAACCAGGATGGTGGCCTTTCCCCTGTTGATTCCATAATTTTGGCAATACCGTAAAACTGCAGATAAAACCAGTGCATTAATTCATAAAGCAGAATTTCAAAAAACAAATTACTGTCCTTTTTTTAAATTTGATCATGATGTATTCAGAATTCAGTTTTAAGAGTTTCAAAATAATTGATGACATCCGTCACCTTCACATTTTTTTATCACAAGGAACAGATCTTTCAGACATGAACTTATTGTAACTAGCACATTTTGTTTTAACATTATCTTATTATTTACATAACATCTTGTACATAATACCCCTTAATTCATTCCTGAGTTTTGTATAACTTTGCAAGAAAAACACTTAAAACATTTATGGGAATTTTTAAAGTTATAGTTGGTATGTGAACGGCTCCGAAGCTCTTCCAGTTTTAACTCAAAGCCAAGATTATGAAAATTATGGAGATTGGCCATCTTCGTTTATTTATCTTTACCGCATGTTCATTGGTGTGACGTAGTGATAGTTTCATTCAGGATGACATGGCATTAATATTTCAACAAGTATACAATAACAGAAATAACTTTACTATTATTGTCTTACTACTTCATATATTGTTTTGTTTAACCTTTATTTCATCATTTTCCCAACACTCTTCGCTCTGTCTCTTTCTTTGCCCAGTGGCTGTATAATGTTAGACATAATGTACATTATGTTTCAGCTGCATCTTTTGAATTTCTTACAGATGTCACATTTTTTTCCCCACCCATGTTACACTACTCTCAGTCTGTGCATGACCATATATTTGAATATTGCAGCCAATCTCTTCCAATCTAACATTTGCGGAGATGAAGCAAAATCATATATAGACACTAACTGTTTTTTTAATCATGTATTTGGTGTTGTTCGGGAATTTAGAAGTTGATGGTGTTCATTTTTGTTTCTGAAATGTTTCAGGACTTCAATCAAAGATGACTTTCTCAGAAGAGCAAACTTATCATTGGCAATACAATTGTAAATTTTTTTTTGAAGTTGAATTTTTAATTACAACTTTTAAGATATTTACTAATGAACAGCTTTTCAGCCGCAAAACTACCTTTCCAAAATTTTAAACATTTTATGAAACATGAGTATTGAATAACCAAAAAGAATGCTGATAATTAAGACATATTATCCACCTGTCAGATTTATTAAAAATTGTTTTGCGGGTTTTCAGTAAAACCAGAATCTGGTTGAGATTTTGCAGTTTGTAGACAAGTCGCCTCAAGTTTCAAATGCTTAAAGAGAAAAAGAAATTTGTGATTGCTCAAAGGAGAATTTTTTTTCAAGTGCTGAGAAGAAGAAAACAAAACATTACTCCGAATGTTTGAAATTAAGTAAGTAGGATAATCAGATGATTTCAACAATTAAAGTCCTGAAATGTTGAGAGAATCTCTTGTGAGGAGATACTGTTAGCACAACAGCCACCACTGTTACTACTACCACACTACTCATCAAGGTAAACTGGCTAGTAGCTTTGCTGTACGTGCTTGTAGACTATTGAGTATTTGCTGCATGTTTACCAGTAGAGGCATTAAGGTAAATGTCTCAACTCTGGTATGGCTATGGGATGAGTATTTCACATTTCATGCCAGTTATTTACCATATGTAAACAGGTATTCCTTGGTTCTTGTGTCTTTTCTGTAATGGTAGATTTTCTGATCTTAGGGTGCTAGCAGTGGTTTAATACCACTTCAGTACAGATGCTGTGTTATAACCTAAAGCATTAAGCAAATTGAGTAGATTCAGGTTCACATGGTGGCTTAGTTGACAATGAAAAATAACAGAGAAGTCATCGAGTCTAAAGGTAATTAATAATCATAAACACTGGTCCTTGCAGTGTCCAAGGGCAGTGAGGATATAGCCCAGAGGGAATGTTTATAATCAATCAAATTACTGATAATGAATATCAAGCAATGAAAGAGGTTTTTCAGAATAGTTAAACACGCACCATTTCAGATACCTTTGAATAACGAATCAGTTTACATACAAGATATGCAAACACACCTGATTTGTTGCTTCACTTAAAAAGAAGAAAGCACAGTGAACTTTAAGATGAAATTTCTGCCCAAAAGTCAGGCCATTCAGTCTGAGTTATCCAGATTGTGTGTATCAGATAAAGATTGATATAAACAGGTCATTAAGTGTGTTTTGGTTCATTGTAGAGGTTCCATAATATAATATTCAAGTAGACTAAACTGGTTGATAAAATACATTATGATTTTTTTATCTAATGGTTTATGAGGGCAGCCAGACTTTCATCACCTTGAATATGGTTAATTGTGTTTTATTTTATATGCCACTTTTGATTTCAGCAGGGGCTCTTGACTTGGTCATGTCTGTCAGTATATATGTCCATCTGTCTGTCCAGAGAAGTTTGTTCACAAGATTGTGCAAAAGCCACTCCACCTAGACGGATAAAAATGTTTGATGGCAAATGTGATCCATATGTAGATGACCTGACGAGATTTTCAGGCCATTTCAGTCGCTTTTCAATGTTTTACACACAATAAAACTATTTGTGCTTGGACTTCTTTTAATGAAAACCTTATTAGCACTATTAAGCAAATCAGTTTATGGTAGACTTGTCAAATTTGATGGTATTTTGTTCAGCATATAAAGATAACCTGATTAGATTTTCATGCAATTATTGCAATTTTTGGGTACATTTTGGATCTGTTTTGACATGGAGATTTTGATAAACGGTGGAAGCATATGTTTAGCAAATAGACATGGAGTATTTTTAAGGACTGTAAATACAGTTGTTTGATAGTCATATGACTGGAAATTTATTTCTATACAGATTACACTTTCACATGTTGATGGACATATCTTGTCAAAATTCATACTCAAGAATTGACCTGTGGGTTGGTACACTTTGTAAAAGACGATGAAATCAAGACTGCTTTATTCCAATGCACGGAATTAATGGCTGATAAATAAATCACTTATAAAAGTAAGGGATGTTCACATAATATCATTGACAAAATATCACATTATTTCTATAATTAAACATTAATAGATCTGTCTGTGTGTGTAACATGAAGGACAAACAAGACGTGTGAAATATTGTACACTGATATATAAACCTTGTTAGAATCTTTCAGAATGTCATCTATTCAGGCAGTCATCAACATTTACACCATCTGAATTATCTTTTTGTTGCACCTGCCATGACATTGGATTGATTTTCACAGTGATCACTTTGGTGTTATGTGCACGTCTGTATATCTGGCCACACACTAGATTAACCTCAATCTTGAAGTTATGTAGTCAGTTTATAAAGTTCATTTGTCCATAGGGTCATGTTATTTGGTATATGGATATATCTTGATGTGTACAGAACCACTTGACCAAAATCTGAAGGTGGGCTCGACACATAGGTTTGGCCAGCTTATACTTGTCAAATAATTTTTGCACGAATACAATTTTAGTGCAAAAAATAACTTTAAAAAAATTAATTTGTTAAAATTTTATAAATTTTATGCTTCCTAAAATTGTTTATTTACAATACTTTCTAACTTTGAAATAAATTAAGTCGTGGCTTTATGTACGTCAAGGAACATTTACCTGTTGCTGTGATATTTTATAAGTAATGGCTGGATAGAAGGGAAAGGAGTACATTTCCTTCATTCTTTGTTTCTTTTTTTTAAAGTTTCAGTGCAAGCTGATGTATTCAAAATATTTTGTTTCTTTGGAATGAAATTTATTTTCAGTTTTATGTCGAGTGTCATTTAATTGGTATGTAGAATCATTTTGGTAAAGGTCATCATAATCTTATTGTCTCATTGCACATAGCATATTATGTATATTTTGATGGAATATATATAAATTTATTGATAAATATCCTTCTGTCTTTTACTGCAGAAACGTAAATTTATCTATTTCTTATTTCATATAAGAAAGGGTCATTTTGCCTGAGGAAATAAATTAGTTGATTTTATGTTTTAAACATTTTTTATGAAGATTACTATCAATCATATCAAATAAAATTGATGATTATGTGTTCAATTTTTTTCTCCATTAATTCAGCATAATTGGAACTGTGCAGTATTTCTCCATATTGCATTGCATCATACTGAACACGTGCTCTACACACAGCAAGTTCACGGTGCAATGTGCATGTCAATATTTGGTTGTATTTTTGTTTGTGGCTTTTTTGCATATGGAAGTGTATTCCCCTGGAATTAACAGAAATGATACTAGTTTGCTTTGAGTAGTGTTTCCTTCTCATTATTTAATAAATAATTATTTGGAAAGATTCATCTGTTTCAATTGATAAAATACCTGTTTTTATATGCTGCAATTTTAAATAATCCCCTAGCATGCCAGTGATGACATTGGAATATTATGCCCCAAATGGTTTTACTGTTGGTGACATGCATGAGCCTCAGATTGAGGTATCTATTGTAAAATATTAGTGCAAGATGTACCTCTTTTTTTTCTTTCTCCATGCATGTTGTAGAGCAACTAAATGGGTTCATGTTAGAATCATCCTCGATATTAAAGAATGAGTATATAATACATTACTACATTTGAATGGAAAATATGAATTCCATTAGGGAGTGGGGGGTAGGGGAAGCAATACTGTACTTCCAACATCATGCAGTTTTGCCAAAAAGGAACTTGTTCATATTTTCCCATGCAAATATAGTTACCTATATGCACTTAAAATAACTCATTCTGAGATTAAATCCTAACATATCACTACTCAAGTGAACGCTGCAAATAATTAAAATGGAAATCATGTACATAACTGACAGCCTGATTGTTATAAATCGTATCTTAGTTGTATTTTAATCAGAAGTAACCACTGATGCTGGTCAGTGAAACTTGTTTATAGCAAAGTCAATTTTGAGATGTACAAAAGTGATTAATTTCTACCTCATTGGTATTGTAATCGATGTATTTTTTTCTTTGACATGAATATAATAAAATTTGTTTCCAAAAACAAATGTCACCATTTGCTTTTGGTTTGCTATAAACAGGTCCCAGTGTACATTTGATTGGCATAATGGTATATACTTTTAAATTGTCTCAATGCTTGAGTAAACTGCCCTCTGAATATCTAATCGCTGCACTACCATTAATATACTGCTTTCATATAACCCTTGGTTTCACAGTACCCTGCTAATGTTTCTTAAATAACCTTGTGTTGCCTCTTTTTTTTCTCATTGTAGGAGAAAGTGTGTTTAATTTAATAGGTTCTTACTTTATTTATATATTTTGTCACCGTGTTTCCATCACTTTTTTCTGTCTGAAGTTAAGTTTGACAAATTTGAAATCGGCTTGTGTTTGTTAATCCTTTCATTTTCATAGATCATCATATTGTCCACAGGTTGCAATATGAAGCTGTCTGCTGAATATAATTATCCAAAGAAGAAAGAGTGTTTCATTTCTCATATGAGGAAATGTGCTATGGTTAAATTTTGTTCAAAGGTTTACACATTGCCAGTAGAATTGTTTCAGTACATTGGGTCACATTTGGTGGATACATTGCACCATGCTAATGTTTCCTTACCATATACCACATATACTTGGCAAGTCCAGTCCGACTGCAAGTCACATAGACCTAGATTTGCTTTAGCATAATGCTCCATCAGGTCTGAGTTTATGCAGTTTGTTAGGAGTAATCAGAACAAACAACAGAGATTCTGATCTGCCAGCGCATTATGCAGTGATAAATTGGGGTCTGTATTGTTTGCAGTTGGAATGGAATAATGAGTGTATAAGGTATTCAAAATTCTAACTATACAAGAAAACAGAAAAATGTTAAGCTGTTTCAGGGTGTCATAGCGTAGTGTTATTGTGATTTCCAGATATAGAGAGAGAGGTAGATTAAGTATACAGAACTTGTTTATTATGATGCTACTCATAGGGATTTGTACAGATACTGGCATGTATTGAAAACACCTTATAATCAAGTACATGATACATATAATGTTGCAACTGCTTAATAAAATAGAATCCTTGCCTTATAAAAGGAAGCTTGTTATAATGGAGGCTTATAGGCAGAGAGTGTTGTAATTTTTGCATACATTTCAAGACACTGGTATACTTTTTTTATGCAAAGGCAGCAGCAGCGTTGATGTTATGGTGTCATGTTGGTTTTTTTAAAGCCACCTATCTTCACTGTCTGAATCGTACAGGTATTACAGTTTTGTCTAAAATTTGTTCCCAAAGATGTTACAAGTTTGTGTTCCATGCATAAGCAGCAAGTTGTATGATGATAATGCCATAGAGAGGCAAGATACTGCATAGTACAGACCATTTGGCATGCATCCACTTTCCTTTTCCATAAACCTGTTTTTAATGTTACCCTGTTGTGGGGACAGTTTGTTGTTGTTAATAATTATGTATCATGCGGTGAGATTAATATGAAGTTATTTGTGGTCAACATTTTTGTTTAATAACTCTAGAACATGTTATATCAGGGGTGACAATTCAGATTTGTACCTTCTAGCTCAGTAAGGATAATGCGGTGAAAAATGTCCATTTTGTCATTATTGTACTCTATTGATTGTAACAAATGGGCAACTTAACCTGAAATTTTACTTGCCCAACAATGAACTTTTTTTTTTTTAATGTGTGTAGGCTAGTTGGGTTATGGAATTGTCATCTCCTGTATATTGACGCAGGCAAAAGCAATGTTGGGACTTGGCAGGTTTGTAATAGAGTGGTTCTTTAACAACATAGTGCCAATTTCTTTCCAAGGACACAAAATATGGCAAGTATCAAGGTGGAAATTAGGCTTCTACAAGATTCAGCTGATGTTCTTCTTGGAAATGACAAATGTTCAGTATGAAATTGAGACCCATGTCCTTAAGCCTTTGTGTTACCTCTCTTATCATTTTTACCATTATTGGACTTGGTGAAATGCACTTCATGAAAACTCCTTGTGAAGTTTCAGAATATTGTGAATTCACTTATTTTTTAAGGGCATCAATTTTCATTAATTTAAAAAAAAATGAATTTGTCAGTATGTAAATTATTAAAGATGGATTCCTGGTATTTTTGTTTTACAGTGGATTACTTTTTGTTTTATTTTGTTTTTAACTTTCTGTTTTGTAGCAACAATAATATTCTTAAAAATTGGTGGACCCTACAAAAATAGTGAATTCACGTTATTGTAGACAGATGTGTAAACTGCTTGACATGCAGCATATTCACTAACACTTATAACAAAGAGAGAAAAAACATGCAGCCATGTTTCTAGTACATTTTTTGTGTTGTAATATATAGATCAGTTGAAATTTCTTGGTAAGGCTTTATGCTGTGAAAAAGTACAGCAATTTTTTTCTGCACAGAAAACATCTTTCTTATAATTTAAATGGTTGACGGGGCTTCAACAGTATCATGACACTGGTCCCCCTGATGAAAGGCCACCCCTTTTATAAGACTGCCACCTTGACTGAGAACAAAATGTAATTTAACTACTTTGTTCTCAGTATGAAATACCACCATATTTTACAAAACCATTTTTTTTACTGCAGGATTGGTGGCCTTATAAGAGGGGAAGCAGTGTGCTGTAAATGAAAATTGTATTGAAATAGGATCTTCTTTTTACTTCTTGATACTTGCAACCATTTGAAAGGGTTTGCCTATATTTTGCTTTACTGGACCAATGTCTGAGTATTTATTTTCAAAAAGTCTTGACATTTCCTGTTTGGACTTATGTTTATGTTTCCTGTTTATGAATGTAATAACACATCTTAACATTTTGCATTATAAAAACTTAAAAACAGAAATCGGGGCATTATATATTGCAGATTCCTTTGTGGGTATAAAGTACCACATTAGAAGCGAAGCAGTACATTTTCGATCACTGATAAAGATCATTTGTAAAACTTTATTTCTGTGTAGTGATGCTGATTGACAAGTATCAAATAATATATCTACCATCTTTCTCTTTGATATTGGCCTGCATCCACTTTTGCCCCCTCCCACCCCCCACCCACCCCCCAATTGACTTATTTCTTGAATTATAGAAATATGATTACACCCAGTAAAGTTTATGTAAGGGGTAGAGGGGTAATTAAGGCTAGTGTCTTAATCATGTACTATAATAAAATAATTTGCAGGAAACATTAAAAAGAACAAAAATTGTCATTTTTTACAAGGGCACTTACATAATGTTTAACATTTCTATTAAGTGTTCAAAATGTCTGCAATTAAGTATATTTAATATTGTAATTGTTATCATTCATTCCTAAATCCAGTATCTGCAAGTCATCTTTAAGTGCCGAGTATTAAATCTTTTATTTCAAAATTCATTGAATGAAATGTGGCATTTTAAAGCAGCTTGTGTTTCAGAAATATACATATCCAAGATAAGTGCAAAGTAATGGTATCTTTTTTTTTCTTGTTGAAGCCCTGTTTGATCCCTTTTTTTGTCATGTCACAAGACCTGTATGCTTAATGTTTCTTTGTTTTTAGTCGGGTGATTGGACATTGTGTTAGCTGTCATTTAGGTCGTCTCCTAATCTGTGAGATATTTTGAATCTGAATCAAAAGTCAATTTTCCAGGTACATTCCTCTTTTTATATTCCTTACTATAGTTCACTCTGCTGAACATCTTGAATATCTGCATTTGTTTCTCATTGACTTTTCACTTCAGCTAAAATTACCAAATTAATTTCTTGCACGAATGATTTAAACATAATTCATGCTGACATACAGTGCAGCACCATTCATTCAATACATGCTGAAAAAGACTGGTCTATGTACATGTAATCTGCCATGTTCATCCCGAGTTCAAGAAGAGTTCATTTTTGATACTGCAGACAAATCAAAGGGAGACAACTACATTTTGGCCAAATAGAACCAAGTAGGAAAGATGATCACTATTTAATAAACAAAATGACTCTTCCACAGGTCATGGCAACATTTAAAATTTTTATGTAAACAGTCCACCCTGTTTTAACATATATTTAATGAGATGTGTTAAGCTCTGTGTCGATTTGAATGGTGTTGAAATATTTTGTGCACAAAACAAATTAGTTTTACATTTAATGACACTAATCTGAAAATTCACTGAGCAACAGATGTTGCATCATTCAGATTGTTGTACAGAACAAATTATAAATGCTTTGAAGATGTACAGAAAATATGTATTTGTTTATTGAAAAGTTTCTCCTTCCATTAAGATGTTATCTTCAGTTTGTAAACCATTACAAAATTAGATTAAAGGTCTTTCAGCCTGCTTTTCTGATTGAGATGATCCATTTTGATATTTAAGTCTTGATTTGATTGTCTGGGCTTTTTATCAAATATTACATATTTACAGCATTTCTTTTTGCATGCTACAACAGATGCAAAGATAATATATCAGTAGTAACTGAACATGCATTTTACACTTAAAAGAGGATGAAATATGCTATACTGCCAAATTTGACACATCACAATATTCGCATTGGATACTGACTTTTAAATTTTGATGTAAGTGATCCTTTGTACTGCAGGAGCTGTGGTGGATTAATGATTAATGTGTTAGCCTTGCAGCTGAAAGAGTGTGGATTAGAATCCTACTGTTTGATCAGCCTGGGTTCAGCTACCATGCTGTGTCTTTGTGCAAGGCACTTTACCCCAGTTGACTTGGCACTAAATAACCAATTTTTGTTGCTGTGCCAAAAAACACCTAACCAAACAAATCTGTCATATTGCATTTCATTCATTAGTAGTTGAAAGGGGGTGGGTGGGTGGTTGAGAACTGTGATTATGAACTATTCGAGGTTTAGTAGAAAAAATTTGCCACCTAAGCATAAATTGTCTTTAAATAAGATCCTAATATTTAATTTCATCTTTACACAATGTGTGGGCTAGTGTAGATTTTTCAGTGTAGAAATGGATATGTGAAACTCATGATTATTAAATTGATCTAATACAGTTTTGCTCTCTAGATCTTTCAAGTAATTATTTGAATGTACCATGGAATATTGTCTTGGATTTAGTTTGGGATTTTGCTTGTGAATATCAAGAAAATATGTCATGTTGCACCCATGCCAGTGTCCTTAACCTCATTCCAGTGTCTTTAAGTTTCCAGCAGTGTTTAGCTTACCTGACCAAAAGGCCAAGTGAACTTGTATGGTCCTGCATTCAGCATGTGTGGTGTGCATCATATAGCATGTCTTGACCATAATCTGTCAGCATATAATATCTTAAAACTTCTCAAAAAGCACTGAACCATTTTCAAGTACATTTAGCAGAGAGCATCTTTGGATGAACGGCTTATTAGTTCGTACAAATGATGCCAATCTATCAAATGCAGCCATCATTATTAGAATTGGAAAACCTTCAAACATCTTTTCTCCAAATTTGCTTAATTTGCTTAGCAGATATTATACTTGCTTGGCAAGCATCTGGCTATGACTGGCTTTCTAACATCAACAAATGATGACAATCTGCTGGCAAATATGATCATGATTCCCTTCTCAAAAATTACTGTACAGACTTGGACCAAATTGGACAGAAAGCATTCTGGCATGGAACCCATGCAATTTTATACAGATGGTGCCATTTCACAATAAATTGCTTATCAAAATGCCTTTAAATGACTTTGTCTCACAAATCTAGATCGAAATTCACCAAATTTGACTTTAAGCATCATGATTTGAAGGACTTCTAATTTTTTTTAAATACAAATAATGTTGGTCTGCTATAATATATGGTTGTGGTTACTAAAAATAGAAAAACTTTCAAACAGATTCTCAAAAACTGCTCAACGGAATTTACCAATTGTGACAAAGCATTCTGGTATAAAGTCTTTTTGGTACTGGACAAGTAAAGGTAATGTGTGCCATACAGTATGGATGAAGATACAAAATATTGAGAAACCTTGAAACAATTGTCTGCATAACATACGCAATTGTCAGTATTGAAGATATTTTGTCAGAAACCAACCGTCTGATCCAGATTTCTTATCCAACTGCTCTTGTGTTTGGCTGTTAGGCATATATCAACCAGGTGAGTAATCTCAGGTTCACATGGGCCTCTTGTTCATATTTCATTTCTTTTGCATGTTATCATCCTTCAATATAAGGTCCTGAGCCCTGTTAAAATAACCCATATTCCCGTCATGACATATTGAGAGATATGAAAATCAAAATCGGAGATCTTGCCATGATAACCTAACTGAAAGAAGACTTTGATAATCTATTTATTGTGGGTGTCAGAAAGTGGCATATATAATAATAAATTACTTGTATATCACTGGAAGGAGGTGGGCTCTTCTGTACTGTTTTGCATGCTTTTATTGATTACCAACATCAGTGTAATTCATTGTAGTGAGTTGGACAGTGTTCAATTTTGGAAGTGCCAAGGAGATATTTGCTTTGGGTTTTCTGCCTAACAAATACATTTGTGTGATTCTAGATGAAAAATTAAGACTTGCTTATTTCCTGATTAATGGTAACACTATGTAGATTGTAGAGCACAGCACACCCCTCTTGGCATTTCATTTTATTGATGAACACTGCTACTGATATAGCCAATATAGATTTGTTTTAAATGATGTATTAATAGCCATATTCTTTAATTTTTAATCCTAAAATTATTTACTTATTACTTTAAGAATATGTGTGTATTACTCTGTTACCTATAGATAAAAAAAGGAAAATTATGAGCTCTTTATTAACTGCTTCATGATAGTATTTTATTTCAAATCTGTGTATGCTTTAAATATTGAAAATTCAACATGTCAGACATACAAAATTTGCAAAATAATTTGCAAGGTATCGGTTGTTAGGCAATCATTTTGTCATTTCTTAAATTAGGTTACAATGCATTTGTGTCATAAATATGTGTTCCCTTTTAATCAGCTGACAAAATTGAAATAATTTGTAATCTGAATAGTAGCTTGCAGAATTATTAAAGTGCTGATTGTAGTAAATAAAGTTGATTTGTAAAAATGGCTAAATTCATATTCCTTAATAATAAAATAAAATACTTTTTCATCCAGTTTATCCCATGTCAGTTATATATGCCTTTAGTCAGTAAATGTTTTTTTGATTTTTTTTTTAATTCAGATGGACTCCTGGTAATACTGCCATACTGCACTTTGTTTATTTTGCATTTCCAATGCACTAACAGTCCCATGAAATTATTTTACCAGTTATACACTAACCTCTGTCCAATGGAAATTCCTGATACTTTCTACCAAGTGTCTATTCGTTGCTTGGACATTGACATATATGCTATGTGGCAATCTGTAAAGAGGGAGTACGCTTTTGAAACCTAGTCATCCTTATGGCAGACAGAATTTCTGAAGTTAAAGTCTTTGAAAGCTTTTGTTTAAATGATCATCCTAGAAGTTTCTCAATAATTTTAGAAGTTTCTTTGTTTATGAAAAGCATTAAATGATTTTATTCCTGCTGGGATTTTATAAAATTCTTGAAATGATGCCTATGTTGAGTACATAATTGTTTTCATCCATTCAGACCACAGTAAACTATGGATGTAAATATTGTAATTACATGTTTACATCCAAAGACCATTATAACAAATGACTGAAACCTGAATGTATATACAGTTGTTATGAAAATAGGTACATATTTTGTAAGTGGATTGTACTGTATCTGCTTTAAAGAAAATATACTTACTTTACGACCAGACAACTTATTTCTTTCTAAAATAGTAGTGGTTCTCCATAATTGTAGCCTTATTTTTAGTAGTTCTATATCTGATTGGATCTGGGTATAACATGCTGCTTAATGGTACCTAGCAGTTTTAGATGTTTATTCTAAAAATGTCACTTGTGATTATTATGGCTTGACCATACCTCTCAAGGGTGCATCTTGTACTACCCATATCCAGCTGTCATATGTAAAGTTTTCATACATTTCCTTTTATTAACTTGTGCAGGACTTAATGAATTAAAACTGCTTAGTACCTTTGAAGGACTTTATAGATTTTAAACTAAATGAATTCGAGGCCTTTCATGAATAAGACTTTGGTCAGGTTCTATTTTGGTCATTTTGTTGGAAAATTGTGCAGAGTTTTGGCATGTTTGAACTTTATGCTCTATAACTTTGGATAGACTTCATTGATTGAAACCAAAGTGGATGTGAGGTTTTGACATAAAGAAAACCCTGCTCAGGTTTGATTATCTCCTCGTTCCAGCAAAATTTTATAGAGTTATGGCTCCTATTTGACTTCGAAATTTACTCTTTAATTGCACCATGATGGTCAAGGAGTCTGTGTCTTCGGAAACATTTCTAGCTCTTTACATTCTTATAACTATCTTGATCCAGATCTGTATACACATGAAGAGCTGGAACACTCACTCGTACATTGTCCCTGTGTTTTGCATAACATTTTTTGTTCATCATGGATCATTCTGTGGTAAATAAAAGAGAAGAAATCTTAACGGTCATATTTTTCAGTGGATTGTGGGATAGGTGTCCTCAAGCATAATACATGTCAAGGAAGAACTTTAAAATTGTCAGTTTGTCTTTCTGTGAATTTCGGTCAAGTTTTCTAATGTTAAATATGTATGTTAACAAAATGTCATTGATAAAATGTTCATTTCATTTGTACTCTAGACATGTTGCCACATAGTGTAACAAATAAGCAAAACGAGTCTTCATTCCAACAGCTGAATCATATGCTGCACATAGATATTCATGATAGACCCTTGCTCCTTATAGTGGCTTGAATTGGCTGTATTGCCTGTTTTATGACCTCACACAATAAGTACTGTAATTTCTCACAAAAAGACGGTGGATTCCTTCCAGCTGGTACATAATGCAATTGCAGATGAGCTTTTGATTTTTCTAATGTAATTTTTTTTAAAATCTTGGATATAAAAACGGATATTAAGTATACCTTTCAGTGTTAATTTTAATACTGGGAATTTTTAAATTTGTATGGCTATCATTTTTAGTGTATGTGTCAAAGAGTAGTTTGATCAGTTTGGAGAAGGAGCCTGATTTTTTTCCACAGAAGAATCACAGTTCACTAGGTCTTTAATTCTGAGGTTTGTTGCATCTGTAAAGTTCTATAAAATTGGTTCCCAATGAAAAATAGTGAACTAGCTAGTTGATTTAATGATGTATATTAGTAATTATATTTGTGTTATTGTATCTTGCCAAAAAGGAACATAGGTATCTCACTTGGTCATCATATCATCCAGGTAAAAGTAAGGGTTATTGGATGACTCGGATTATCACTTTGGCAAGGGCAAAATCTGCAGTGTGTCATTCAGGAGATTTCCAAACTCTGGGACCAAAAGAGGGTACAGGTTCTAATTGGACCACACCTTATTTTGCTTGTATGATGTATCTCAGATCAAGACACCACTCAATTGCCTCAGCACTATATAATTTTTCATATGTTGAAGTACTGTTATGGATCAGTCAATCAATCAGTCTTGCATAATTGTATTCCTGCCTTCAACATTTGAAAGACAGTATGTAAAGTATATGAAATTGATAAAACTGCTAGATCTTTGTGCTTTGTGGAGAGGTGTAATTTAACCATCATTGTGTGTGTGTGTGTGTGTGTGTGTGTACATATATATATATACACACACACACACATACATCCTACATGTCTGAAAAGTGAGAAAGTATGGTGCTTATAAGAAAGCTTTCCTCTTGTCATAAATCTCTTATTTGATAAGTGATTCTCTTTGTTAATTATAAATGAGAAGGTGAATGTAAAACTCATCAGTTCAGACTTAAATTATTAAATTATGTCTTCCAGTTCATGATGTGGATCTGCATATGCAAGAGGAAAGTTTTCATTAACCACTTAATTGTATTTAGTCGTAGTGAAAAGAAAGGACAATGTGCATGTTTTCTTACTGCTCATATGGATGTACATGCAGCTTTCATTAGCAGTATGGTAATAGGAGTTTTTAGTGAATTATATGCACTTTTACATAACCACCTGCAATTTTTTTTTTTTTTTTTGTTGAGAAACTATGGTTTTTTGATTAGTATTTCTGTGGTTCTGTATATTTCTTGCCCCCTGTGTAAGTATTCAGCATTTGTTCTTGTTTTCACTATCAAATTACAGTTTTCCTCCTTGAGCCCTGTAGTTAATGCTTTTAATAAATATTTGTCAAGTTAGTAAAATTTGAAATGGTTTATGTGGAATTTGTTTCTTTTATGAAATTGTTTGTATGTGTGTGTTGTAAGAATTTTTTTGTAGCTTCCATTTTGAAAAAATAACTAAGAAAACTCCACCTATTAACTTCAAGCACATTAACTTTTAAACCAGTCTCTGGGTAATAATATAATTTGTGGTCATCTAAAAAAATGAAGTGAATTTAGTTTTCTGAAAAACACTGAATGAAGTTGGTGATGGAGCATTGAAGAATTCTGTAAGTGCATTGCATTATAAGGGATCAAATGCCTCCAGTTTGATCAAGAGCAAACCATGTCCTTTTAACATAAGCCTTGCTTTCTGTGGAGCAGAATCATTTACATAGGTCAAGTATAGTTAATCAAAACTGCATTGGAAATAGGACATATTGGGGAAAAAAATCATTTGAAACAAAAATTTTAAAAAAAGGCCATGTAACAGAGTCTGCATCATTAATTTAGGTTTGTTGTTACAGGAATTACTTAATAACCAAGTTTTTGCCATACCTGTAGGATTATACAATCATGTGATGTCATTTGTTTTCATGGGTACCTTACATACTTGGTTTTAAGTCCAGTCCAACTGTGCAGGCAGGATAGATTCTGATCTGGCAGATAAGGGTCTAGGTTGTTTGTTCTACAGATTAGTCCTTTACAAACTACTTAGACCCTGATTTTCTGGTGCATTATGCAATGTCAGATCAGGGTCCATACAGTTTGCAGTTGAAGTTGACCTATAATTGAGTATGTACATTATCAGTTTTCATGGTTTTCCTAAAAGTGACATTTCATTAGGACTTTTAGTAGTAGTCCTATTGTTTTCACAGTGGAAATGCTGTTCATTGGGTCCTTAAAGTTTGTAGCAACTACCAAATCCAGGAAAAGAGGTACCTTCAAAAAATAGTGAATTCACAGTACATATAGTTACTCATTAAAATGGTGTTCAAGGCGAGTAATAACAGTGCACTGTGATATAACGAAGCAATTTATTTTGGGGTTCATCATTATTCATAGTATCACTACTGTATTATGTAACAGGATGTGTGACCATAGTCGCCTTACAAGAGAGATGGTGTTATACTGACTTGCCTTGAAATGAGGTACAACTCTATTGCAAATTCATTTTTTTCTGTGGGTATAGGGTTTTAGTGTTCTGTGATAAAAAAAAATACATTTTTGTTGGTACTTTATTTTGTTGCTTTGGACAGGCATCTTTGCTTTTTTTATACAGAAGAATCACTGTACACTTTCTTAAATTTGGGTGTTGGAGAAACCATGAAATCCTGTAATTATGGTACTCTACCAAAAAAATATACCCACCAAAAAAAATGAATTCGAGGCAATTTAGGGTTGCTCACCATATTTCTTCTCTCTTCACATTATTTATAAGTTTCATTGAGAAGTCTCAAAAACAACAAATTCATTTATGTTTTCAAATTTTATGAACATTATGCAGTTTGTAACTATTTTAATATTTGTTTGCCAGTACAAATGCATTGTTTTGAAAAGATCAAACCTCTTATCCTACATAATATATGTTAAGGAGAGTATTCTCATCAGAAGAATGGATGTTACATGAAATGCTTTATTTATTGTTGGAAAACATTCTGTCATGACTATATTTTGTATTGATTGTTTTTACATTTGCTATGTTAAACCCACTTGTTTTTAGAGCAATTTCCAATGATTCTGTCTCTTATTTCGGATGATTTGTTTCTCAAGTATTTCTTAACGCATATATGCAATGTTGATAGTTAGTTCTTTGTTTCTCACCAGACAGTGGCTAAATTATTAAGAATACAGAGTATATTAAATAATGTCATGAGACTTTAAAATTCTACATTTGTGTGAATTCATTAATATCTTTGATGGATGCCTCATTGTTGGCAAATAATAAAACTTGTGTCAGATGTGTTGGGTTGAACACCCATGATACAAGAGGAAAACCTGACTGATGGTCTTCATTTTTAAAGACATTTTTTGGGGAGTGTTTTCAGTGTTGTTACATTCTGCATCCTCATTGCCAGCAGTTGCCATTTGTATCAGAAACCATCTCATCCAGTCATCACACTTCTGTATTTCTTTAAAACAAGATATTGAAAATAGCACATGACAGTAGCAATAGATTGAAACTAGCACATGACATGTACACTACATTGAAACTAGCACATGATACTGACAATGCATCAAAAGTAGCACGACACTGACAGCTCATTGGAACTAGCACAGAACACTGACAATACATTGAAACTAGCACATGACACTGACAATGCATCGAAAAAAGCATGACACTGACAGCTCATTGGAACTAGCACAGGACACTGACAATGCATCAAAAGTAGCATGAAACTGACAGCTCATTGGAACTAACACAGGACACTGACAATACATTGAAACAGCACATGACACTGACATGCATGTATGTAAATTAAATAGAATTGCTTTTTAAAAAAAATATGTAATAAATAAAATGTATATTGATTCTCTGTTTCAGGTTTCCGTTATCATTAATGTTGATACATGTTATTAAGATGTAATTTTGCCCCCTTTTTTATAATCTATCCACAGAATTACTTGGGACTGCTGCAAATTCGAGAAATAGATGAAATCCAACCATAATATATTGCAGTTTTCATTTGTAGACAACTAATGATCACATGATTGAACAGTTATAGCTTTTATTTTTGCTACATTAGTACATCAGATAAATTTGACATATAAATGCACAATTCATACTTGTCTAACCATCTTATAAGATTTTATCATCAAACATAAAAGTTAATTTATATTTTGTATCACTGCTTCCTCTCTGTATGTTGTAGCTTTTATATGACTGCAGTAGCGAGTCTTCCATTATTTCACCATATGCATCTTGTTTGTATTGCTGTTTAAAATGTGCAGTTTTACACGTTCAAATCTGTTGAGGTGTTTTGAACTAGGATAATCGTGTAATTAGGCTTTTACTTCATTCTAGACTAATGCATATGATCTTCCAGCCTTGCTGCCTCGTGTATTTATTTTTGCTAAGTATTCAGGGGTTTAAGTGAGAAATTAATTCCTTTGCACTAGGTTACTAAATAATTGACATTTGCTTTAGATCAGTGATACCATCAGAGGGTGCTTTCATTGTCAAAAAAGCCTAGAATATCTTCCCAGATGAGACAGAGCTTTCATTTGTAACAGGAGTGTAACCTTGATGAATGTCATCAAAGTCGGAATAAAATATATACAGGATAATATCGGACAATTTCTCATTGATGATGTTGGTAGATGTCAGGCTACTCATTTTTAATAATGTCTTTATTTTTTATATAATCCATTATCATAACATTCACCATTAATGTGAACTTCTGGTGTTAGATGTGAGACAGAAAGCAGTTAATGATCAAGCCACAATGTTCTTAAGCCAGAAACCTTGCTTTATGAAACATAGTTGCCATATTTCTCCAAGGATAATTCCATGCTCGAGACCATCCCTAACTTTTATATAATTTAGGAAAATGTTTTTGAAAGAAACCATTATCCATTCATAGTCCACCCCCATCTTATCTTCACATTAGAAAGGTTGCAACTCCTATGGTTTAACATTGGAGAAGTAGTGCAAGTTTGTCATTTACTCCCTCACATCTACATAAAGAAGATCAATTCATTAAATATGCAGATATCTGGCAGTAGACAGTACAGAACTAATAGAGCCAGATGGCATCATTGTTTATGTTGCATATGTTGTTAAATGTATTTGACAACATGCTATAAGACACACCATTTTCCTTCTGTCATGTTTTTCAACTTTTGTGTTGTGTTTTCAGGAATCAAACCAGGAAAACATAAATTTTGATCGTAACTGTTTTGAAGGTACCCATTCCTTCTCCTTGAGTCTTAACAGTGGCGTATTACTCCGTACATACTAGTACAGAATGTTTTATTATTTATTCATACTTCATGTGCCCATGACTGCCAGACAGAAAACTCGTCGTTGCCTATAAACTGAATATTACTAAATGATCATGTATGCTTAGTCTTTCCTCAGCAAAAATTCTTAATTCGAAAGCTGGTAGGTTTCATAAATGGTTTCACTATACCCAAGTCTACTCATATCTCCTACTGTTTTGTCATACAAAGCACTTTGGGAATTATTGTTTTCTTTTCTCCAAGAGTTCAAAAACTTTCATTAAGTATACAACAGCTTATGTCATATCTAGATATGTCAGTTGTTGGCCATGCGTCAAAAAAGAAATATCTACTTTAAAAAAAACCTTAAAATTGTGGAATAGAATTAAGTGGTGTTCATCACTTTGTCTAATCTGCAATGGTATTATGCCAGTATTAAGCAAATTTTATGAGGATCATTGAAAAGGTAGGGGGTTGGTGTTACTTGGTCTATTCAATCTGCATTAGTTCTGAAGGCATGATAACAAATAATGAATAATTAATCTCATGGAAATGGAATTCACAAGATTAATTCTAAAGTATTGTTTGCATCAAGAAAAGAAAAAATTTGTGGAGTGAAAAACAGGAATTAAGCATAATGGATTGTTTCTATAGGTCAAAATATCTATAGGGCAGACTGGTGAAATCAGAAGCAGATTATGTTTTGGGCACATGAAGTGTTTGCCTGCAGATTTATACCACCCTGCTTCTTGCTGTGTGTGTTGTTTGCTGTCCACCAGCTTGTTCAGATAGTTTCCATAAAGAAAGGACATACAGGTGGACAGACAGACAAGCAACATCTGTCTCAGTGTTTGTTTTGCTAGCCTGGACTGATGAAATAAAGTATGCAGCTAGATGTCAACAGAACAAAGAAGGGGTGTCACTTTTATAAAAATATTATTACATTTAAATAGAGCACAATTGGATCATATTGTACTTAATTATTTTACAGTTCTTGAAAAGATGTAATGAATTATTTATTCAGTGATATTTCATTCCAAAATCTGAATATTGGTTAAGTTTGTAATATAGGTTAAAATCATACCTTTCCTTCCAATTTAAGATGAAGCAATTCATGTGGATATTGTGAAGTATTATTTATCAATAGAATTAAGCAACAGTTATTTAAAGGCTGATCAATCTATTTCATGCATTTTCTTAATATGAACTGTATGTTTTTGTCTGTATTGGCCATGGGAAGTAGGATATTGTGTGAAGTGAAGTGTCATCCAATATTTAGCTTATGCTCAGGAAAGTAATAGCTTGTGAATAATAAATGTATACTTGCTTATGAGTCAAGTCCAACTGCAAACTTGACAAACTAATGTCTGCCATAGCATGATTTGCTGGCAGATATGGTCTATGCATTTTGTTATGATTAATCAACAGACCCTGATCAGGGGGTGCATGACATCATGGCAAGGCCAGGTGTCTTTTGCAGTTGAACTCAACTTATAAGAGAGTATAACAGTAAATATTATCTGTATGAATCAATAGGAATTGATATTATTATTTGATCTGGAAGCTTCAAGAGAAGTTTCAGTAATTTTGAAAGTGGTACAAAAGACATCTTTTCCTGAGTGCCTTATGAAATCATTTATGTGTTGACACCAGTTTTGAAATTGTGAATAATTAATGTTGATGATATGCATAGGCATGCATGCTGATGTGTCTGGTATTTGTAAGTAAATACTTTTTGTCTTATTTGGAAATTGCCTTTCTATGTGAAATTTTTTAATTACCTTTGGAAATAGCTCCAGACTACAAAAATTTACCAAAAGAGGGAATGTTTTCATTTTTCTTACTAATAAATGTATATTATTTGGAGCATTCTTTTAATTCAAAGTATTTATCAATATATTAGTTATCAATCAGTTCTGAGATTATATCCGGTCAGTCCAGGCTAGTACACTTATTTTAATTGGGATTGGTGCAAGGGCTGTTACATATTCATAGATACTGTGCCTCTATTGGGCAAGAAGACAACCTGTATTTGGCAAGAGACCTAATACATTTGTTATTTTTGTTCTTATTTTTGTTATAATTATTAACTCGCAGTGTGTGTTTCTTTCATGGCCACCATGTACATTTTTAATCTTTTCATTCTCACATTCTGTATGCCCCTGGCTGGCTTCTGATGTACTAGACTTGTATTCATGTATCTTAGAGACAATTACACCACCGGATAGGCTTCTCTCACAATGTTGATATAATTATCACACTAATGCATGCTTGATCTATTTTTCCTGTTTCGTAGATGGACCTGATACAACAAATCAGACTGCTTCATGCCTTTGTTTTGTTTTTTCAGGCCATAAAGGCAGCTGCTGTTGAGGAGAAAAGTCTTGGAAGCAGTCCAACTGGGAACAAAACAGATGCAAAAGATGATGCAAAGTAAGCAAGTAGGGTTGTCATTATAACAAGGCTCTTGAACAGTTGATTTTGGTTATTGTATGCAAATAAATTGCTTGCAAACGCAAGAAACATTTAGTGCATTCAAAATACACAAAATATTTTGACTGTTTAGTCTCCTGTCTTCAGCATATCTTTAAGATATCATGCACACACAGTAGTCTACATGGAAATTCATTTTTCTGTACTAGGCATCCTGTAGGTTCAGTGTGTGGAATAGATCTGATACATTCACCAGCATTTTGTAAGAGATGATCAGTGGAGGCAGAAGTAACATTGGCTTGGTGGTTTGCCTGACTCCAGTTGAAAGGGTGTAGGTTAGAATACTGCCATCAGCTCAACCCAGGTCAGCTTCTGGTGTGTCCTTGGGCAAGGCACTTTACTCCAATTGCTTTGGCACTAAATAACCTTTTTTTATAGCTCTGCAGTAAAGCACCAAAGCCAATTGACATAATTGTTGTAATTTGTTCCTTTGCTGCAAATATTCAATCTGAAACAAATTCTGGGCATTTTATTTTCTTAGTGACAGATCAAATCAAAAATGGTTGGAACACAATAACAAATAGCACTAATAAAGTGTACCTGGTAAAAACTTTGTCACGAGCCATCTCTTTGATTGATAGATGCATGTTGAACATTTTGGTGACCAGGACTAAAAATGATGAGTTAACTTTTTTAGGCGTTTATATAATATCCCATTGACATGGATGAAATGCAGTTCCAAACCACGGAGTGAAATATGCAGTTCATAAAATTCTGATCTTGGCCCTATTGTTCCTGGATGGTTTACTGGACTGCAGTGTTGAAAGGGTTAAATTCCTGAAAGAATTCATTAATTATTATGTCACTGAAGGTTAACATTATACCTAGTACTGAAAGGTAACATAATATATAAATAGGTGTTTAATTTCCTTGCATTACTTTATTTTCTTCTTTTTAAATGTTCACATCCTATTGTGTGGATGCATACTGTAGTATTTTCAATGTCCATCCATCACATCTCGTGTCTGTGCAGCTCAGTAACTTAAAGGGCTGAATGAATTTAGACAAAATGTGGGATGAAGTTTCATGCCAAGAAGTTCAAGATCCAGTTTGATTTTCACCAATTTTTGGTAATCATTTGGCTTAGATGTTTGCACTTTCATTACAAATTCAGTTCTGCGTAACTTCTGAAGCAGCATTGTCTGTATTTTTCATAGTTTTATTGCTGGATGAAATCTGCACATTCTGTTTGTCTCACTTAAGTGTTAGTCATTTAAGAAATTTTCAGTAACATTGAACATAAAATGAGTTTCAAGTGAATTTATACACACAGACTTTTATGAGTAATCAATTACTTCGGTCTCTTCTGGTATTTTCAAAATATGCAAATAGTTAAACAAAATGGCAGAAAACGAATGAACAAAAGTACGTTGGCAAAAATTAGGGTTATTTATTTCAGTTAAGATATGACTTAACTTAAGGGTGATTAGATAAAGTATGATTTGTTTTTATGATGGATTTGGTAGTGATGCACATATATGAAAGTAACTAGTTCATGTGAAAACAAAGAGCTTTGCTAATGTGGCATTTTTTGTCTTATTAGCACTAATCTTCTTCAATATAGTTTACATGGTTACAGAGAAAACTTTTGCAAAACCTCTGTTTTACATTATTACAAATTAATGCATTTAATTTCAGCAAAAGTACAAGACCAATAAATAGTGACATGGCAACTCTAAGGATTAAATGGATTGTTCCAGTGATGAATGGTTGAAACCAGATTTACTATTGCTGTTTATTTGTGGTGATTGTTTGAATTTTGTCCAGCCTAGCATGATTGAAGCTTGACTGCAGTTACTTACATGTCTGTTTGTCCCTCCATACATCAGTCCATACTGTAGATTACTTTCAGTGTTAAAGCATTTTATGTAGTTAGTTTCTCAAGTACATTGGTCACAGAGTCCTCATTTGGCATGTGGATACACAGATGTGTACGATACAAGTTTAGCAAAAGCTCAGAGCATGCAGGCCATGGCCTTGTCATCTATTAATGTTGATAATTTTATTGAGCTTGGTTCGTTTTAAATTCGAAAGTTTGCCCTTTCATCACAAATTATATATCTAATAATGAACTTCTTAAGTACTTGATGGATTTAAACCAACAGTGGTTGTTATATTTAGGAGATCTATGAAAAATTTGATATTTACTCATTTCAGTAAATAATTGAGTTTAGACTTCTGTTTGACCTAGAGGTCTGCCCTTGCATTTTTCTAATTTTGTTTGTTGTGCTTCATAACGTTTAAGATTTCTATTTCTGGTTACTGTTGCTAACTTTTGTGGAAATTCATAGATCTAAAAAAATTGATTATTAGACTTTCTGTGAAAAAGATGTAGGTCATGTTCACTTTTCACACATATCCTTCCACATTTAAGAGAATTACAGCCCATTTATGATCTAGCATTTATTTTGTGCAGAACTCAATAATGTTTGAAGAATTTCATCAGTTGCAATCAGGCTTTATACTGTGCTTCATACTAAAAGAAATTTTATTTTAGTTTCATTATTCTGTCACAATTTGACACTGCAAACGACATTCTTTTCACTGAGAAATTGAGATCACATCATGAGAAACGATCTCATTCATTAGCATGGATGGTCCTGGCTTTTAAAAAGCTGTCGCCAAAAAAATCGCCAACCTCAATATTTTGTCGCCAATTTTCAAAAGTGTTTCCAGAACAAGTAGTGTACATTTTTTCAAGTGTTAATTTAGTCTATTAATGTAACAGGCAATGAAAATTACAAAAGATGGGTTAGCTAATACTCTAATTACAACAAGCATTAACAAAATGTTACAAAGTGTTACATGAAGATCCATCGCGATTTTAGGGCTGCCCACTTGTTGAATGTAGTTTCAAAGTCTAAATTTTCACATCTGTACATGCTGATTCTCATTAAATTCTCAAGAGATGAGATGCAGATTTTATTTCTGATGTCAGTTTTTATGAGGTTCATCTTACTGAATCCACGTTCACAGTCTACAGTGCTGACAGGTGACACCAGTAGTCTCTCAGCAGCCCCCCCCCCTTATGGCTAGCTTCACAAAACTTGTAGTGAATTGCTTCCTAAATCCCAAGAATGATCACTGAATGCTGTATAAATTTTCTTGACAAGCAAAATAGGATCTCCATTCCCACGAATGAAACTTACATGAGTCAACACCTGGCAATATTGGACCGTATATATAAGCATAAATTCACACCCAATTTAGGGATTCTTTCACTCTTGTATTTTGAGAAATAAATAATTATTATTAATTATGCAAAACTGTTTTTTTTTTTTTTATAGCTGTTTCTTGTTGCGGAATTTAAGTCTGCAGCGGTAACATGGATTGATGGCAAAAGGAAAAGATCAATGAGTAAAATGCTGTACTGGCGACAGATATAATTGTGATTGAGATTTTTTCCATTTGCTTTGTATTTATACACAGTAGTCGGTACTTCAAAGGTTATCAGTTTTCTATGAATTTTCAGCAAAACTACTGTATTGGTATATGTAAAAAAAAAAAAAAAAAAAGATTAGCCATTCAATTAATTGTATCTGTTCTATTCGCATCTTCAGAAGTCGGTCAGTTGTAGGTATAGTTTGGTAGCATGATTGACTGTATCACAGCATACAGTACTCAGCCCAGATGTCAGCATAAGCAGATTATGATGTAACAATGCACTGTAAAGATGGGGTTGTCAATACGAACAAAGGATCGTTTGTGTAACAGATTGATTCCAATGCATTGCTTAGTCAAGTTTGTGGCTTCCTTTCGTTCTCCCTTTTAATTTCTCCAGTCCAAATCCATGATTGTATGTACAAATTAAATAACCCAAAAGTATGTCGCCAAAAAAATCGCCAGATGGGATATTTTTGTCGCCAATAAGGAAAAAAAATCGCAATTTGCGACATTGGCGAAGCCCAGGACGATCCCTGCATTAGACTATAGTGGTGGTGATGGGGTCATCTATGATATCTAGACACATTTCCACTTTAAATTCTGGATTGTGAGTGAACATTCTTATTCATGTTATGTTTTTCATATTTGATTTGTCATGCCACATGTCTGTGGCATGATGCCCCAGTGCTAGACTGCACTATAAACTGCCACATTGCAGACATCGTAGCGATATGAATGAATTTTTTTTAAAGCTGCGTTAAAAATCCAAAATCGCATCACATCACATATTTGATTTGAATGTACACCGTTTGCCAAAGATCTGTCCCTGTGTTAAAGGGACATATAAAACCAACTGCCTTTTGCGTGTAGTCTGTATTAGTGAGACCACCACTCATGAACATTTCAAAAAGCATATATCCCTCTTTTTGAGACATTAGTGTTGATGTTGTAAAAGATCCATTACGTTCTGTTTGAGTTAAAAGGTTAAATCAGCAATCACTTTGACATTTGCAAGTCCTTAAGTAGAACATTTTTAGGCTTGGGTTTGTTTCGCATTTTATGCCACGGCAACACTAAACATGTACCCATTTGGTCATTAGGAGGTTATTCTAACCACTGAGCAGCAGTGGCTTGGATTACACAACATCAAGAAGTTTTTTCAACAAAAAGGTAGTCTCCTGTTCAATTTTCTTTATCCTCTCCTCTTTGTATTTTTCTCTGCTAAGATATTAATATATTTAACCAAAGACAAAAAAGAAAACAGTATAACATGGTTCTCTGGTTTATTGTGCAGTCTGTTGTGTAAATTCAGTTGAAAATTATAAAACGTTTTGAATTAATAATGCATCATTTGGGGGGGGTAAGATCAATGTAATTTTGATGCAACATTCCATTGTTTTGTATCATGTATTACCTCATTTTATTTTATTTTAGTGCTGATGGTTCCAAACCTGGTCCTGTGTCCTTCTCCATCAAGAAGACAGGACCTAAGGTTACAAACACAGCTCCGTTCAGCTCTATGGAAGAGGCAAGTAGGAACAAAGAACAGCCTAGAAACACCACAACAAAAGCGAAATCTCCAACCAATGGAAACAACAACACCATTATTAGTGCCAGCATTGATAAAGCTGTCAATAAACCGATACTACCCGATACAGCTACTGTAGAAAAGGGTTGTGGAGAACATGAGCAAAAGGATCTCACAAAGTTTGTGAAGGTCAAAGGCAAAGATGATTCTGTTACACTGGACTGGCCAAAAGAGATGATTCAGTATACAAAAACTGAACCAGTCCTGCCCTTTAGCTGTAATCCATTATGTTTTGATTTCTCACAGCTCTCATCAAAGCCTAAGAAAGATGTGACAGCAGTTACTTCAAAGGAAGACGAAAAAGAAAAAGAAATGGAACAGGAGAAAGAGCAAAAGCAAGATTCCAAAGATAAACAAGATTCAAATGATATTGCAGAGAAAAAGATTGAAGACACTGATGCCAGCAAAGAAGACAGGCCAAAAGATGAAGCAGAGGAAAGAAAGGAGACAGAAGAGATTGGTGAAGAAAAAGGATCCAAAAAAAGCCACAAGAAAAAGAAGAAAAAGAAACATAAGAAGCACAAGACTGAGGACAAAGTGGGTGAGGTCAAAGAAGGGGATGAAGGACAACATAGTAAGAAAAAGAAGAAAAAGAGAAAGAAAGTAAAACAAGATGGTGTAGGCGAGGATGGCAAAACTGAAAAAGAGGAAGGATTAGAAAAGATCAAAAAGCATAAAAAAAGAAAAAAGAAAAAGTCTCATCATTCACACAGCAAGGGCTCTGAAAATGAGGAACAGTCAGAGAAACACAATGAATCTGATGCAGACAAAAATACCTTGACAGATGAAAAGCCGAAGAAAAGGAAAAAATCAAAAAGGTCAAAGAAGAAAAAGAGGAAGCACAGACATAGTGAGAGTGTAGTTGAAGGTAAGGAAGATGACAAAAAATTAAGTGCTGAAAAAGAAAAGAGTAAGAAGAACAAGGATGAAACATTAGGAACAGCAGACAATGTCACAAATAGTTCAGCTGATGAGTCCAATACAGAGAAAAATAAGGAAGAGGGGAAGAACAAGAAAAAGAAAAGGAGGCACAGGAAAAAGGGTGACAAGAATTCTTCAGAGAGTGAGGCAGAGATCAACAAAACTGCTGACAGTAACACAAAATCAGAAAACAGTATTATTGGTTCTAAGAGAAAGTTTCCATCTGGCGATTCAGAGTCAGAGGGTGAGAAAATTGTTGCAGCCAAGTTACAGGCTTTGAATCGCACAAAGAAAACCACCAATGCAGTGTTGCAGAAGATAAAAAAGGAGCCAATGGAAACCAAAGAGGGCATTTCTGACAAGCAGGTTGTTACTCCAAATGCTAGGAAAAGGCTGAGCAGTGAATCTGGCATCAATGATATAGCCCCATCTACTGTTAAAAAGTTGAAAACATTAACACCCAAAGATTTGTCAGGAACAAAAGACATAACTATGCCAGTGATCAAGTCAGATAATACGTGGAGTAAGCTTGAGGGAATTTATGAAGGAAAGAAACTTGATGACAATTCTAAGAGCAAATGGGAAACAAGCGACAGTGACATAGAAAATACAGTTGCTGAACCTGTGAAGGAGAAGATAAAGAAAAAAATAACTGGCACTACAGTTACACCAAGCATAAATCCTCCACAGAAACCAGTTGTCAAAACAGAACCAGATAATCCAGTTAAGAAAGTCCCAGAGATGAGCTTATCTCAAAGGTCAGTAAAGTCCAATGCATCAGCGGGTAGTGTGAAAAATACTCCTGCTATGAACAATGTATGCTCTGACCAACAGTCTCATTTGCAAAAGAAACCCTCTGAAAGCAAAAGTAGAGATTCTTGTCGGAGCAGTAGGTCATCATCACGCAGTAGTCATCATGGTAAGAGAAGTTCATATTCCCATGACAGTTATCATAGTTACAGTAGATCTCGTAGTAGTGGTCATCGTTCATACAGCTCTTCATCCTACAGTGACAGGCACTCCAGCCGATCTTACTCTAGGTCAAGGTCATACTCAAGGTCAAGTCATTCAAGATCTTATACACGCTCTAGGTCCAGGAGAAGAGCGCGATACTCAAGATCTTCTAGCTACTCGGATTACAGCAGGTCAAGGTCATATTCCTCAAGCAGGTCAAGGTCCAGATCAAGAAGACGGTCACGAAGGAGGCATAATTCTTATTCAAGAAGCAGAAGCAGATCATATAGTAGTTATTCCAGTAGATCAAGGAGTAGGAGTCACTCTTACAGAAGTTCAAGGTCACGATCAAGAAGGAGAAAAGAATCTAAGTCAGGGTCACGGTCACTGTCTACTGCAAAGGTAGATCAAAGTCCCAAAGCAGAGAAAGAGAACTCGTCAAAGAACTCAAATGATGATTCCAAAAGTGATAGTGATCCACTAAACATTCCTCTCCCTGACATCAAAGATGATGATGATGCAAGAACAGAGCAGAGACTGAAAAATTTAAAGGGAAAAAAGCCCAAAGTTGATGTTGGAAAGACTGTGACAAACTCAAAACCTGCAGATATTCCACTTCCATTTGGTGATTCAAGTGGAAAGGGTAGTGAGAATGTGGTTGCTACTTTGCCAAGCATCCCACCACCTCCACCTCCTCCTGAAAGTGCAGGAACAGGATTAATAGGAGGGCAGCAATTAGGAGGATTCATTGGTCCACTTATGCCAAATATGCCTCCCCCACCTCCTCCACCACAAGGACAAGTTGAAGATGCAAGACCCCCACCCCAGGGTTTCCCACCACCTAGGCCAGGCCCTAGGGGATATCCACATCCTCATGGAATGAGACCACCACAATTTGATCCAAGAATGCGAGGACCCCCACCCCCATATATGCAGAACAGGCCTCCTGGCAGATTTCCACCAAACCGATTCAATGGACCACCACCTGGGCCAGGTGGACCCAACCATGGTCCTCCTGGTCCACCCTATCAGAGAATGCCTTTTGGGTATAATGAACATCCATTATCTGATGAACACGGACAGCAAGAGCAGCAGCATCAACAGCAGAAACAACAGCAGCAGCAGAAACCGCAGCTACCATTTAAGGAAGAACCAAAGAAGGAGCAAACTCCTCCCCCTCTACCTCCCCCCAAATCACCATCTCCTCGACCTCCACCTCCTCCAAAGAAGAGAAAGGAGGAGCCTGAACAGAACCCAGGAATTGTCATCCCCCCAGAGCAGGTTGAACAATACAAGAAACTACAGGAGCAAGCACAAAAGCATGCAAGGAAGCAGATTAGAAAACAACAGAAGAAAGAACGAGGAGAGCCAGAATCGGATTCTTCATCTTCAGAGGAAGAGCCAGAACCTTTACTGGAGGATCCACAGCAGATCACTGAAGAACAGCTAATGGAAGAGATCCAGCCAACCATTATTGCAATGCCAATATCTCATGGCCAGCAGACTATTATGATTGCACAGCCACAGCCATCAGCCAGTCCTGTAGGATTTCATCCCCATATTGTAACATCAGGAGGTCAACAGTTCCTTATTCCTCAAACTGTATCATTTTTATCACCTACAGGTATGCCTGTTCAAGCAGGCGCTCCGGTCTTCGCTATCCCAAACAGTGCAGGAATGATGACCACTACTATGGCTGCTGCAGCAGGAGCACAGCCTGCACATCTCCCAGTCCAGCAGTTTCATATTCAATCACATCCAGGAGGTTTTGTTAACATTGGTGGGGGACATGCAATATATAGCCATCCATCAGGACACCAGGTCATAGGTCAGCAGTTCATTCCAACATCTGCTGTTGCTCAATTTCATGCAGCCCAGTTGCAGCAGGCTCAGTTGCAGCATGCAGCCCAAATACAACAAGCACAGATACAACAGGTTCAGCTACAGCAGGCTCAGATACAACAAGCACAGATACAGCAGGTTCAGCTGCAGCAAGCTCTTGCAGGACAGCAGCCTGGACCAATAATTGTAGGAAATCAACTGTTTGTACCCCGCTTCATCCGCCCAGCCATGTGACAAAAGGAGCAAACAGTAAGGAGTTTGTTACAAGTAAAGTGAAAACAATGACAGTCCTAAGCTGGGTTTATGTGCAGAATTTTCAGAAGGCTTGATGATTCATATCCTTCATCTTAAAGATTTGTCAAGGTCAGAGAATGACACAGTCTTTCTAGGCAGATTTCTGCAACTTTAGCCTAACCTGGATCTGTTTTGCTGGATCAGAGCGACTGTTGAGTTTATTCATCTTCCGGGAAAAGGTCCAAATTTAGTAAGTGAGCATCCTGATTATTGTCATCCCTGATTATCATCTGGAATTATGACATACATCTTTCATGAAGAACAAAAAAACGTGATGCATATCTCATGGTCATCATTAATATATTCCTGATGTGATGAATTTAAATCACTTTTTAGTTGAAGTATTCTGTGAAAAGGATGATTGTCAGATGACCTGTTGACTCCCATAGGATTCAATTCAATTTGTTGCTTAATTGAATTTTGTAAGTTCCAACAGAGAAACCTGTATTGGATTATCCTGCATGTTTGCTGTGCCTAGGAGAAGAAGGTGATGTGTAGGATCCTCTGTCGACTGAAATTACAGCAACTTAAGGTCATAGTCCTTAACTTGATCAAGATCAAGGTCAGAATCAAGGAGACGGTCATGAAGTTGGCATAATAATCATTCAAGAAGCAGGAATGCATTATATTTTAGCTATCCAGCAAGACACTCAAGTCATCGCAAGTCTGCATGCAGTTCCATCTTTACTGTGTCATAGTCGTTAATGGAAGACTTTGCAGTGCATTGTGATATCTTTTTAACTGAAGATGATTAATGGTCTAAGTAATGAAAAAGATTGACCATACATGAAGATTTTATATCAGTTTATTTTACTTTCCACAAATTTCTGAAATTCTGATGCTGGAAAATTACATTGGAAAATCACTAGATCGTAGAAATTGACCAAGCAAACTTTTACAACATATTAAATTCACAAACATTTATTTTGTGTGTGGTATTAGACACGAAAACATTTTGATTGAATTTTGACAGACATTTATCAACTTGCTTGCCCATTAGAAAGCATGTTTCATAGCAATACATTGTAACTCCACACAGTGAGACAACCCAAAAAGTTAAATATCAGTCAGTATATATTAAGTAATCCACATATTTTGTAATGTATGAAATTTCATATTTGTTGTATACATGATTCAGAAGTATATACAATTAGTGTACCAACTTTGATTTTGACTTTAAATAGTGAATCAATCTGTCAAGTTGTTGATACTGATTATGTTTCATATGGTGGAAAACATTGTAATGACATTGAATTTTGACAGTATTTCTCTTGTGATGTTGACATCACTAGACCATGTTTTATTCTTAGACCTAGATCAATATTTATGTCGGAATCCATTTTTTGTTGTTGTTGTTATATGGTTATAAACATTAGAAAGACAGCACAGCCTTATTCGGCTATAAACAGAAACTGGATCTTTCCTATACAGCATCTAATGACCAAGTCTTCAGACATCTTGATTACACAATTTGAACAAAGATACTTTTTCAATTTTGTTTTCAGTACATGATATGTCATCTATATTTCAATACAAACCAAGTCTTTCGTATCATGTTTGTATCGAGATCCTGTTGGTCATTGTGGTATTTTGACAAAATACAGGATACATAGTTGTGTCGTGGTTACTGATTATCAAAATTCCATTTTAAGTGAAGTATCAGTTTTGGACCCTCCCAAGCCATTAGACTTGGCTGACATTACTTTTGGATGCATATTGTCAGCTGATTTGGTCATGATGTGTTTTAGTCACTGGTACTTAGTTTACTGCCAGATTTAATTGATATGAAATATCAGAAATAGAATGATGTATTGATGTAGCAAACATGGCAATATATTGATACAACTTTAGGCTCATGATAATAATACACATCTTGGCTGCTCAAGGAATGCTGTATTTACTTGAGTATAATCTACTGTCCGGAGCCCTATCAGTTCAGGCATTCAGGTCATGACCAGTAGGGTACAAGATTGATTTGCACCAATTGGTCAGCATAGATTGGCTAATATGGTGGTGATGTGTCCCTGGGCAAGGTACTTGATTTGTCATGGCTTGATATAACCTTAATGTCTTGAAGTGCTGTCAGCAACAAAATATTAGTTTATAATATGCCAATAATTTACATTCACTATCAACTACGTAGAAGCAGATCTTCTGCCCCATAATGTGCCAACAAATTGGGGATACACACTTTCCTCTAATTGTTATTTCAGGTAAAGTTTAGAAACCATTAAGTAGGCTGCTGGCTTTTTATGTCACAGCTGATCCTATTTGTGTTTATTAGACTGTAGGCTCGAGTCTCAGGTGGCCAATTAGTAGCCTTTACAGATCACTGACGTCTCATCTCGGTGTCTGTTCAAGTCTCAGGCATGGCCAACATGGGTATATGAGAAGGCTTGCCGGTAGCATTCCCTAGGTTGATGGTTCTTCTTGGGGTTTTCCCAGGTTCTTCCTTCCACTGGCTGCCATGTATAGCCCATCATGTGCTGAAAAATTGACATTAAACACACATGAAGAAGACTAGGCTCATTATGATAACAGCAAGCTCCATATCTGTATTTTAATATACTGCCGGTTCATTATTTCACAGCAGATTTGGATATCTATTTTTCACAGTTGTACATTATGCGTGACAAATTCATTAGGCTCTTCATTAATATGTGCTCTGGATTTTGTCCATTTACATTACACTAGTGTTAAACAGTGTTATGATTATATAATTATGCATGTTAACCAGCATCACATAATTTACACAGCACATTTAATTCACTTGTGCTGTATGAAGAAAAAGGTGCTTCCCTGGTAATAAAAAGTTACTTCTGCTTTAGTAACATGTACTTTAGTTGGAATGTATGGTTGCAATGTAAGATGTAAAAAGGGAATCAAGTTAGTGGAGTTTTTAGCTGATGTGTAGATATTTTGTGTATATACATGGTAGGTATTATATATGTCTGTTAAATCGAATCCAATTATAATTGGTTAAAACTGTGATTTTCAAATCAGTAGTGATACACAGTATGGTTGAATGGATGTTTTTGCCCTCTTTTTGTACTGATCATTTGCATAATTTTTCCCAAATTCATTTGTAAAGAAAATGTGTAGTGTGTGTGTTGGTGGTACACATGGAGCATGCTTTATTGGAGTTCCTTACCTGCATGCAATTTGTATTGGAATAAGTAATACTACTATAAGTTTGTTTATGAATATCTGTGGTTGGAAGTTATTTCTTAATCACTAAAGTAGATAATTAGAAAAATCATTTAAACAGGCTATGCAGTTCATGGAGAAGCAACTTAAATGACAGCATAATTTTTTGCTCAGGTGGTCATAGATTAAAAGAGCTTTTGGGATGGCTTGTTGTCTGTCATGTAAGCCATCATTCTTCAGTCAGTATTAACAAGTTTTTTTATTGTCACTCCTCCCAAACTAGTTGGAGGAATGACATGAAACTTTACACACATGTTCTTTCTTTTCAAGGTCTAGTTGGTTCTAAATGAAAATATGCTGCCCAGACATCCATTATGACCGTCTTTGCAGTCATCTTGAAACATTTGTTGTTGCTTCTCCTCCAGAATTGGATGGTAATATCAGCATGGGTTTTCTCTGAAAGACTTTGTATGATGTCATGTCTGAATGAAAATGTTGCCAATCTGACATCCAATATGGCAACCATCTTGAAAACCTTTTTTCATCACCTCTTGAATGTAGTGTCATATCGATATGGGGTTTTCACAAAATGATTTCTAATGTCCAGTTGGACCTAAATAACAGTGGTGCCAATCTGGGATTAAAAATGGCCACTGTAGCAGCCATCTTGAAAATCTGAACACTATATATAAGATGGTGTCAACAGTTAGAAATGAAAACAAATGGTCTTGATTTCCAGTAGAGTGCCTGTCCCATCAATAGACTTGCAAAATTAGTCTTATTGTGTGAAATTTGTTCATGAGAGATGGGATTTCATTCATCCAAGTATTATACAGTTTTTGATGGAGAAAGTGTATTGACTTCAGTCATTTGTATAAAAATGCATAAAGCTGATAATAACATCTCATTATGCACCTGTTTCATCAAGTTAAGGTAAATAATTAAAAAAATTTTAGCTCACCTTGCTGTAAGTCCAAGTGAACGTATTTTGTGATCCTGTGTCCATCATGCATTCATGAACCATTGTTATTTTCAACTTCTTAAAAGCCACTCAACCATTTTCAGCCAAATTTGGGGGAGAGATTCTTGCATGAAGAGCTTTCAAGTTTATACAGGTTACCTTTAAATGACTTCTTTGATTTAGAAAAACAACAACATCCAACCGAATTTGACCAAGCTTGATGGAATATCTACATGGCATAAAAAACATTAAGATTTATACATATAATGTTGATCCTTCATAAAATATGGTTGTCTGTACTAATGGTAAAGAAAATACTGCTCAGTAGTAAAACCAGTTTGAATATGTTGTAGTACCCATGTACCTGTCTGCAAATGTTGCCTACTTATAATGGCTATTTTCTACAGATCAGTTGATAAGCATTTGAAGATTGGTTTGATACATTCAAACCTTTCTATAAAGGCCACCTAAGTGACTTGCAGAAAGTTACTTTTATGAGCAGGTGGCCCTTATATGCAGGTAAGTATGTGAAATGGGTAATTTTATAATCCAGAGTAAACATCTCTGTATCTACCAGTTACTTGGGGGAAAATCGAGAGATGAAAACAAAATATTAATTAGAATGTAATAAGTGTAAGTATGGCTGACTTGTATATTCAGTATGTCTGACTTGTATTTATGGCCGACTTGCATGCACAGAACTGACAAATCCTACTTCTCTATATTCATCAGTGTAGAGACGAAGAATTTTTCATCTCTGGGTATTCAAGGATGCAGTAGAACAGAGGTTCATACAATTTTTAATGCAAAATTTTTAAAATATTCTCAGATGTTACTAAAATTTACAAGCATGCCTCTTGTCTCATAATACTTTGTACAGAATTTTTATGTTTTTGTTCGAAAAATTAGCTGATGTGCATATTTATAACTGTTTAAATAATATTAATTTATTTGAAAGAAATCATTTAGTGACAATTGATTATGCTGTCCAATAATTAATGGTGTCTTAACCTTCACAAAATGCTTGCTGTTGGTGGAAAGAGAATGTAGTGCTCACTTTCTTGTACATTGCTGTAACTATATGTACATGTGAAAACATGGGCTTAACTAAGAACAACACAGACCCAGATTTTTCATTTGCATAATCTGCCAGCAGACCAGACTGTATGTTATTCATTCATTCATTAAAATTTTAAGCAAACAAGTTATCAGTGCCTTATGTGGTGGCAGATCTGAGTCTGTGTTGTTTGAAGTCACTCACATGCTCAACACAGATACATTAAAATGTTTGTACATTCTTTGTGAGTGAATGAGTCATCAGATCACAAAAGAGTGATCCTTGGTGCCTTTTTTGTTAACGATTTTTGTAAAAGTACCATGGAATGATGACACTTGTTAAAAATTTGATTAAAATTATGTCAGAAACGCTACTGTCAAATTTCTTGTTTGCTTTTTGTAACCAACCTTGATACATAAGAGAGAGAAATGATGGGAAAAGGGATGTTTTCACACTTAAGGGAAAAGGATTATTATTACACAAAATGGGAAAAGTTGTATTGTCTCACTAAAAGACAAAAAGATAGTTATAGAAAGAAACAGGGCCTGGAAGCCCAGAGTGAAATGGAACCATGTCTTGGTGACACTGGGTACATTTAGGCATTCTCTCTCACAAACTCGATCACACTTCTACTCACTCTCTATCTCTATCTCTCTCTCTCTCTCTCTCTCTCTCATAAAAATGTTATTGTTAGAGAGCAGCACATTGCCTCTTGTACAAAGTCAACATTTATTGCAGTCATAGTTGCATAACTAATGGTAGTGTGACTATGAACAATATACAGTATTGCATAAATGTATCATCAAAAATGTACAGTTAATTAGTCACTGATCAGTCCAACAATGGGGCAAATCAATATGTTGTAGTTTATGAGAAAGACAGATCTCCAAACTAGGATCTAACAATCTTCAGATCTATGGAAACTTTTAGAAAAATAATTTTGGCCAAAAGTGGTTTATTGCAGGTGCTAGTTAACTAATAAGCAATGGAACAATTATGGCTATTACAAGGAAGAATCTGTTGAATATGCACTCTTGCCAGTTTCCTGTTCGTCTCTCTCCAGCATAATTTTGGTTTGGTTTAATCTAAATATAATTCCTTGGAATGCCTTAGGCATTATGTCAAGTGCTTTTTGTTTATGGTACTATCAGAACACCATATTGATATATGTGGCATTAATGACACTTGGTTATTGCAGGAGCAGCATGTGTTCTTAGATTCTTTTGATGCTATTTGTTTACTAACACTGTCAACCAGGATACGGTTTGGCCATTACATAGAATCCATGAAATGGGAAGTGTGGCATGAAAATGTGATGCTGACTTGTCTTGAATGTAATCGACGTCAAGGTGCTACTTTACAAAAGTGAATGCGGTGGTAATTGTGTATCTTCAGGAATTTCATGGAGTTGTTCATGTACAAATCCACGTTAAGGAGCAGCTGAATCTAGTCTGTAGATTTCAGGTCTACCCGTAGATCTTACCATGCTAGAAATTGTATGTGTCGTAATACTCTAAATAGGATCAGTTGCTCTCTTTTTACCACCTTCAAGTTCACCGTGTTCATATAAATATCTGACAGCAACTTTACCTAATACTGGTTGTTTTGAACATTCATGTTGTTGTATTTGTATGTGTTGTTTTGTAATAGCATTAATAGGTATCATAGCCATCGCAAGGGTCATCGTTGATAAATTCGTTCAAAAGCAGAAGAAACTTAAGTTCCTGTTTATGTTGATAACGGCTCAGCTTCCTTAAATCTACATGCAACATCACCGACAGTCGACGTTTATTTATGTACGTGATTAACGTCTACCACTTTTAATAGTATCGTGTGGTAAAAACAAAATATCTGCTTGATGAACGTCATTAGGAGTGCTGACATCAAAATGTGCATGCGTAACTTTGTTAGGTGGTGATAGCTAAATTTGCCATATTGCCTATCGTGCTAACCAGTTTGCAGCAACATAACGTGTAGCATTTGCTGCATCAGCGAGTTTACTAATCGCTGCTCTACCCGTCCAATATCCTTTTGGGTTATAATAAATCGATTCTATTTTTTTAATAATCGGTTGAGTAATTACTAGCTCTATCTACTAGATGACCTTTCATCGCCGATCTTATTAACCAGTTAGCTAATGATTCTCTGAAAGATTTATTTTTTATGGAATTTAACGAATGAATCAACTTCACATCTGCAATATGTCGTTGTTGCAGATCTAGATTTATATAAGCTGCATCATGAACGTGACATGCTTGATCAATAGCATTTATTAGATATTCTCCAGGTCTTGGTTGATCTCGCTTATCAAGTCGGGTTCCTGGACCACAAAAATGTTATCCTGGAAGATGTTTTTCTCCTGGGTATTCAGCCCCGGGAGTTCCTGGTAATTTTCCTAATGAATTATCGATATCACCACCTGTTTTCATATGAGACGAAATACATTTATATTTATTTGTACAACATTTCACACATTTGCCCGTAAGTGCACCCTTTTTATTTTGTTTTTATTAGTGTTATTAATCCACTTGTGGGGGTGGATGCTCTACATCTAACACAATATAAATTCATATTATTTATTAAATTTGTATAACATGGATGTCATTGATTTCTCAGCGACACGAAAGTAAGAGCCAGTCAAGCATCATCCAGCACTACCAAATTCGATCAGAGCAACTATCATAGGTCCATATGGGTCTGGTAAGACGCAATTACTACTTAATCTGATAATGAGATGGCTCAGATGTGATAGATTGTATTTAGTGGCTCCGTCAGTTGATGATCAGAGATGTTACGATGTACTTAAAGATTTTAATAACAATGCAAGATTGTTGGACGAAGATGGTAATGATATTATTGATTTTATTACCGATATTGATGAAGCCCCATCTGTAGATGACCTTGATGGATTTATTAATAATCTCGTGGTATACGATGATGTAATGCTGGACAAACAAACAAATCTAGCTATAATATTTTCTCGAGGCAGACATAAAAAATACTGATGTGATTTATGTTACTCAGCGATATACACAAATACCTAAGGTGAGCAGAGATAACTGCAATATTTTAGTTGTGTTTAATGGAGTCGATACACATACTTTGCGAACTATTCATTAGACTTGGCGTAGTGGTGATATGGATTGATTAAGTTCAACAATTTCTTTTCAAAAGCACAATCTGCTCCACAAGGATTTATAACAATACATTTACATGATCCTCAATCACGATACCGTATAGGTATAAAATGTTTGGTTGAGAGACTGATATAATAATGATTTGAGTACTCGCACATTTAAAGCAGCATAGTGGGTGCGACCACAAATAAGTGTCCCGACAGGTAAACACAAATTTTGAAAAACAAACGACAAAGATAAAGTAACCCAATTAGAGAAACTCTCGGTACGTTAGAGGTTTTAGTTTGACGCTACTGACCTTTCATTTTTTTTTTTTTTTTTTTTTGGTATGATGTTTTATGTTCATAAATAAACTTTAAAGCAAGTGGTCTGTTCACCCTCTCTGCTGCTCGACCCTATTCTCAGTTTCGTATAAGACTAGTGTTTGAGTGGCCTCGCGTGCTTATCGCATTCTGAAAACTAGACTTAAGTTGGAAAGTCAATTGTGGACAAGAAGTCAGTTCAAAGTATGGTGTTACAGAACTGTTCCCGACGCAAAGAACAGGCAACAAGTTCAATGTTTGTTTTAAAAATTGATGTATGCATACATATATAGTATAGTATAGTAGAGTATAGTATAGTATATTATAGTATAGTATAGGATATTATAGTGTAGTATAGTGTATTGTAGTGTAGTGTAATGTATTGTAGTGTAGTATAGTATAGTATAGTATAAATTTATGTATATTTTGACATGTTTCCTTCACAGGAATGTAATTCTTTCAATCGTTTCAATGATTATTGAATCTTGTTTTGTTGTTTATCAAAGATCTCTTTGCATAAGATACTTGTTACACAGACTCAGCCACATATACCGGCCACCTGAATGTTACCGTTAGCAGAAGAATTTGCCAAGCTTGGTCATTGAATAAGCCACATTCTCATACGTACCATGATGACTCTATGTTCCCGGATGGTAAACAAAATAAGTGCAGACAGAAGCATATATATGCTATAGATGTCACTGGTGCACTCTGTTATGCGCCTCTTCAATCCGCTCATTTACTATCAAGTTTTGGATATTATCTGTACTCCGACCATCTCGGCAGACACGTATGTGTGTTATAGGAGCTTAAAAATTAAATCTAACAAATTTAATCCTTTACTTTATATTGTTGTAATGATTTGATAAGATCAATGTAATAAATGTCTCGATTGTAATTTAATCTAAGCATAATTCATCATGTGATTTTGCAAAACGTAAGAGTGCTCAAGCTCATTGGAGCACTTCCCTTGAACAATCTTTTGTTTCGGAGGTGCGTACATTTTGCACTTCTCAAGCTTCTCAATTTCAGAAGCAAAGTTATCTTGTATGTAATCCACAATCTCATGATGCCTAATGGAAATGATTGTTTGTGAATAATACCGGAGCTTGTGAAGTTTGGTCCCTGTTGCAGAGCAGTCACGATTTTATATATTTCAGAGCAATCTATGTTTCTCTAATGCATAATTGGAAAGGACTTAAAGGCACTTTCTTAGACAAGTTCCATATCTTATTTTTCTGTGAAAACAATGACAGGCAAAGATAAACCTTATTTAGTTTGTCTAGTTTTGAAACGATGTCCTGCATGCATAAATAACAAATGGAATTTGCTCTCCATAGACACTGCATTATGTGCCCTTACCCCCCCCCCCCCCCCCCCCCCATGAAATGAGCTCCAACGCTGGATGAACATTCAGCTTGTTTTCTTTACATTTCTAATCGACCTCAACTGAACAAAAGTGATGAAGTCTATGGACCAAACCACATAATGGAACACAAAAATCTGTTTTAGTCAAGCAACGTCCTTATTTTGCACATATACAGCTACGACAACTCCTTAACACGTACAATGCCTTATAAAAAGACCTTGTATATCCTAGATATTTAAAAGTACTTTTAATAAATTTTGGCACTAAAAATTCTGAAGTACAGTTAGCAGTACTTTGTTTATGAATGCACACATGACGTAGGGCCTAGCTGAATACTCTATCACATAAATTACATCAAAATAAAATAAAATTCATTTACCAATACAAAAATATAAAGTCTTTATAATATAGCTAGGAAACCCAGTGAAAACAACTTGGGAAATTATTTTTCTTTAAAAATCTAATACTATACAAATACGAAACTGTAACGTGCCAACTTATCGATCGGTTCTGGTGTCATTCTACATTGCCTTCTTCAATCGAATTCATGACTATTAATTGAGTCCAAGGCATGAGTAAGTTTTGACAAATATCAACTCAATTTGGGTTTCATTTTCAGAATCTAAAATGTTCTACTAGCTATTTTGTTCTTCCCTTTTCCATCAAATATTTAAGTTTACTGATGTAGGACTCCTTTTTTTATCATAATCTATCTATTAGGGTTTACCTCTTGCAAAATTTCTTAGAAAGAATAATATATTGCATCCCCTGTTTTGATTTAACGTTTTATGCCATGCCTGTTTTGTTTTCTTTTAAGTATATATTAATCTCTATATCTTATAGTATCCTTGAGTGTTTGTTTCATTCGCTTATGTGTCATGTTTGTCCACCTGCCACTGGCCATCTATATGAGTAACATATGGAAATACATTTACCACATGCACGTGCAATGTGTATGAAAACTGTCCAAATAGCAATTCTACAAATTTGTTTTACTTTATTTTATTTTCGTCCTGTTTAATTTATTCCCACACCGACAACTGATAAATATTTTGCAAGCATCTAGACGTTCAGGATCGTAGCAAAATTTTACTTGCCAGTCAAGTAAAAAGAAATAATAGAAAATACTTCATGCTTGATATACTTTAGTTTGATTTTACAACAAGCCTACAGGACAATCGTCTAAAATATATGCTTTTGCTTTCAACAATTTCCGAAGTTTCCTTAATCTTTTCAAACGTGCTATATCAGATTTATGTCACATTTTGCCTTGGTTGATTACTTTATAGCTATTATATATTGATTCATTGTAAAAGGTTTCAAATCAAATTTGTATTTTATAAACGTATCTCTGTTTTCGTTGTGCCATTATGCATACACATAACAAAAATAACGAAATCTTTAAATTTTATCCAATAACTGTTTGTTTATTTACATGTAAAAAAATACGTAATTTATTCATTTTTATATTACTTTATTAGCCCTTTATTTGCCAGGGTTTTTTATTCTTATTTCAGTGTTAGCATCATTGAAAGTAATCTGTAATCTGCATTTTATTCTAAAACAATGAGGTATATTTTCTGGATATTTAACACCAGCAAATGAACTCTCGTAAATGTAATTCTTTTGATTTCTATTTTCTTGACAGGGCTTAATCCCGTTCAAATTTATAAATCAGCAAGTCACTGTAACAAGAGGCCGACACAATTGCTTTCACGTTCAAATAGTAAAATATTTCTATCACCTCTTTCAAGACTTCAGAGCTCAATGAAATATATATATATATATATATATATATATATATATATATATATATATATATGCATGCGTCGTTATTAATTATTTATACGTAGTTATTTTTGTGTTTGCAACGCCGAGTTTGCCGTTTCTGTGGACTTGCGCATCGGCTCAGCTCAAGGCTTAACAGCTGCTCTGGGCAAACACGTTTCTTGTAAAATATTAGCTCGTAGTCTAACTGCGCTGATGAATATAGATTTTTTACTTTAGTCTTGTTATATCCTAATGCGACTATGCTAGAGTGTTGCACCATTGCAGTAGAAAAATTTGATATTTATAACTTACTGCGTTGTACTGGACAATGCGAACGAGTTTTTCTAAATAATACTGCACGCCTTGGGAGTGAAATGTTAGTCCGAAATAACGAGTTAATATTTTCCCATACAAATGCAGTAACCTTTTTATTATATACTCATTTCGTTTTCCTACCTAAGGCTTAAAAATAAAAGAATACACTACAAGAAGAGAAGTAACTAAATTTATGATGGATAAGAAATTAAAGGCACAGTTGTAGATTCATCAACACACAGTAACCAAAGTAATGCGCATATAGCACCCCAATGCGACCTTTGAATTTCGTCGTGTTCTCGACATTAGCTTATAAATTCTCATTTTGGTCTACTTAAGATTGAAATTTAGAGTCATATTCTGAATGAATGCACATTGAAATAACTTTGCCAGTTGGTCTGGAATGGATGGAGTTTTTATTCTCTTGATGCAACACAATTATGTTTTTCTGTTTGTGATAGACTAGATTTATTGGGTCAATTCCATATAATGTACATGTAATTTGAGCAGTGGAGGGGTCAGTGTTGGGGATCAACTTCATCTGTGTTTCTGTTCTGTCGCTGATTGATCGGAGTAAAGCTATGTGGAAAAATATGGATTTTTTAAAATTAAAATTAGAAAACGATGCTACGGAATGTTATCAAAAAGATGCACGGAATGTTATCAAAAAGATGCTGTGGAATATCAAATTCAATGTTTTGAGTGCTGTAAGGAGGCGATGATATCTGCTAGAAATGAAGTTGAAATTACAGTCAAATTTCGCGGTGTGTATCAAGCTTTGGAACATATGACATGTGTCGCGTAATTTGGATTTGCAGAACTAAGTAAGTACATTTTGAGGAAATTCAAGATGCAGAAATGTAAGTATATTGTTGTCATTCTTATTACCGGCTAAAGAAGACATGTGTTTCTGTCATGTCACTTGCATGCTCTTTGTTGGGGTGACCCAGTCTTCCTACCTGTGTACACCACCTGGCTTCTATCGCCAGCCTAACATTGTATCAAAAACGTTAACCGGAAATTCGCAACGCAGCGGTTGCGTGAAAGTCCATTTCATCAGCAGAAATTAGACTTCGTCGTCTTGGCTTATTGGCTATAATGCTCTTCGATTTCTACCCAAATCCTTCTGTTCCAATTTTTCTCGAATTTACTGTTTTGACTGGCCCGTACAATGGTACATATCTAACAAATATGCAATAGCCCTTGGCCTCAATATGCTTTCTATGCTAGTGCTATAGATTCGAGAGACAACTGGTCATAGTCTGAACCATTCTATTTGTGAACAGTTACGAACATTTCTCGTGAATAACTGTTGAAATGATCAGAATGGTATTTTTTATGCTGCGTCTCTCACGTTTATTATGGACGTTGCGAATATCGCGTTTATTCGTTTGCTTATTTGAAAGTTTCATTTGTGACTCAGTGGTCGTTAACTTTATTATCTCTACTTTCAAATGTACGAAACAGCTTGTTTAGTTTATTCACAAACAAACAAATAAATCGAAAGCTAAACAGTTTGCTACATGAGAGTACATTGTTTGTTTTCAATCAAAGTGGTTCCCAATAAACAATACTATTTTTAGATGCACGTGTCGTGCAATATGAAGCGTTGCAATATGGAAGGAAAAAAATACTGCATGATTCTGACAATGTAAAGTTAACGGAGAATAAAATTAACATATGATAAGTTTGTTCATTTTATTCTTGTTGTATTCCCTTATACGAATGTGCTATTGTGGAAAAACGTAATACTACGCTGAAATTTAATATACGAAATAAATAGATGGGAAACAAAGATCGCCAATCAGCCTTTAAGGACACATGTCTCCTAATTATTTAATTATAAATAATTATTAGGACTTGAAAGACCATAAAATGTTTATGCCACATAAAGCTTGCCTTCTCAGGAGACCGATATACTATGTGCACCACTCTTTACAATAACTAAACAGAGAATACTATTATCCTGCTTCGGTAGGTGGATTTTCGTCTGAGCTACAATCGTTATGCTTCGAAATGGCGATGACACTTTCATTTGAACTAATAAATCTCACCTTTCGATTTACATGCTCCTTAGGAAAGTGAATGCACAGCTTATTAAGGTCAAGAGGAAAAGTAAACTTTAGAGCAATCACACATGCACATATTTTTTATGTGCATGAATGTATATACGTGGAAATACTAATGCAAGTATGTACGTATGGATGCAGGTAGGAAAAAAATAGGAATGACAAAATTAAAAAAATTAAATAGTTTTGGATAAAGTTATGCAGATTTATTTGTAGGAGGACATATTTGTAAAGGGTTGTAGGCTACAACTCTGCATCGCGGCTAGTGGGGACCTGCAATAAAAACATGAGGAGAGCTATGGAAGTAACTCTATTTAATGTTTCAATTGTTCAATAACCCTCGTCATCAAAGCATGCGTACATATGAAAAAATATTTGCATTAAAACTTTTCTTAACATGTCCCTTAATAATCTGACTGATTTGTTAATCTATATATCGGGTACCGCTGGAAATACCCATTTGTCTTTCCGCTTGATTAGAATGAATAATATGTACCCTAATGTTATATTAAGTCTAAAGTGAAGATGTTTTTATTGAGAGAAAGAAAATATTCTAATATAATTTTACGTACGTAATCGATGTGTGATCAACAAAAACAACATTTCTAAAACCAGATGATTCTGGACAATAAAAATGAAATTTCCCAATGCTGTTTTCGTATCCAGAACGAATATTTAGGGAGACAAAATCGAATCTTCGTTATTTGCGGCTATCGATTATTTATGATACATATCAGATGATCTTTGATATTTCAATTTCCTGTTCCGCTTAATGTTTGTTGCGACATAGTTATTTAGTAAATGTGCGATGCAGTGTTTAATATGCATGATCATATTTTCCTAGGTTACCGATTTTCATCATTTAAACTATAAATAATATATGAATTAAAACATCTGTACTCTACTTAATTAGCCAGAGAGTAAATCGCACTTCAATTATCGAGCCTTACCAAGCATGTCAAGGCACAGAGAGCAATAATAATTTTGTGTCTGGAGACTGGGTGTGGAACAGTGCTGGATACAGAGTTACAATATCTCTGTTATTATGATTATCTTTTGTTTCCATTGAAAACATTCTCTCTTTGGATTGTACTCGACATACATTATCGATCTTTGTCTCCATCGAAAACATCTCTCTTTGGATTGCAATCAACATACATAATCGATTATTTGTCGAATTCGAAAGCTTATATGATTGTAAGGTACGAATTGAATCAAATACAATATAAGTGTATTTATAGTGATATTTGACCAACAGAAAACCATGAATAGAGAACACAAGAGAGAGAGAGTTAACTGGGTTTTGCTTATATTTTCATTTGCTTCATTCAATAATAAAACGAACGAATACACACAAATACAATATATATATATATATATATATATATATATATATATGGGGTGACAAAATCGAGTCTTCATTAATTTATGTGAGTATATGTGTGTGTGTGTGTGTGTGTCCGCTATTTCCTCGATAAGAGTTGGAATAGAAATCTTTTAAAAAAATTCTATGAAAGGACTAGACGATTAATAATTATTGATGTTTCAATTACAACTTTGCTGTAATAGATAGATAGATAGATACTCAGAGGGTGTCAAAAATCTTTGAACACGGGCAAGCGGTTAATCAGTGAGTTAGCACTTGTTATATTTGGCCTATGTGTGTTAAAGGAAGCCGCATCAACTGCAATATACACGCAGATAATAATACTAGCTGCTTTACTTACACCATGACTCACCGACGGATGGGGGAATGACTAATGGACTCGATGCACTCTCCTGCATGTCGTGAGAGGCGACTAATGGACGCTGGAGCCATGGTGGCTTATTTATTAACGTGCTGGACTTGCTACCGAAACGGTGCGTTTTCGAATCCTGTAATCAAGTCGTCTTGAGTCGCTACCGCCGTCCATCTTTGGGCAAGACACTTTACTTTACTTGCCTTGGCACTAACCAATCTACATATTGTACTGTGCGGTAAAAAAATATAATTAAATTGCCATTTATCTAAGCATATATATTCTTGACGACAAGGAAGGATGTAATTCCGGGTGGCCGAGTAGTCTAAAGCGCTCGACTTTACGAAACACTGCTATCTCATCTCTGTCTGCTTTGGTTCGGGTCACGCGGTATATGAGAAAGCTGCCAATAGATTCTTACCAGGGTTTTCCCGGTTTCTTTCCCCACCAGTTATACTGGCCGCCATATATAGCCTATCTTGTGCTGAGAAATGGCGTTACACCAACAACATGATAAGGAGGGAAAACATGCTTTAATGTACTAATATAACACTTTTGTCACCAGACCTTTCAAGCATGACTTAATCTTTTTGAGATTGTCATTAAGCAATTATTTATGGAAAGTGGAGAGCCGCTTATAGCATGGTATATTTTAGGCTGAAGACTATAAGCGTACAATGTATACTGTATTTTAAATGGGTACAATCCTGAATTTTAAGATACTGGTTAGTGTACGGCAGAGAGAGAAAGAAAGAGAGCGAGAGCGTGTGATTTGGATTTTTAACGTAGTTTTTAAAACAGTTTCAGTCATATCGCTACGATGTCTGTAGTGTGGCAGTTTACAGTGATGTCTAGCACTGGGGCATCATGCCAAAAGTGCAATTTTGATGAACTCTATATACTTACATCGTACCTCCGTGATGTTTAGAAGGAAAAATGTCTAAATGCTTTTTGACCGAATGACCATAAATAGCACACACACACACACACACCTCTAAAGATACACAATAATATTAGGCCATATTTCCAACTAAAACCTACAACCCAACGGTATAACACTGAGGAGAATAAATAAGAGGACCGTTTCATAAGGAGCATGTTTTCAGGCAGGTGAAATGTCGGCCCAGTTCTCTGTAAAAAATGTGAGTAAACAATATTTTGTCACGTCTTTCATCTATTTCTGAGATGAAAAGCCAGACGATGCTAAACTCATGTGTGAGTCAGTGGCTGCGGCGGAGTCCAGACAGTGATGAATTTTTTAGAAAAAGAAAAAAGTGAAGCTTTTAATTCATACAAGGCGAGAAAACTTCACGGGACCAAAGTTGGTAACGGCAACCACTCTAGAACTAATCTGCAAGTATCAGTTCTTCAGGAAACATACTGACACTACATTTCCAATATCAGTATTCATACATGTTACTCACACTACATTACTAATATCAGTACTTGAGATAACGTATTACCACTACATTACTAATATCAGTACTTTATACAAAGTACAAGGACTACATTAGTAATATCAGTATTTCATACAATTTACTAACACTACATTACTAATATCAGTACTTTTACAACGTACAACGACTACATTAGTAATATCAGTATTTCAGACAACATATTAACACTACATTACTAATATCAGTACTTCATACAACTAACTAACAATATATTGCTAATAAGAGTACTTCAGGATGAACACTTCCGGAAACATATTACCACTAGATTACTGATATACGTACTTCAGGAAATGTACTACCACTATAATACTAATATCAGTACTTCAGACGATGTACTAACACTACATTACTAATACCAGTATTTCAGAACATATATTACAACTATAGTTCTAATACTACTTCAGAAAATGTACTACCTGTACATTGCTAAGATAAATCATGGAAATAAATGTAATGCTTTCATTTGTTTTAAATGCATAACGATATAGTTGAGAAGTTTCGACATCTGATGCTAAGAAGTCTCGTAAGGAATAAAAGAATATTCGTTGTACTGTGGTCATTTGCTTTAAAAAATATAAGGAATTAAGTTTGATACCTCAGTGTTTCAAGAAATAGTGAGTATGAACTACTTCTTATAAGCGTCTATGCATATCGCTGTTATAATGAATATTATCGCACGTTGTTTCATGTCTATGACAAGTCAAGGGTATTTCGTCCTAGAGAAAGTCCGTCTGTAATTTAACATAAAAGGGAACACTTACACAAGAATAATTACACTTACACAAACAAGAACAAAAAGCAAACAGCTCTAATGTGTATTTTCCCAACGCAGACAGAATTTCTGTCTCAGAAAGTTATTATTATTGTTTCGCTACTACAATCATTTCCAGTATAACGTGATGCCAATAAATCGTGTGCCAATTTTTTATGGCAGGGGTGTTCATGGGCTTGCATATATTTATGAACAAAAATATTATATTAGATTACAGTAGTGTTTATATATATATATATATATATATATATATATATATATATATATATATATATATATATATATATATATATATATATATGTGTGTGTGTGTGTGTGTGTGTGTGTGTGTGTGTGTTATTATATAAGCTTTTTAATATTTGTCCAAATTGCATTTTCTTAGCTACTCAAGCTATTGTCCAAATTGTATAGATATATTGCTTCTCGCGCCAAATACCTACAATCTGGCATCGCAGCTTATTTATGTCATTACATTCCAAATTAGGTTTTCTTTACTACAAAATCACAGGAAAAAAAAACATAATATAGAATGTAATGACCCTTATGAGATGTGATGTGAGATCGAACGTAAACAACATAGTTGGGTTGGAAACATTGGAAAGACCTCATGGGTAGCAGACTATAGACAAAATATTATATTATAATGTTTTGGTTGTGTTTTAATTCAAGATGAATATTCCTGACAGACAAATATGTAATTAATTGCTTCCTAAATTAGCGAAATTCTTCGAAACTTCTGCCATTAAAATTGCTTGCAACCGTTTTATGTCTGGGGCTTTGGCTTTTTGTTCATATCTCACCTTCTTAAACATGGATAGTAAACGAGATAATAAAAATCCAAGACAGAGGAAAAAGGATATATTCCACACCCTTTTCGCGAGATAAACGTCTCTAAATACTGCAGAGGGAACAATAGGCTGTGTGACACCATTTATGTGCCTGATGTGTTTCACGTTTCATGACACTGAAACTGTATCTTGTTGCAATCAACTGTGTTGAATTAACTGATAGCATATTTTTAAATATAATTAATGGAACATTTTATATAACATGTCGTTGACTAATGGAATCACATACATCGATCAATGTGTCATTCTGTTGTTGCCATTTTATGAAACACATGTATACGATATATTTAATGTGCTTTCATCTCATAGACAGTAACAATAACACATGTCATTGTTATATAATTTCATTTGTGCTATTTATCTTTTCATAACATGGCATAGGATTGATCGATATCAGAGTATAAAGCCTTCATTCCTTTAACAAACAACTTATACAGCATAATATCTGGCATTCAGTTAAAATATGGAAGAAGCAAATATGTAAATATATGTATGTACACATTGATGTGTGTATACTTGGACGTCTCAGCCTATACAGGTTTATGAGTCCATCGACATCCTTGCCTGGCATCATCGTTTATTTTACGATTTTTTTGCGTAAGAAAATTGCCCCACAAACTCCTTCACATATACCAGCCACCTGAGCGTTACTGTTAACGGAGGGGCCCCGAGTGGCCGAGTGGTCTAAAGCGCTCACCGTTCCGGATCACTGCCATCTCACCTCTGTCTGCGTGGGTTCGAGTCCAAGGCTCGGTCAGCGTGGGTACGTGGGAAAGCCTGCCAGTAGCTTCTCGTGGGTCGGTGGTTCTTCCCTGGGTTTTCCAGGGTTCTTCCTCCACCAGTTATACTGGCCGCCATGTATAGCCTATCTTGTGCTGAAAAATGGCGTTAAACCCTAGATCAACAACAACAACAACAACTGTTAGCGGAAGAACATCCCAAGATTGGTCACTGAATAAGCCTCGTTATCATTCTTGCCATACTAACCGTATGTTTCCCGATGGAAGCGTAGATGTTGCTGACAACTTTTGTGGACGGTAGTGACGGATATTTGTGGTGTTATACTATCATGGCAAACGCTGAGAGAAATGCCTGACAGTATCCTGCAAAGTGACAGGTTAGTACAACAATAAAGTCAAACAGTTTAGCATAATTCTAAATATAAGGAACATATTATCGACGTATCTCCCTCAATTCATTTTTGCAAACGCAGTCTAGAATTTTCAGCACACTTTAACCAAAATAAATTTAATATTGGGGTTATTGCGGACAAGGTTATAAGTATGTTTTCTCTTGCTTCTTTATTTCGTTAGTTTTTAAAATATGCCCATATAGTAGATATATGTAGATTTGGCATAGTTTGTTTTAGTTTTAACTCTTAATTCATTTTTTTAGAAATTGTATTTCATAACAATAAATGATGTAAAGACTATTACAATTTACTTTTAAGAAAGAATGTTAAACAACCTAGTGAAAGTAAAGGGAATGAAATGTTCAATTCGAATATGGATATATGTCCTGACATATATGCTAAAGTTACAAGAAACTCAAAACTACAATGGTTTCAATTTCGAGTTACTCATAGAAATGTACCAGTTAATTCTATTATGTATAAAATAAAATTATCCAGTACTGAAAAAGGTAATTTTTGTAAAAATTCCCCAGAAGCAATACCGCATTTGTTTTGGGAATGTGATGTGATAGTCAGGCTGTGGAATGATATGTCCCTTTGGATTCAGAATAAAGTAAATATAAATAATTTGCCAAGTGTTATACTCGGAGATACAAGGTGAGATATACTATATGAACAACCCTTTTATTTTTGCTTTCTTCTATCCAAATGCTACATCTATATATGTAAAATGAAAGGGGGGATATATATATATATATATATATATATATATATATATATATATATATATATATATATATATATATATATATATATATATATATAAGATGATTTCAAAGTCTTTCTTAAAGACCACTATAATTTGAAATAATATATTGCTAACATTTGGTACAATGGGAACCAGTATTCAACATTAACTAATAATGATGGGTTTAACTCAAATGCGTGTTTAATAGTAAATAGTAATAGTGTAAAGTGTGTCACCTTGATGCTGTATATTTGTAATTGTCAAATAAGAGATTGTGTAATACATAAATAAGCGCACGTGTGCTTGCATGTTTGTGTGTATGTGTATTATTTTTTCCTACACTAGATTTATTGTCCCTAGACGATGTTAGATGTATGGTGACCATGGGATGTTTCCCCGACCCAATGATAAACCTATTACGCAGACAATAATTTTTTATGTATAATTTCTTTAGGTCACATCCATCATATAATATATATTTGGCCAAATGTATAACATGCAGCTTTAACTAACAGGTGCTTTAATTTGGAAGAAAGAAAAAGCGTGAAATTGCAACATTGTGTTGATAATGTCTATGGCTAGACTATTTCTGTAACATTCTGAACTGAAGGGTCGATTAAGAGGAGATATCGTAATTGTTACTAAATCAATTTAACAATTTTGAATTTTTGAAATAAAAAATAGGTGCAGCTAGAGGCATCTGTGTGTAATAGGTGTGACTGCTGCAGAACAGTGTATGTTTTATAACAGTCAGAACTTTGCGTGTTTTTTCTATTGTATCCTACAAAAAGACTTCGAATATCTTAAAATTATTCCTGATAGTATAATAAGAGCAGTTTTGTATTTTGTTAGTGATCTAGGTCAGTCATCTACGCCAGCATAACATTCGCCTCATAGCGTGCGCACATGTCTACACGTAAACGTTATCAGCACTTGCTCCTGCAAGAGGAGAGTCACGTGGGGTCTCAGAGTATGACACAGATCAGTAACCAACAAAGCCTCTGTTATCATACTACTCAGTACACGTTCCACAAGGACCACCAAGGATAACAATATCCACGGTTCACGATCACGACAAGTGCCGTGCGAGTACATATATGAAATTAATCAATGTTCGCATGGGGACAATCTTCAGATATGGGTGTGGTCATAGATATTTGAAATATACCTCAGACACAGTCATTGAACATTAGTGTAGTATTTAGTGCAGATCGATTAATATTTGCCTGCAGACTTAATGTTATGTCTCTATCAATAGTAAATAAAGGGGTTGATTCTTGTATAAGGATGTATTAAATTCCATTCTTCGCGAGACATTCAATTCTCAAAGACAAAAGCAGACTTAATATATTGTTATTGTTATTATCTCAAAGGGAAATAATAAATTTCTCATCCATTTACAAGAGTCATCCAAATCGATGCTCACCGATGTAGAAACTACTTCAGTTATTGTGCGGCGAAAGTGCTAGTAAATATTCGAGAGACCTTTAAAATTATTATTCCAAGACTATGTATGCTAACCATTACACGGGACCAGGTATAATAAGCCAAGAAATAGCAATAAAAATGGCTAAGCTGTCATACTTGCTTATTATATGAAGATGCACGTGTACGTTTTTCATCAGACTCTTAATTTCATGCATGAGGGTTTTTGATTTACTTGCAAAGAGTGCGTTGTTGCCATTTTACTCACAATAATATACTGTTGAACATACCTTTACAGATTTGATTTCCAGTGACGTACAATAATTTTGTGCTGTAAGAAATGAAAGAGAGTTTGATTATATAAGGTTGATATCATTTACAAGTACGATGACACAACTAAGTCTTTGAGACGAACTAGGTGTGAACAACATCTGGACCTTCTAGCATATCGTTTGGCACACTAGGTGTTAATTTTGGTTTGCATTAAAACATTGGTAATTGTGAAGATTTCACAAATCAATTGATGCAAGAACTTCATATGTAACAGCTTGCAATAGGTATCGTGTCAAAATCTGAAAGGTAATAAATGACAAGCACAACCTGGGCGGAGATGTTTTGTCTAATAATAAACATTTATTGCTTTATATATAATGATTCAATGTTCACTGATCTAATGTTTCAAACGTAACAAAAACAATTAAATCGCTGTTTCGCTTAAATGCGAACAACATATTTGTAAAGATGCTCAAAATATGTTATATGATATATTAAATATTAATCCGGAGCATCGTGAGACATTTTGCTTTAAGAATAAACGTGGAAGCGCAACGATCCCGAAAAGTTGTTTCAGATTGTGGAAGAAAATGTCAAATCGTGGGCGTTAACCGAGTCGCCATAGAGTGAATCTACTGACCAAGACAGTGAATACGTCATCAGTGATGTTGAATGCACCGATAATTATTACAGTTAGAAAGATACTCTCAGTATTAATATAATGGCATCCCAATGGCGAGATTTTATGAACCACTTTCTAAATCCAGAGAGGCATACTCCATTACTGAGACAAACAAACAATATAAATCGTTCAGAATTATTCGATTTGACGCTGCTATCGGCGGTATGAGGGTTGGAGAAGACCTTAATAATGCATCATTTGAGCTGATCTCGGTCAACATCGACCTAAGACACATCGTAAATGATTGATGTGGCGTTCTACGTACGCTCTGTTATGAGTTGGGGGTGGGGTGCTCCCAATATTTATTCGAATTACTATGGAATTCCCACCCTGGCTCGCTTTTGTAGGAAGTGAAATTAGTCATAGAGAGATGTACAGCTCCGAGCCCCCAGTCAGCAATACCGACAGTTAAATTATTAAGAACACAAAGGTGAAATTCAAAAGAATAACAATTTAATATAATTTAAACAATATTAATTTCTCAACCAATTTTCTCCCTCTCGACCATGTGACAACCTATTTCATCACGTGATTATAGTGTGAGATGGCTTTCCCCTGTACTTGGTTTCTACTCATCTGTGCTCAACTCTGCTAATTCTTTTCCTCCTTCCGGCGTTCTCCGTACTCCGGTTCTTCCTATCCTCTTCCCCTTTTGTCTCCTTTTCTCCTCCCCCTTCTCTCTCTCTTTCTCTAGCAACTAGGCGTATTCTCTGCCTACTGTCTTGTTCTATCCTGTCTCTCTGAGACTCGGGACTTGACTACCCGGTAGTTCTGTCCCCAAAAGTTTTACGAAGCTTTCTGTCCTTGAATGTACCAAGGTTTCTTTTCACGCCAATTCACGAGTGGCTTCCTCGGAGTTATTGCTACAACTTCCCAGCACGATGACTCACTCTTTCCCAGCCAAAATGACTGTTAAATTCTGGTTCGAATTGATGCCCCCACCCTTCCTCAGTTCCGATTGGATATCAATTCTACCCCAGTCAGTCCAGATTAACAGACGAGCCCCAGGCCATCTGTCAGTGCGGGGAGATTTACAACAGCATCGAGGGTCCTTTTATCTTAGAACATAGCTTCCAACGTCTACATGTTAGTTTTGACACCTAACGATGTGGGCTCTTGTACAACACGAATCGCTACGATAGAAGCAGGGTCTACCTACACATGGCGCCAACCCATTCCTTTGTTCCTGACTTACGTAATCGCGGGCAGGCAAACGTGACAATTGATTTGTTTTTGTTGATCATTCAGTCTGTGCCCTTGTACATTTACAAGACCCTCATACAGTATTTCCGATTACCATAATGAAGACATGGAACTGTGGTCTTACCCATTTACCCAATGGCATAAGGTAGAAATTTCTGCAAAGGTGTATGCCGTGGAAAAGGAGAAATATGCGGCAGAACATGTCGTTATTAACACAATAAATGACTTTTTCAAGTACAACGTGTTCGTGTAGGTGCTCAACCAAGTCTTGAAAGTGTTTTCAGATTAAAGTCCCGTAAGTAGCTTTGCTAGCAATGCGAGTATCTTTGAGAATACATTACTGCACTCTTTGGCAAAGTCTCTACGAACATATTCATTATAAATACAACTGACCCCGTTGAGGAAATATACACAGAAGACAATCAAATAATATTATGGATTCAATTGAATGAAATTTCTAATCCTGCTGAAGTAAAAACAATAGTGGAAACATTTCTCAGTTCGACAATGATTATCTTATATACAAGCATGGCAACTTTAATTCAACTAAGCAACTCGCGCGAGAGCGTGATATACGAATAACAGGCGGGTAGGAGAATAGATGACATACTTGTAATTGTAGGACATTGAGAGGGGCCATGAAAAGCAGCTTCGTAATATGGCAGCGCAGTATTATATAAAGATTCCTGCCCGAGCCAAGCGGGCAAAAACAGTACATACCTAATTTGCAATTATAACTACCATTGTGTATGCGTGTGTCACGGAGCCATGAATGGCACCTAAGATTAAAATGATACAGATCTGCGCACAAATGTCACAAGCGTGTTTGAGAAAGATTTATTCAAATCCATGAACAAATATGTATTCGGCACGACTAAGGAGAAACTTCGGAAATGCATTCGCATCGACCTTGTCCGTGTTAGTCGACAAGAGAAGCTTCGAGAGATCTTCGATGGAGGATTTGTTGATGTGCACAGTAACATATAGAATCTGAAGCTCACAAAACCTATCTACGTTGACGCGTCAGAGCTGACTCATCCAAACAGCTCACGTACGAGTTTTAGTATGATAAGATCAAAAAGCTGTACGGCGACAATATACAACTGATGTAAACGGACGCAAATCCGTTTTTGATGCATTTTGCTACAAATGATGTGTATGCGGGCATGGGTGAAGTATCGCTGGCAAATGGTTTTTACGTGTATCAAAAAGGTCATACACTGTTTAGTAACGAACATAAAAACTCTTGGTAATGCAAAGACTAATGTTCTGGCAAACGTATCGACTGCACCCCTGCACCCCAAGATGTACTTGATCCGGCCAGAAAACATCAAGAGTGACGCGAATTCGCACAGATGGCAAATCTGATCTGGTGTGTACAGTTGCCCTACATTAAGTAAGTCACAGCTTGACACTAAACGGTAGATATTGCCTCTGTGACAGAGCCTCTCATTGATGGACTGCAGGCGCCAAATGATAACGTGTTTGCTGTCTCAGAGAATCAATCCGTTCCGATCGAAGGACCATACAGGATTAGTAGCACGACGTTATCCACCTTCAAGTTTCCATCAGATACAGAACGAAATTGTTTCTAAGAGGATCTCACGGAGTTGGCGTTAAATCATTTTGTACCAAATGGCGACATTCGTATGACGAATCGGTTCAGAAAGTTTTAATCCAGTTATACGTGTAGTTTCATTATTCAACGCTTGTACGACTTATTATTGAAGTCGTTTTACCAACATGCGTGATCGCTCTGCAATCCTCATAAATAATTCCTACATATAACGACGAATTTTCTCATGCCAACTGTTCAGATTCTTTATATTTGCTGCCAATATCTACACTAATCAATGCACGCTTGTATATATGTCACAAGACACGGTCATGTGGAACAAGCAAAAGATCATCAAGCCCGAACTTCTTAAGCAGTTCATCATCAAACCCTCCACGGGAAATCCTTTTTGGTGCGTTTAGGTTAATTTGCCACAGCGCTTGGCTTGGCTAGCCACTCTCGAGAAGCCCCGTGGGTGACCTTTGCTATGTTCGTTAATTTTGCACCAGAAGCTTCACCTTTTCAATAACTGCTGACTACGTATTATATCTTATCATGTTTATTTTATGAATGTATTCTATCTTTAAGTCTCGCGCGAGAGACCGCCAAGAGAATTCTTACTTTTGATAACCTGCTTTGATTACCCATATTGAAATTATCTATCCACCTGTAATATTTATCGCATTTAAGTCTTAGTGAAATCTGTATTGTCACGTAAACGGATATCACTAATATATTATAAGCTAGATCACGCCGGTAACATGATAAATCGACGCGATTTATAAGTACTTCTCCGGGCTTAGTTTGATGGTTTTAATCAAGTCGTATATACAGTCGTGTTCCATATCCACTGTAATTGTGTCTACGTATTGTCCTGTTACACTGGACAACAAATTTTTACAAAAGTCATGTTACTGAAATAAAATTAGTCAATTCTTATCAATTTTTATGTGCTGAACACGAATATGACAGTCAAATTGCAAAATTGGCTCTAGTTTTTTTGTAATCTGCAAGAAATTAATGTTTACATAACGAAATGCATTCCAATAGTAAAAGGTCAACTGTAATAGCCTACCTATAAAAAATCAAGTCATTGACTACATCTTAGATTTCTTCGCCTGTCTCTTGTACAGCTGTTCGGGAGCATCTCTGAGGAGTGTCCAGCAGTAGTCAGCCAGCATTGTAGTGGACCATTTTCCCTGGTATCTTTGTTCCATTGTTGCGATATCTTGATGAAAACGTTTGCCGTGTTCATCACTAACAATACCACAGTTGCTAGGAAAGAAATCCAAATGGGAATGAAGGAAGTGAATCTTTAGAGACATATTGCAGCCAAGTTTCTTATACTTCATCAACATGTCTTCTACTAGTTCCTTATAGTTTTCTGCCCTAACATTTCCGAGGAAGTTTGTAGAAACTAGGCGAAAAGCATTCCATGCTTGTTTCGCGTCACCTTCCAGCAAGTTGTTGAACCGGTCATCTTTGAAAAGCTCTCGAATCTGAGGACCCACAAAAACTCCCTCTTTAATCTTTGCTTCGCTGAGTCGAGGGAATTTTTCATGCAGGTATCGGAATGCTGGCAAAGTCCGGTCAATGGCTTTCACGAAGTTCTTCATCAAACCTAGTTTGATGTGAAGGGGTGGTAGCAAGATTTTCTGAGCCTCAACCAGAGCTGGGTGTTGGATATTCTTCTCTCCAATGGCTACATTCTGCCTGTGAGTCCATTCCTTCCTCATGTAGTGCATTTCCCTTGCTCGGCTATCCCACTCGCATAAGAAACACATGTATTTTGTATATCCTTGCTGCAGTCCCATTAAAAGGGCAACTACCTTCAAATCACCACAGAGGTGCCAGCTGTACTTGTTATACTCAATGGAATTCAGTAGCTGCCTTAAGTTATCGTATGTCTCTTTCATGTGGACAGCATACGCTACTGGAATAGATGGAAGAATGTTTCCATTGTGCAAAAGCACAGCCTTGAGACTCAGTTTCGAAGAGTCCACAAATAGTCTCCATTCTTGTGGGTCATGTGTGATTTTTAAAGCATTCATGAGGCCCTCAATATCGGAACAGAATATCAGATTACTTTCCTTTCTGAAGAAAGGCTCCAATTGCTGGTGGCGCTTTCGATATGCAGTAATTGTTACATCTTCTTCTAGAAGATTCCATTGTTGGAGTCTTGATCCTAGCAATTCTGCCTTGTTCTTTGATAAGTCCAAATCACGAATCAGGTCATTTAGTTCTTCCTGTGTTATTCTGTGTGGGGTTGATGATGCACCACAGTGAAAATCTGGATCACTGCATGCTGATGGACCAGGAGAAGAACAGGTCGACTCACCTTTGTCTTCGTCAGATGAATCAAGAGAATATTCTGCTGGAGGTTCTGGAATAGGAAGTCCCTCACCATGTGGAACTGGTCTCAATGCAGAGGGAATGTTTGGGTAGACTATTCTCGACTTCTTTCGCTTCGTTATTCCGCCGGAAAGAGGAGGAACCAAGCAGAAGTAACAGTCATTTAGGTGGTTGCTTGGCTCCCTCCACACCATTGGGACTGCAAACGGCATTGATGACCTTTTGCAATTCAACCACTGTGAAAGCTGTGTTGTACATGTAGCACAGCATATATGCGGAGCCCAAGGCTTGTCTTGGTCACCAACCTTGCATCCGAAGTAAAGATGATATGCCTTCTTCACTTGAGAATTGATACTTTTCTTCTGGTTGGCAAATGTCACTTCCCCACAAATATAGCAAAAATTGTCCGCGGTATTAACACACTTTCGAGGCATTACTGTTCTTTATTGTACGTAAATGGATAAAATAATAAGTTTTATGTAACAGTAGCTTGAACTGTCTCGCACAACGTCTAAAATATTTTAAATGCTGAACCTATCTGATTGGGCTTTATATAGTACACTGCTTACGTCAGCTTCAGCAGCCGCCTGGCATAAGTATAAAAGGCCTACACATGTATAGTACACTGCTGACGTCAACTTACTTCAGCAGCCGCATGGCATTAGTATTGCATTGCATCAGAAAATGATGCAATCAGCTGTGGATGATGTGAGCATGATGGTATTATGCAATGTTACATCATTATTCCGGATGTTGCTGCAGTCCTACTGGAGAAATTTACACAGTGAAACATAGAAAATGAGGTATATGAATATCTTCAAAACGAGTGCCAATACAAATTTTTCACGGTTATATTCGTGTTCGGCACACCAAAATACTACAGATTAGGGCCTTTTCAAGTCAGTAATGATTTCACTGTTGACCAGTGTTATTGACAAAGCCACGACGGTAAAATCAATGAATGTGTCGTAGAGGCGATTGCAAGAAGAAAACAAGGCATCGCAGAAATTGGAGAAACAGTTGAAGAGATCCATGATTACATTGGAATATTAGACATTTAGACATCAAAGTGGCAATTAAGAATCTTCACCAGCTAACACCACCCGTTTGCTGGTCAACGATGAGATTATTGATTCATCTTTTTATTGATTCTGGTCGCCTGTCGAGTTTAGAAAATTCATCCTTCTATTTCATGTTGTACACAACAACTGGGCAAAAGTTTTATCTCAACAACCAACAAAGATGGTAAATATAGTATGAACCAAATAGGCATCCAGGCAATTCACTGGGTTAAAACAGCCATTGGCCTGCTATTTGATTTTTGTAATGAAATACTTGAAACAGCTGAAGCTTGAAATAAAACTAAGTCCAGGAAATATTTGGAAAATTTTCTCCAACCTTCGAAGAGGAGAAACAGGATGAACCGGCAGTCCAACTAAAATCTGAACGAACACACGAACCTAACGAAAACAATTAGAGATATTCGATCTTCATCCAGAATAAATTATATTACTTAGAAAACACTGGCCTACAGCCAAAATGCTTACGAAATAATGTAGTCAAATGTTACTAATTCTGGGTCACTGAGAACGAATCTGATGCTTACAATTATTGATTGGCTCTAGTTTTGTAGATATAATACTGTGTCAATATATAAAATCATTGACTTGGGCATGGTGGAGGATATGTGATTATTAAGTTAAAGATATCTCAATATGAACCAAAAATGACTAAAATAGATCTTTGACTGGATGTATGAACAAATCTATGACTGGGTTTGAAAAGAATTGCATCATGTTATTCTTAGAAGTCATGAATGATACAATCAAAACTAAGCGTACATCACTCTGCAGAACACATTGCACTATATCAGCTCTAGAGATCACACAGTGTCGTGCTCTCTTATTTGTCAGTGTTTATTTTGCAAAATGACACATTTATATTTAGCCAAAGTGAGCAGAGATGCCTCGCACTTCTGTGAACAATGCAGATAACTTATGCTATGTTTGTGGCGAAGTGACTTTCGCATCACAAAAACACAGTATAACCACTATGGTTAAAAAAGCCTTTCACCTTCTTTGGCTGCAAAGTTGGAGACCAGGACAAAAGGCGAGCCCCACACGTATGCTGCAACACTTGTACAACAAATCTTCACCAGTGTTTCAACAGGAAAAGGAAATATATACCTTTTTCAACGCCAATGATTTGGAGAGAGCCAGCAGATCATATCAGAAAATGTTACATCTGCGTGGTGCCTCCAGCTGGGAAATGCGTGTCAAAGAAGAAATGTGGACAGTGCATTATCAAAACATTCCATCAGCTATATGCCCAGTACCCCAAGGAGAAGGACGGCTTGTTCCTGGTTCACCAGAATCATTCTCACTTGGGTCAGACGAGGAAGCGGAAGAGAATGACACTTCTAGTCCTTAACCATCAATGCCACATGACCCATACTTTCTCCCATTATCCTCCTGTGAACCACACCTCATAACACAATGGGAACGGAATGACCTTGTCAGGACTTTGGAACTATCCAAGAGTGAGGCAGAACTGTTGGGCTCCAGACTACAGCAGTGGAATCCCATGAGGTGATGTTAGAATTTCGATGATCCCTGACAGTCAAAAGGATCTTGTTCTCTTCTTCTTCATGGAAGGTGATTTTGTAACCTTGAATAACATCGATGGTGTGATGGCATCCCTCAACATCGTTCATGATCCATATGAGCAGAGACTGTTCATTGATTGATCAATAACGAGTCTTAGATCTGTTTTGCTGCAATGTTTTGACATCAGTTCCAGTTTGTCATGCAGTCCATATAAAGGAAACCTATGAAAACATGAAACAACCTTTGAGATACATAAAATATGACTAACATCAGTGGCAGTTTTGAGGCGATTTAAAGGTTATTACGCTCTTGCTTGGTCTGCAGACTGGATACACATAGTACTGCAATTTTTCTCTGCCTGTAATTATAATCCACTGGACGTTTCTTCATCAAATTTCCATTGTCCGTAACTGGAGAGAATACTGGCCTATCCCTGTCATGCTTTTATGTACTGTGACTAGAATTTCTGTACATGTGGTAATTATGGCTACTATGAACTGTCTAAAACAGACCAGTGATAAAAAGGCTGTTCCCACGTATTCGAAAAATATGCAGAAACTACTCCAAAATACACAAACATTTGCACTTATTGAGTAGTGAAAATGAATTTTGCAGATTAGAATAATCCATCTTCTGAAATTGAAATGAACGAATGATAAAATATACAAAATGTTTTAAACGGTTCTCGCCTCTTTTTTTCCCCATTTTACCTTTGAATTATAAGGATTGAATAGGACCAAGGGGATCTTGCATTCTTTTGAGATTTGCACATCTGAAAAATATAGGCGGAGCTGTATATTGTATTATCAAAATTATACCTATCAATCAAAGACCAACATATATGGAATTGAAAGTTATTTTAACATTACCTAATATATAGAATGCCTGTTTTAAAAAATCAGGATAACCAGTGAAAACAAACATCGGACATTATTTTTCTTTAAAATGTAATCTCTTTGCAAATAGTGAAACTGTATATCAGAACCTTTCGTGGAAACACTACTCATTCGAGATTCTAATTGAAAGGAAAACAGTATCTTTCGAATAGGTCTTTCATGTGTCAGTCATTCTTGTTTTAATATACTGGGTAAGATATTATAAATGTGAATTATAATATTAGCATTTTCTGCAAATATTAGTATCTTACATCCTTTTAATTATTTTGTGACAATACTGAGCATTACAGGCATGCGAAGGATCGTGCCATGAATTTGTACTCGCACTTCTATAGTAGAATTTCTCATTTGATGGCGTAGCCGCTTATGATAATTCAACCACAGCACCATCATAACTACTACTCTGATCGATTCTATCTCGACTTCCACTATAATTACTGATATTACCCTTATCACTGCCGATCCTAGGTTACAATTTCCAACAACAGGGACAACCACCATCAATATATCATCTATCAACTACAAGTACAACCACTATCAACATAGTTACTGACAGCTATAAGCACAGACACCATCAACACTGCTTAATCATTGATCGCATCTTCAGTCTTTCTCTGATGTAACGTTTAAACTTTACCGCATCTTCGAAAATATATTTTCCCTATTACTGATATATTTTGAAAGAATACCCTTAATCTGCGAACGATGCAGAATCTCTCCTGATTTTCTCACAAATACTCACTATTTCCGACAACTCATTAAAAAGTTCCATTTTTGTTGTTTCCATCCTTTTCCGGCATAGACTGTGCTAATGGAGGTTGGGTAGTCCCGTATGAGGACATATGCATATGTAACTGTATTCGGGTTTCGGAGGAGATATTGTTATATTCGTGTTATATTCACGAAAAGGAAAGAGAATAAGCCATATTGCATTTTAATAAGATATAGAGATGGATGTATTAAACAATATCCAAACAAATCCTTACTTTTGTCATAAATGTGTTTAGTCTGTAGAATATTGAATATAAAAAGCTACGCTATACCTCTAAATCTGAGTTAGGTTGAAAATAAGATCCGAACTGGGTAAGACTAACCTTGGTCTAATCAAGGATATAATTATGAAATAGCAAGGTCTATATTATAATTGTAATCGAATTTTAACCCAGTTTGTACTTTTACGTGAACCGGATACAGAACGACGATGTGCAGGAACATTATGTGTGGAATATCGATTGAGAAAGGCAGCGTACTGTTTTTAATAGGTTATCCAGTTTCTTCAGTCAACAAAGTTTGCTTTTTATCTTGATCTGATTGGCTGTTAGACATCAGAAACTATCTTACATTGCGATTTATACAGGTAAAACTTAATAATTAAGTGAACACTCACCAATGTTAATTGTTAAAGAAGAAGGCTAATTACCCTTATACATACAGGGTCCACACATGAATAACCAATTAATTTTGCAGCATGCTAAATATGGTTATGTAATTAATTATAGATATGCTACGTGAAGACCTTAATTAAGTTCTTGATTCTCCTTTCACATATCCTAAGTTCTCCTTACTAGGGAATTACCCGTTTCGAAATTCAGCTTCTTATAATGGAAACTATCAAAATTAATTTTTAAAAAATCCAGTAACGTTTGGCTCTTAGTTTGACTATTCGATACAAAGATTTAAATAAATTATATAAAATACAAAGGGGGAAAGTATAGTGCTAATTTTTCAAACGTAAAGTATTTGCAAACATATTTGTCCAAACTGATTAGTTTTATTTTATTGTAATATAGTCGTGGTAAAACTAACAAATTTATTTTCCTCAGATCTATGCGTCTGTTATGTATTTGCATAATGTTAATTCATTTATGGTCTGTTCCGAATCGCTTGATGGTCAATATGCTTTACTGATGTTGCGTAATCAATGTCTTGAAGGACAGGAAAAATGCTTTACTCCAGGCCATATACATGTCTCATCCAATCAAACCCAGATGACATCAATGGTTTGGACTCGCCAATTGACGACTTGGAACTAAATGATATATTTGTGACAGTTAACGGAAGTTCTTTCTAGTTGAGATTCTGTTCCAAAGCCGCTGATTCAGTCCAGAAGTACAAAACTGCTGCAGCCTGGCCTGATGAAGACTTTGATATCTTTGCGATATACGTCTTGTCCCCAAGGCGTTTTGATATCCACTCAGAAATATATTTTTCATAAGTACAAGTAGACATACACCATGTGAAGTTTAATATGTATTCATGATTTTCTACAAATTGATGTCAACTCATACTCGAATGAAAGGTAATTATCGGAGATTTCTCATTTAACTTGTTTTAAAATAAGGATATTACGAGATTAAATGTTAGTAAGGAGTCCATATCTGTCATGTATCATTTTCAGTTAAAAAAAAACAACTGAAGTGACTCTAAACAGGGTATTTCATTTTGATATGGCAGTATTATAACGGAGATTCCCGTGAAAAGGAAGTATTTGTGATGACAAGTAAGCATACACAACTATCCATAGAGTGTAACCAATGCGCTTAATAGTGTTGCACAGGCAAGGCAATGGTCTAAAACTGTAGCGGACTCATTTTCAATGCTTCTTTTACAAATATTAGGTTGATATTTTCTAAGAAAGGTTCTATTTCCAGGCATTTATTTGTTTGTTTAATGATGTCCGTTCTATTTCTAGAAGGGACGCTGCACAATAGATGACGCATTTAGTGTTAGGGAAATTAGCGTTTTTTGGCCTGATTTTTGGTCTGAGTCATCATATAAAATAGAATTATGTGTGTTCAAACCAAATGGTAAATATGTGCACAATATTAGCATGGTTTCGCTGAAATCTTGTTATGTTAATATTAAACATATTTGCTCTCTTCGAAAACATCTTATCTAACGTGTGTATGTATTCAAGAAATGCATAATTGTATTGCCAATTCAAAGGGACATAAAAACAATCGTGCATCAACGTCAAAATATACACTATCAAAGGGAAAGAAATAAAGAAAAGATATGTGATGATTCATAACTCACGGAGCGCAGTCCGATCGCAGAGTTTAGATTAAGAGCTATTGCAAAATGGAACAATCCCGGGGTGGGGGGCAAGTAGTACAGTTCAGACATAACTATCCACGGGGATATAAATTACAGTCAGCGTGGCGGACATGTTGCTAAAACTTTCCGTGTCAAAGGCTAGAAGTTGAACATACATATACATGCAGAATGATTGATTATATTTAAATATATTATGTCATAGTTTAGGATAGCTAGTGTTCAGGGCAATATTGCCTTTACTGACTAGGTTTGAGGTTTCTCCGTTTAGTTTTCATGTTTTACAGTTCTATTTTATTTTGGGGATAACTTCAATTTGTAAATGATACAGCCAATACCGTTAAGCAACAAGAGATTTGATTAAGAACGTGTTCCAATCAAAGCCCAACCATACTTTTTCATATGTTAAAATTCGTCGTTTTCTATTTATCCTGATTTCATATGTATTCTATGTACTACTTCTCTTCAAACAAAGAATCTATTTACATGTTATAACCCGTAGTTTGTCAAACACATAACTTGTTTTGTCAATGCAGCTTCATTACACGGAAGATTGTAAACATTTTCTATTATTAATCTTTTGTCTGATGTAGCCGGGCTTTCATGAAACACGTTTTCAGTTCTATTTGTTTTTTTTATAATTTTATCTCTTTCCTCTGACGACTTGCTTACAGATTTGAATCTGTTAAATTCGTTGGTCTCGCGCGGTTGTTTCCTATTTGCATGTTGTATTAAATTCCACATGTCTCATGCTGAATTTGGTCAGTAGGGACACTCATTCAACATATTACCAAATTTTAGGTAGTTAGAATAGAAACTATTTAGTTCTCACTAATTTTTGCTGAATGCTACTGACTGCAGCAAAATGATACTAATTGTTGCCTAAATCCAATTAATTCACACTGAGCTAGGGAAAAATAGAATGGGCAAATTACTACAGTATGTCACTAAATCACCGTCAATAAATGTTGCTAATTGTTGACGTAACCCACTAAATATCGATACGTGGACTTTAGAATAATGTAGAATAGGCAACGTACAAAACATCTGCAGAAATTAGCAACAGCTATAACTATCTGACGTGTTGTATGATCAGCGTATTGTATTATGTATTAAACGATTTAGAAGCATTTCGAAACATTGCAGTTGTCTGTGTTGCTCTAATACTACATACTTGTAAGCTAAAATGAACTTTAGTGTTTATATATTTTTGTTACTTCTTCTCAAAGACAATAGTTTGCAATAAACACGCCAGCGAATAACTCTAAAATGTATTTTGATTTACCTCTGCACATCATCTCTTTTATTGTTTTTCCAGTCTAAACATCTCATTAACTTAATCCCGCCGTCTAAATACAAGTTTTTATTTGAATATCCCCATGTATTCTGATGACATGTATAGTTGTTTACTATCGCGCTGTACTTACTTCCTTCAACCACTTATTCAGTAAGTGTTGAATCTCTGTTTAACTCCTAACGCTCAAATTGGTTTATTAGTACCGTTGCATACTCTGTGATAGTTAGTTTGAAAAAGTACAACGTCTGGTAGATTATAACTATTATAATATATTCAAGCTTAATTCATGTTTTGAATTAGGATGCATACTGAGGTCCAGTAAAAATTGCTTAAACCAACCGTTTGCAAAATGAATTATCACTGACGAAAAAAGAAATAAATCCCCGCAATCATTGTAAATATTTAATCCTCAATTCCACACCTGCCAAAATAATTCTATACAATGTTCTTTATTTCCACAATCATTTCTAACTCTTCCGGGTGTGGCACGTATTATGGAGCAAAATTTGATCCCTAAAATGTATTTCCAGATTTTGTTCTGTTGCATGCTGCTGAATGTATCGCAACCGAAGAGTTTCTAACTCGCTTCTGTCGCTTTTCGTAACATTGTGTGAATACTAGGTTAGCAGGATCTGTCTCCTCTAAATCGTATAATGGTTGAGCTATTGTCCTCCAAGGTGATATATATATATATATATATATATATATATATATATATATATATATATATATATATATATATATATATATCCTATCATTAGCAGTATTTCCATTCAGGTTGCAAGTGTTTTGAGAATCTTGAGGAATGCTTGTTGTAACAAATACAATGGCTTTCCTGCACTGTTATATTCGTGCAGTTTACTGGTGTTAAACTAAAGCAGAATACAAATATTAACGTTTATATCCTCCTCGCAAACCTTCACTATTCCATCCCCATACTATTTTTCGTGAGTAGATTTGCTCCATGACATCTCTATTAGCTTTGGCTCCTTTTCTAAATAAAGCAATACCGAGACATAGTCAATAAGAAGAAGAAGAAGAAAAGTATATTAATATTTTATAACTGACTAAATAAATACTAAAACTGACTAAATAAAAATATTATAATTGTCATGATAAATACTTTACATATGTAGATGTTTATTTTTCAGAACATTAAAGGTTTATGGATGCAAGGCAAGCCAAAACATGCTGTCATCAAACAAGAGAAGTCCACTGGCATTCGATTTCTGAGATCTGTAATTGGAACCCTTCTAAAACCACATGGCCAAGTTGGATACGAAATCAAAGGACAAGAATAATATTGAACACTATATAGATCGGCATATTGTTTTACTGTAATTAAGCCCATTATTGTGTATCTGAGTTAAACATTTTGTGTATATTTCTTTGTGATTTAGGTTTATATTTCTTTGTGATGTAGGTTTATGTTTCTTTGTGATGTAGGTTTATATTTCTTTGTGATGTAGGTTCATATTTCATTGTGATGTAGGTTTATATTTCTGTCTGTAATAAAGCGTAAGTTTAGAATATCATGTTCAATCATTTTTGTATTTCAAATATTTCAATTTGATTGTCGTGTGCGGTTCGTAGAGCTCGCGGCAACAGCGTATAAGAATAAACGATGCGTTTTTTATCACCTCTTTTATTATTAAATTCATTTATATTTTCAAATATAATAGAGTTTTCGATAACATAGCTGTTGTTATAAATATACAATTTCAATATTTAGTACGTTTGTTTCTGATCTATGTTACTCTGATCTATGTCGGCGTCTTGATTAGCAATTTAGTTTCATTTAGAGATGCAGTTTCATTGAAACAAATACAAATGTATATCAAATAAAACTAAGCCATTATCGCAATGTAAGTGATACAGTCCCGTTGTAATTATTTGTCATTCGTCCATATGTTACCCGTACCAGCATTGAGAAAATAACTCCATGTTTATGACTGTCAAAAGTTCACTTTCAAATGTCCTCTCTTATATTCTGCATGTAAACCTTTGGAATGATTTACTTGCTGTTCTGACATGTATACCCAATATCAAAATATTCAAAAAAGAGGTACAAGGTACAAGGTCTTTTTTTCCCTCAAATGTATGGCTATTGAAAACAGTGAAAAGTTCAACGACTGAAGCCCTTCTACTGATTAAAGTTATGCTCGGTAATGTACTTGTTGAACTATAACTTAATTGGTCTACTTTTATATGTGATATCTCTTAATTAAAGTAGAGTGTTGTTGCATTTCCTATGATCAGCACATTTATTGTATGTAATATCATTGTCTACATAATTTATGCAAATATGTTGTATATTATATCTTAGGTTTATGGTATATTTATAAGTATTTATATAATATTAAATATAATGATATGCTATGGTTTAATGCTTGTCTGGTGTCATATGATTAGAAATCAACGAGCACGTTGGAAACAGGTAAATGTTTATTCACTTGGTGGTTGTGTTCTTCTAAATCTCTATGCCGTGATGATGCATTGCAATGTGTCTGTCTTGTGTTAAAATCAATATTCAATAAACACTATCTTCAATATGTTTGTTTTATTTATATCAGTACATGTATGTATGTATGTATGTATGTATGTATGTATGTATGTATGTATGTATGTGTGTGTGTGTGTATGTATGTATGTATGTGTGTGCATGTATGCATGTGTGTGCACGCGCGCGCGTGCATGCACGTACGCACGCACGCATGTATGTATGTATGTATGTATGTATGTATGTATGTATGTATGTATGTATGAAGGTAGGTAGGTAGGTATGCATGAAGGTAGGCAGGCAGACAAGTATGTATGTAGATATGTATGTACGTACATAGGTAAGGTATGTATGTATATATGTATGTATGAGCAGCAGACAGGGTGAACAAACCAAAGAATTCCGACAAAAAAATAAAACCACCACGGAAATCTAATCCGCAGAAAGGTCCAGATTTTTTACAAATAAACGCTTCCTTGAGATGTTTTATTTCTGTAATGGCCGATTATATTAATAAAACCTCAGTTCGAAATAGTAGCTGAAAAATAAAGTACTCTACGTGTTTATTTATTTTTTGTTTTTTCCACCAGACGACCAACATTGGTAGGCACCCTCTCTGCTGCTATTAATTAAAAAATCAGAAACATTAAAAGATTTTATCAAGACCCACACGATATCTTGTTCTTGGATCATGTAAATTTATTGTTATAAATCCATGCGGAGTAGCTTGCGCTCGTGAAAAGAAATTTTTGAATTTATTATAATCTATGTCACCGCTGCACCAAGTTTGATGAATATTTCTCATCGAGTGTGTATCTACGCCATTAAAAACAACTAAAATATTGCAGTTGTCTCTTATCTCTTTCGGAATTTGTGTATACCGCTGGTAACATAGATCACATCTGTATTTTTATGTCTGCCACGAGAAATATCCTGGCTGGATTTGTTTGTTTATCTAGCATCACATCATCATACACAACTAAATTATTAATAAATCTGTCTAAAACATCAACGCTCGGCGCTTCATCAATATCGGTTATAAATTCTATAACATCATTATCTTCCTCCAGTAATCTTGCATTTTCATTGAAATCTTTTAATACTTCATAACACCTCTGATCATCAACGGATGGTGCTACCAAATATAAGTTATCCCATTTCAACCACCTCATTATCAGATTAAATAATAATTGCGTCTTACCCGATCCAGATGGTCCTTTGATAATCATCCTGATGGAATTTGGTAACGCAGGGTGGTGTTTAACTGGCTCTCGTCGCCGAGTTGCAGAGAAATCAATTATATCCATATATTTTATAACATGAATTTATATTGTTTACGCTGTAATGTTAAAACTCCAACCACTGATTTAGTTACGGTTACAACAAAAAATAAAAAAATAGCGTATGGTGGAAAATGTTCTGTGTGCGGTAGAAAGAAATTTTCATTTTTACCTAATAAGCGCGGTGGTGATATTGCTAAAATATGTCAAAGTTTCCAGGTGCTGCATGGTCTAAATACCCAGGAGAAAAACATCTACCAGGATATAATTATTGCGGTCCTGGTACCAGACTTGATATCAGGTTTGATAATCAAGATCAACCAAAACCAGGCGAGGAACCAATAAACGCTATTGATCGAGCTTGTCACGCTCATGATGTAGCTTATAAAAGTAAAAATTTACAAGATAGGCATATTGCAGATGTGAAATTAATTCATGCGCTAGATTCTATAAAAAATAAAAATATCAAAGAAAAATTAGCTAATTGGTTAGTAAGATCTGCGATGAAAGGTAAATTCCTATTAGGGGCTGGTAATATATAATGGAATTAATTTATTATTCACCAAGAGGATACTGGAGAGGCAAAGCAGCAATTAGTAAACTTGCTGATGCAGCAGCGGTTAAACATTCTACTGCTAAAGCGTGGTTATCCAAACAAGTAATATGACAAATTTATCTACCACCACCGAAACGAATTCAGTACGCATATTTCGATGTTAATGTTCCTAATGAAGTTCATCAAGCTGATATTCTGTTTTTACCGTATGATACTGTACGTAGAAAAACATACAAGTACTCGTTAACTGTTGTTGATGTTGCAAGTAGGTATAAAGAGGCAGAGCCGCTATCAACGAAAAGAGCATCTGAAGTATCTGATGCGTTTGAACGAATTTATCAACGAGGACCATTACGATGGCCACAATTATTACAGGTTGATCCTTGCAAGGAATTTCTTGGTCCAGTATCATCGTTGATGAAACAACATAATACCAAAATATGACGAGGACATACTGCAATTCACCGTGATCAGGCAATTGTTGAGCGATTTAATCGAACACTTGCTGAGCGGTTATTTGGATATCAATATGCAAAGGAATTTATTCAAGATAAAAGATCTCGCGAATGGGTTGCAAGATTGCCAAGCGTGATAACTGCATTAAATAATGAGATCACACGAACAACCAACATGAAACCCATTAATGCAATTACAAAAAAAATAATATACCAATACAACGAAAAAATATCGAAAAACAAAAAATACTGGGTGATGTTACAGTTAGATATTTATATGAACCGGGTGAACTTGAAGGTGGTAAAGAAAGAGCGACTGATCCTATTTGGAGTGTTACCACACACAAGATATCCACTGTGACAAGATCCCCAGGTAGACCTGCAATCTACAGACTAGATTCGGCTGCTCTTCAACGTGGATTTACACGTGAACAACTACAAATAATTCCAGAGGATACACAACTACCACCGCGATCACTTAACTAGCGCCTCTACGTCGATTACACTCGAGAAAGGTCAACATCACATTTTCTCGTGTATGACCGCGACTACTATCTTTTCTGTCTACGGTATATTGTCTTGAATCATTATTCGAATACCTCCACAGCATTATACAATTACAACTTGCGCAATGATCATTCTGCTGCTGTTTTAACTCAATAATAATTTCAGCATCAAGATCAAAGTCGCGTTTATTTTTTATCAGATTGTTTGTATCCGATTAATTTTTTTCTTATTATATCATCATCGATGATGTTAAATTTATTAACGATTTCAGGAATTATAATTCTACGTAATTGAGATATTTTTCTGACCCTTGATACCTCTAAATAAACTAAATTTGACCACTCAATACGATCGTCTACGATCCAAACTTGTGTATCAGAAATAGTTAATCCCTGAGATGAGTGGATCGTCATGGCGTATCCCAACACCCATGGAGATTTGTCAGCGCGTAATGCATCTTCGAGCACACTGATACCAACAGCGACAATATCATTTAATACGAGATTTTGCTTCTCAGTCTGTCCTGGAATATCAACATTAATATTCTGTTTTCGTGTATCTGATGGTCTATAACACAACGGTACGGGCAATTCTGAATATTTTTCTTTATGCAGCTGAAATAACTGCTGTTGTAAAGCGTCTCTGATTATTTTTCTGCTTGCTACTATCAAATCGTCGGGTCTCCATAAATTTAAAAAATCGTTCATTGAGGTCTCTGAGATTACTCCGCGTATTATTTCACACTGAATTTTGTTTGATTGTAATCTGATTAATTTTTTAAATTCCTTTAAATTTTCATCGAGAGCTCTATGATCATCATCTATGTCTTCGTAATAATCAGCGAAATTTTTTAACCAATCACGTGGAGATGATCCAACAAAAGGCGGCGGTTGACCATGATCGCCACACATTATTATAGCGGTATTTTTCGTCAGCAACCAATCAAGAAACGTTTTAAATGTATTCAAAGACACCGTGCATATCTCGTCCCAAATAATTATTTTAGGTATATATTTTTCTCCCATTCGTTCAGGAGTCCATGTATCCCCGCGCCACCGAAAGAAACTATGATACGTGCATGATTGTACTTGCCGTTGTTTCATCTCTCGAGCAAGTCTATGTGTGGGTGTCAGCACGATCATATCTGAATTTCTAAAAATATTAATTGCTCGAGTCGTCTTGCCGCATCCACCAGGTCCATTGAGATATACTGTCTTATATCTAGTTATTGGATCACTCACTGACGGCGCTTTCGATATTTCTGATATTTTATTACACTTACGATAAAAATTTCTCATCGGAACATCTGCTGATTCTGTATAATTGTGTAATATTTCTTTTTTTATTCTCCACGAACTCCATCGTTCATCATTACTTATAAATTCCATAACAGATTCTAAATATTTACTCGAAATATAAAACGAATCTGTTGCGACTCTGACTGCGGTCTCAGGAAATCTATTAATCATCGATAATAAATTTATTGAAACATAAGCCAACATAGAAGATCTTTGATGAGTATACTGTGGGGAGACATCATTTATGTAACTAACGATCGTACCCAATTTTGTCCCGTTTGATAAATAAACACTTTCTCGATTTACAAATATATTTCTCGCTGTTGTATCAGCGATTAAAAATCGTATTCGGCATCGTCTAGAATTAATCGTGCGTAATGTCTTTTATGATCATATGCACCACCCTGAGTAAATTTACCTATAATTCTTCTACCGAGATCTTTTGCGGTTTTAAGTTTAATCCCAAGAATTTTAGGAGCTTCTTTGATAATATCATCTTCGGAAACACCAGGACATTTTTCCTTAAATTCCTTAATAACTTCATCGAGACTGATAGAATCTGGCATGGGCAACCAAACTTCGGTCTGCGCGTGATATGATATAATTACCTCACTAACCACCAACGATGTCAGTACCGCACAATCTAGCATATATCGTAATAAAACTATAGGCACCCAACGTTTTTCACAAAAATGTCTACCAAACCAAACATAACAAATCTTGTGAAGATTTTCGTTAAACTCGAATGATTCAACACAAGCGAATCCAGTCAGATCAAAATCAGGTAATGGTCCATTAATTGCCACTCGCGTCATCTCGTTTGTTGGGTGACCAAATCTTTTAAAGTACACAGAACAATCTACGTATCCTAGAAAACTTCCCGGATAACATGCAACCATATCAACCGAAATAACATCATTGTAATTATACTTGGTATTCCACAATCCACCGTGTCCGTATTCGACGCAACTTGCGCGTACGTCCTCGAGTAAATCAAATTGTGTTGGTTTCCATAAATTTTTTTCTCTAGCAAAATGAGCCGCAACAGATGGAACGGTAAAACAATTAGTTAGTAATTTGTCAGTATTTTCCGCGTGCTTGCACTCTAAAAACTTCTCCGCGAGATTTTTCATCTCGTCGTGGAGAAATTATGTTCGATATATTTCACCGTTTGGTCTAACAAACTGATCAAATCCACCTTCCTCATTACTTTTAAAGAACCATACCTATACAGGATCGTTTTTACTTATTTCGTTAATAAAATCAAACATACCTCCCGAATCTGAGGGGTAAAATCTAACAGTTCGATTACGTGGAAATATTGTTACTGGTCCATGCATGCGCATTATGATCAATAATATTTATTGGAGCTCCTTTCGATCTATATTTTGATTCGTACAGTGCTTCTCCCGTTATCGTTGATATTTTTATTGGAAATTTTAATATTTTTCCTAAATCAGCAACATCTTTTATTGTAGCACCGGTATCCTTAACTGAATCAGCCCACGAGTTTATTTTTTCACGTCTTAAATCAGTTAATCCATTTCCACGCATCGCGTTTGTAAAGTGTTCTATTACTCGTTCGGCTACACAATTTAACCTTGAAAATTTCATGGGTGCCAGTTTATCAACGCTGGGTTTTTTATTTATCTCATAGATTCCATAAATAACTGCTGTTACAGGGTACGCTCGCTCATAATACGGTTTGTCAATACCAGTCAGCAGACCTGGTCTGGAATTTTTACTTAATATGGCAATTTTATTATTACCATGGACAGGATCATATTTGTCACGGATAATCCAACTACCTGTTTCTGTTAATACAATAAATTTTACTCTGAAGAAATGTTTTTGATTGCTCTCATACTCAGCGATGTAGTTAATGGTAGTTGCCGCTCGTTTGTCATTCATTGTAGCGTCCTTGACAGTGTTGCGAATAATCTTGAACATTGACCATACATGAGATGCACCATCCGTGTAAAATTCTTTCTTGGCGTCATGAATTTTACTGATCAAACTTTTATTTTTCGGATCAACCAGATCTCGTACTGGTAAGTCAGGAGATAATCTGTCGAGATTAAATTTGTATTTAGAAGGCCTAGTTTGGGATAATCTCTCAAACTCGTTCATATAATTAAAACAAATATTTAAATAAAAAATATTATATATACAATGTCTCAATGCAGATGGCTCATGATCGGTTCAGTAAATCGATGCAATAAATCCTGTAGAGGTGAATTTTGTTGGATGCACTTACAAAATATACGGCGAAGAAGTCTAGGACCAATACCATGTCTGCGATGTGGTGTTGGGGTGCGAGAAAAACAGAATTATGTGGAAAGTGCGATGGAAAACGGTTCAGAGAACTTAAAAGATATTATGACAAAAAAAATAATAATAGTGAAAACGCTATAAAATCCGTGGAGGATTATATATCAAGATTTCAGACAAACAATGATTTAAACAAATAATATTATTGCATAAATGGAGCAAATTAAATTTATCCTACATCCTGTCATCAAGAATTACGAATCAGATTGTAATGGTGTAATTAGAAATTGTAGGTTGAAGAGACCAGTTGGAGTTGTTACTAATACTGGTTATCTAATGTTTACTGCTGGAAAGAAACATTATCTCTGTCATCGTTTCATTTATGAGTGTCACAAGGGTTTGATCAAAGATGGTTTTATTATTGATCATACTGACGGAGATCCTCAAAATAATAGTTCATCCAACCTTCGAGTTGTCACACAAAGCGAAAACTCTGCACGTGGTAATACTGGAAGATGTAAGACAGTTTCTAGAAGGGTGGTAAATTCTACAAACATAGAAACTGGTAAAGAAATAATATTTCGTTCGATATGTGCTGCTGCTAAATATTTTGATATTCACCCGTATTCAGTACAAAAAGTAGTAGAAAATATATATAAAACTGCTTTCACAAAAAAATGTAAGCAAAAAATCACCTTTCGGTATTGTTAACTATCATCACCACCTCGAATTAATTTTTTTTAATTTATGTCACAGTATTTCCTCCATACACTACTGAATTTTTGATTATGAAAAAGGGAGATTACTTCTGTATTCGTAGATTTCTGATTTTTTATGGTCGTAATTAGTCAGTTTAACTAATTACGTAATAATTAATTACTCGTAGAAGCAAATTTATGGTTTTTAAATATATAAACGTATTTTCCCATCATACAACATAGCGGATCTGTTACGAGAAATCAGGGTAATTTACAATCTCTTTGGAACCGCTGTTATTGAGCCGCAGGTAGTTGTATATAGACAGAACACGCTACATTTACAATCAGTTTAGAAACCGTTGTTATCGTATAAATTGATCTGCAGGTGTATTCATACCGCTTAGGACCGCTGTTATTGATTCGCAGGTTTGTATTTGTAGTCTGTTACGAAAAACGTTGTTATAATACAGATATATTCAGAAACCGTTATTTTAATGTAGAAACAGTTACTTAAATGTAGAAACTATTATTATTCAGAAACCGTTGTTTTAGTGCAAATATATGTACCGTAACTATATGTTAATTTCCGAAACATATGTTTGTAAGAGTATTCGATAGCTCAATCGGTATCGTATTGGACTGTGACGCTCGCGGTCCAGGATCGAATCCCCATGGCTGACAACTGTCGGTGGTGCGCATAATTGCGATTTTATAATAATTGGGGGGCACCGCAAAAAGAACCTCTGCTCAGCAGAACCCTCAACCACATATCAACTGGTGGTTGATACATATTTTCGCATCACCCACGGGTTGATTATTGGGGGTGGGTCTGCTGAGCGTATATGTTTGTACTGTCCTTCATTCATTCATTTCATTTCATTTATTCATTCATTTCATTCATTCATTCATTTCATTCATTCATTCATTGTATATATTTCATTTCATTCATTCATCGTATATATTTCATGTCATATTTAATGAACTTGCTAAAACACTCGAATAGAAGTTCATTTCATAATATATGTGAGCTCGCTAAAACACTCGATAGGGGCTCGTCATTCATTCTATATATCCATTTCATTGTATATACTCATTTCATTGTATATATTCATTGTATATGTTGTGCCGTCCTTGAAACATCCCTACGAACTCGCTAAACACTCGATAGGGGTTCTATAGGGATAAAAAAATTTATTTTAAATATTTATATATTATATAATGAACCATGAAAATATCAAAGACATTATTTTTGCTATTAAAAAACTAGAAGAAAACGGAATTAATATATCTGATGAACTAAATCCTGAAAAAATAATATCTGATTTTGAAACGTTAGAAGAACTTAAAAATGATAAGTATGTTCTATCATCTCAATATAAGTTCATAAAACGAATTCAGGCAGCTATGTTTCAATCACTAGCTATGGTGAACGATGATCAAGTATATGAATTTATTCCTCTTTCTGTCGCAGTAGAAAAGGTCAGATCGGGATTATCCAGCGAGTACGAAACGAAAAAAACAATCAGTACCCGCATAAGATACTTAAGAAACATTATGTCAGCAGGTAACCTCGAGTAGCAGGTGAAAATGAAAATTTCGGTAACTGGGTAGATTTTGATAAGAAATATTATTCTGAAATATTTTATTTTTTCTGAAATATTTTATTTTTTCTGAAATATTTATTTTTCTGAAATATTTTATTTTTTCTGAAATATTATATATTTATTTTGAAATTATATTTTATTTATTCTGAAATATTTTATTTTTCTGAAATATTTTATTTTTCTGAAATATTATATATTTATTCTGAAATATGTTATTTTTTCTGAAATATTTTATTTTTTCTGAAATATTATATATTTATTCTGAAATATTTTATTTTTTCTGAAATTGATGGGCTAGTTGGTACTCAGAATCATGCAAAACCAATCAAATTCGTAATTTTGATGGGCTAGTTGGTATTCAGAATCATGCAAAACCAATCAAATTTGTACTTTTGATGGGCTAGTTGGTACTCAGAACTATGTAAAATGATCAAATTTTCAGACAAAAATAAAATATTTTAACATTTGTCAGTAAAAAATGATGAATTTTCCAACATCATCAGGGTTAATTGTTTCATCGATAAATCGTCAAAAATCAGTAAAATTAGCTCAAAAAATGAGATCTTTCATGCGATTTTTGTTAATTTTTCTAAAAAAATGAGGATTTTAACGATTAGAGAATCGCTCGAGGTTTGACCTGACGAAAAACTAATTTGACAAATTTTCCTTGACAAATCGTAAAAAAAATAACAAATTTGACTAAAAATGTTGAAATATTTTTGATAAAATAAAATATTTCTGATAAAATAAAATAAAATAAAATATTAAGATCAAAGATCTATGACAAAAGATCTAATCACCCCATCAGAATTACAAAACTGATTAATTTACACGAATTTGAGTACCAATCACCCCATCTGATTGATTTGTATCAATAATAGAAAATATTTTTATTTATTTATTTATTTAGAAATATTTTTTTAAGTTGATCTACTTTAATACAGGAGTGTGCATAATTTAGAATCTGATCTCTGCTACAAATGATTTCGATAATATGTTTTCGACGGAGCTCATCTAACTGTTCTTGTGTTAATAAGAAATCCTCGTTTCCGTATTCATCAATAACTAAATTAACGTTAAATTGCTCCATGTTTGGAGGTTGTGAAAACGCTGTTCTGATGGCGTTTTCAAGTACTTCTTTGTCATGTATAAAAACCCTCACGTGCTGGTACATTATATAATATTTACCTGATTAATTAAGATTTCACATACATATTTATCACAAGCTCTTCTCCACGTATGTCAATTAAGCGATTAAGGTGATCTGTGAGCTTAAAATTTATTCGTGTTAACATATTATTGTGACACCGCAGGTACACAGGATTAGTTGGTTCTTGCACGATTAAACTTCCAGGGGATACTTGTGGTGTAAATGTATATAAAATATATCCCTGTTGAGCTTGATTTGATTTTCCGAGATCTATTTGATAGCTGCCATCGACTACGTCACAAACCAGATTGACCACGATCGTGCTGGTTATATTAACGATTCCCGGAGAATCGTGTCTGCCACCGCCGTATGGATCATTATTATGTCTGAGAACAGTTGGAGGTGGTGCTAGTTTTCTCCACACAGCTAGTATTTTAGGAAAATGTTCCGTGATAAGATCATTGATTGATCTTATTAATTCGCCGGTTTCAAATCCTGGTAATGTAAATTTTAATAAATCTCTTTCAGCTATTTTATAATGATCAAGGTATATCCGCTTGATGGTTGTTGTTTTATCTTTTTTTCCAACATCATAAGTACTAGTATTTATTACCTCAATAATGGTCTGATTAAAACATTTAAGATCTAATACAATTTGATTTAAATGTTGTATCGTTGCAATGATCTGATGTTTTAGATCGATATTGGGATACTCCAGGATATAATTTTTAAATAAACGTACTAATGTCGTTAATGTAATTGTGTACTCAGTTTTAATTTCGCTAGCCTTTGACCTAAATTCTCTTTCATAAACAATATCAGTTGAAGTTTTTGTATCAAAATCAGCGATAGAAAACGGTGTTATAGGATATCTTTTACCATCATCAATAATATAAGTATTATCCTCCCTTCTGACCCATGGATACAAATTTCGGTATTCTGGAGTTGTTATAAACTTGGCATCGTCCGTGAGAAATTCAATTAATTTTGGTTCTGGTGGTCCTTCATACACCGGGGTAACATCCGGCCAACCTAGTACGGATCTTATCGTGGATTGATAGATATCAATGGCATAATCAGGAGAATGTATTTCAACCGTCGAGGACAGCGTCGGCTCATGAACGTTAATTGATATTTTTGCTTCTTTTCCTGTTATTGATTTTATTCTACGTTGAAATTCCTCATTAATCTCTTCAATCTCATAACTACCAGTTGGTATTCCAACATCTATCCTGTCAGGAGTACCATCTGGTTTGTTCTTGTTAGCAAATACAAGCGAATTATTTGCTGGTGTACCATTAAATGATTTTGATCTGATATTTGGCCAGCTGTAATATACCCGTAATTGCGCTAGTGCAATTTCCTTTACTGGAATTGCAGTAGGAAAGTTAATACTAAATTCAGGATTAGTTGAACTTACCGAGATCAGTGTTATCTTTGACGGAGTTGTATTAGTCACGATCTGCTGGAGTAATTCTGTCATTATTAATACTTGTATCTTTAATACCGATACCTTCATGATATATTTTAATTATCATTGAAAACTCGAAATCAGATATAATTCCATCACTGAGACTCACTGATAACAACGAAGATAATTTCGAGTATGCTACCGTCGTTGTGTGTAATTTTATTAAGTAATCGGATAACTTTTCATTCGTGCAGGTACATATTTTTTTTGGTAATATGCCCGGGAGTTATTCCGGCTGAAATTTTAATCAAATTGGTTTTGTTAACGATATCAGGAATCCCCGCTACGATGTCTTGCTGTGTTCGTTTGATCGTATCTAGGTTAGTTTTGATATCAACGAGTTTTATGTCAATGGCGTGCAGAGTGCCGAAGAATTTATCTATGGATTCATCGGTTTTTTGATGGTTTCTGCGAAATCTTGCAAACGCGCCTACGTGAACGTCATACTCGGCCCGCAGCGTGGATAATTTACCATCTACGGTGTTGTAGTTGACGTCAACGTACTTTTGTTGCTGCGTCTTCGTCGGATGTTGGATCTCTTAAAACTACTATTTTATTTCTGTTCATGCTGAGTTCACCCGTCATTGTGTCGCCGGTGTTTCTCACACGATTAGCAACGCTTCTTGTAATTTCATCTCTGATGGTTGTAAACGATATACTTGAATCCCTGATTTTGCCGCTGTCAGTAAACACAGGAATATTATCCGTAACTGCACCGAGTACTCGTCGAACTATATCATTCCATCTGATGTTGCTCGTTTTTAGTTTTCCGTATCGATCCTGAAAAATAACAACCTCATCTGGGTCAACTCTAGCAAGATTCATGATATCAGCGAGTTCATCTTTAGTCGCGTACTTTGACAGATCAACGTCACCCGGTTTTTTCTCAACGCGTGAAGATCTTCTTCCGTAAATATCAACCATTATAATCCAAGATCTGTTTAAAACGCTTTACGCGCAACGAATCGGTTGCTTGTATAATCATGCACGACTTTATGTGGCGGTTTGGATGATTTTGATATAGCGTTAAGTACATTAATTGCCTCACGGCCACATATTGGCGGATCTGTCATTGTTTGTGTGGGTAGCGTTCAATACCAAACTTGCGCGTGAAGTGGTGCAACATACTTGATAAATTCAACAGGTGGAGCTAACCCGTATGAATAAAAATAAATGATTCCACGTGGATCAACCGCGTATGATACCCAATGAGTACCGGGTCCTGAATTCGAGTCTAGATTAATAATACCTGTTTCGAGTTTGTTTGGTTGTTTCGGTAATTGATCTCGCATAAAAACACCTCTAAAGGCTTTTATTTTTAATTTTTTAGCAACATCAAGTAAATCAAAATTTGATGCTGGAGTATCTAACGTGGAAGCCTCAGACCCTCTTCCCCAGCGAGATCCCGGTAATCTTAGACCGCGTCCCCTTTTTTTTTTTGGTATCCATTTCCTATTGCTTTCTTTAAAGCCATTCCAGCAGCTGTTCCAACAGCACCTAATGCGGCTGCTTTTGCTACGGCTGGAGCATCAGCAGCTATTAACGCTGGAATAGCCGCAAGAAGTGGAAATATACCACCCGTTTTAACCAGGTCCTTGATGGCGCTCGGAGAAAGATGGAACTGAACTCCAGTTTTTGATTCTAGGGCTTTATTGAAAAGTTTAATCTGATTATTTGTCAACGATAATTTGTTCGGACCGCCACCAATCTGATCTCGTTTTAGTGATATTTTAGTTCCACATTTGTTGGCGGTTTTTGATTGAAGTCTTTTGACCTGACCAGGAGTCAGAGTAACATTAACATGACCCTACGACATTTTTATATAAAATATATTTTTCTAAATAACATGATTAAATATTTTCCACTGGTGCATCAACGACCCTCATCCGACCACTACCACCTTCAAGTAACATGGCTTTATCGCTGAGTATGACCGCGATTGCTCTATAATTAGCACCACCTGTATTTAATGTTGCTTTAAGATGTATATCAACGACAGATTGTTTTGATAGATCAAGATGCTCCAGTGAAAAATAATAAATCGGATACAAAGTTCTGAAATCATTTTGTGATATTTGCAACCCAGTATCAACATTTTGATCACGTCCCATGAATGACATTAAACGATGATATACACGTCCTATATGATTCTGTTCATAATTTAGTTGTATATCTTCAGTTGGTTCTTGTTGTCCGTTTATCCGTAAAGAAATATTTGTGACACCTAGTTTATCAAATATCATATGAGAGCGAGTTTGATCACCTAAACGATTAGTTTCCTGAAAAGCAATAAAAATATGCCGTGGTGCAGAAACACCTTGTTGTGATGCTATATGCCATGTAAACTGACTGTTAACGTCAGTTTGTATACTATCCGTGCTTGTTGTTAACCACGACAACAAGGATTTGCCACCAGTGTCCATGAAAGAGATCAACGTTTGTTCTTCTGCAATCATTGGAGTCATTACCGGCATCCACAGTGAAAGTTTCGATAATCCTACTTTACCAGCATCACCAGCGGATCTCCACAGAGCATCGTTATCATCACCTTTTCTCACAAGAGCAACCGTGTGTCTAGCTCCAAAAATAACCTTTCTAACATTTCTACAAAATCCAAAAATATGCGATAGTGGAATTGTACATGAAAATCTTCTATCGGCTCCTAGCAACATACTTTTACGCGCTGCAAATCCCAAGTTGAAATCATCATTAGAGCCACACATCAGCATCAGCGTTATCGGCAAAATTTCTTGGTCATCTTATATTATACGGATTATCGTTGGGGTGACCAGAATTATCTTTCACAAACATCATTGTGGGACCTGCTGATCTTGTGTAATCATCAGAATATCTTGCTAGACCAATTATTGTTGTAGCAACGTCATCATTCTGAATTGATTCAATATTTTTTCCATCGATCATATATGTGGCGCTATTAAATAATGCCATGATCCCGTTATTGACAAAACCAACTTTTATTGCATCTGCATAATTAGCATTAGTTGTTCTTACAACTGTACCTTCTACCTCAAGAAAAGCCTCAGCGGGTAAAAAGTATCTACTTGTGTCATGAACTTGTAGCTCACTTCTTCCACGTTGATCTGGTACTCGTGCTTCATAAGAATAAAACTGATAATCACGCACAGATTCATCTTTAAGCACAGGTGTTTCCATGTCAAATGCTGTGTCTGATATACGCTTGAACATTTATTATAATTATTTTCGTCTAACACGAAGATTACCGGGTTTGGAAACTCCACTTCCTGATATCATGCTTGAAATATTACTCCCTGATTCACCTAGTCCTTGATCTGCTAACGCCGCTAGTTTTTGATTTGCAGCCTGATTTATTATTCTACTGACATCTGCTTGCATCACTTCAGTACTTGGTAATTTTACCGGTTGTGATTTTCGTCGCAATAATCGTGCTAGTCTTTCTTTGATTGCCGAGAAAGCCCTACCAGCAACATTAACAATTGCACCTGGAGCTTTTTCACGAACAACATCAATAGCCTTCATCGATAATTGTTTTGCAACAGGCGCTACTTTTGGGGCTAACCGTCTAAACAACCCCTGAATAACATCACCAAGTCCATCTCCGTTAATTGCTCTATAGGTTGGTAATCGCGAGTTTACCACTCTGACCGATACGGATTTACGATGATTATTGTGTACTATCATCTTATTTTATTTACTATTTATCTAACAACTAGTCATCAACAAGTTCATCGATAAGTTCTCGGTAAACGCCGACATCCATCATACCACCTTGAAATAATCGCCGACAAATATCAGATGCTTCATTAATTATTTCTGGTGAATTATTTCCAGCTCGTTTTTCTCCTATGAGAACTTCTAACCGTGACACATCATTAATGATATTATCAGGACAAACAAAATTACCTCCGAAACCACTACCAGTAGCTCCTTCTTCTGCTGTTTTCTTAAATAGTCTTAAGGGCTGACTTTTTAAGTAGCTCTTTAGACCTTTTAAGTTCCGGCTTCAACCTTTGCTGCGGGGAAGAAGATTGTTGTTGTTCTGTTTGTTGCAGAGGTGGAGGAAGTTGATATGAAGGTTGCTGCTGGGAGAGTTGTTCTTGTTCTAGTTGTTCCAGTCTCTCTCTATAAAGTCTTTTTACTTCTTTATCAAGATTTTTGTATTCTTGACCTCTAGCTTGTTTTTTGTTGTAATATACGCGATATATCCATCTAATAAGATTATCATCATTTACTTTTTCATGACGAGGGGTTTAAAATACCAGATTTATTAAATATACTATTTAATTTTACTTCGGGTAATTTTTCTCTTTTAGTATTTCTAATATCTTCGACAAACCCTTTCCTAAATTTTGCAATCAATTCTAAGTTTTCTTCTATTGATTTGGGTTCAGGTGTATGTTCTTTTTCTACGCCGGTGACTTCAGTACGAAGTTTTCCAAAACTTTCAAGTATTTCCTCACCAACAGGTGGAGGCTGAGCCGCAGCTATATCAGTTGGAAGATCTCGTAAAATCTTCTTTGTCTGTTTAGTTCTTCTTGCTATTTTTTCGGTTTATTCTGCTGTTTGTTTTGATACCGGAAGAAGATCTTCCTTGATGACAGTTGTAATTTTTTCAGTAGCTGCAGTGACGGGTTTAAACAGTTTTTTAGTGTCCTCTTCCTACTCAACTTGTGCTTCTTGTTGCGCTTGTAGATTTTTTCTGAATGAATCTCGCACGGGGAGAAATTTTTTGATTGCTTCTAATCGTTCTCGAGCTATCCTTGCAGTATGAGATTCTGGATGTACCATTATTTTGATATAACAATTTTTTAATTAATATAGCAGCAGAGAGGGTGCCTACCAATGTTGGTCGTCCAGTAGAGGAAACAAAAATAAATAAACACGTAGAGTACTTTATTTTTCAGCTACTATTTCGAACTAAGGTTTTATTAATATAATCGGCCATTACAGAAATAAAACATCTCAAGGAAGCGTTTATTTGTAAAAAAATCTGGACCTTTCTGCGGGTTAGATTTCCGTGCTGGTTTTATTTTTTTGTCGGAATTCTTTGGTCTGTTCACCCTCTCTGCTGCTGTATGTATGTATGTATGTATGTATGTATGTATGTATGTATGTATGTATGTGTAAAGCAGTAAAAAAAATCGAAAGAAGAATCACATAGAGTGATCAGATTATTGCAACAGCACACTCATGCACTCATTTTCAAACAGATAGGTCTCTGAAACATTTAAATACATGATAAATAAAATTTAAGATTGCTCTCACGAATAACTGACATAAGATTTGATTTTACTACACAAGTTGTATATTATTTTAAATATTTTCCCATTGGTGTTGTTATCTAATAGTTTCAGCCATAAAAAAAAATCAACGAAAAAACAACTATAATGACCGCTGCAGCCCATACGACAAATAGGGGAAGAGACAGAATACTGAGTTGGGTGATCTAGTGGTGGCCTGACCAAGATTGCCTGCCTGTATGGGATTTTCCTTTCTGGATTTTGAAAATCCCTTTAGATAATTCTCTTTCATGCCACAAATTTTATACTTTTGCGCCACCGTCGAAAATATAACTACATATTATGAAATAATGAATGATACCAAATTAAAATTTGTGACAGACATGATATCCAACAGTGTGAGATGCATACAAAGAAAAGCTCAAGACCCGTGTTTGCACGCTGGACTGGGTTTCGTCAGCGTACGGGAGTGAGACTCTTTTTGTCTCCCGAAGAAATACTAAGAAGCCAAATGGCCATACGTAACTGTAAACATGATCAGTCAGGCAGTCTTGATATTCATCATCAATCGTATGTACAAGAAGAATGGAAGACCATTGTGAGGTGGGCAGGTTAATGGAATCGATACGTTTGATGGAAAGGGAACAGCACCCACTGATTCGGGTGGAAGAGATAGGGTGCTACCCCCACAAGAGGCACCTGATGAGGGACGTTATCTCTCTGGGTATCACAGACGAGTTCGACAGAAAGGTGATGGATGAAGAAGTGCTGAAGATCAGAGATCTTATGCCTGTACATGCCTCCCCGCAATAATGTCCCTTACGCCTCAGAGTGCTTATTAATGTAAACCTAAGGCGTAATGTTAATGTCATATGCCCCACAGTTCCCAATACAACTACTAGTGCTTCTGCTGTTTGTGTTAAATGCACGCAGTACTATTGTCAAAACATTCGCAAATATTTTAATCCCGCTTCTGCCACTTAAAGTTTACTACAGGGTTCAAAAGTTGCACAATAACATCCAGCACAAAAGTATACTCCTAAAAATGTATAGTATCACTCAAGCAACGGTACATTATAGCTTTTCCATACACAATATAATAAACTTGTCCTTTTTTCTACACCACAGCGGCAGAGTATCAATAGCCTATTTCATGAAAGAATAATTTTTTTTTTTAACCCACAGAATTGAGAAAAAGTCAGAGTTCATTGCAAATGTAAATGTTTGCCTGTACAGTCATCGCAGGTCACATATCCAAATCATAGGCGCCAGCATGATAATGTGTAATAAATATATGATATATGTGGGACTTTTTTAACGTTACCGTATGTGACTGCTTAAAGTCATTCAAACTAACAATACCCGATGTATCCTCACCTATTATCCTAAAGATGATCAATATAAAATTTACAACTTGAAGGCAAAGTGATCATAATATTTTTATGGCAACACACACACACACACACACACACACACACACACCATTGTCCGTTATTATATCCCCTACGTTACATTCCCAATGGTAACTAAGAGAATGTGTCATTCGGGTCCTTCGGAGAAGGTCAAAAGTAAAATATAAAGCAATGACAATTAAAGCAGCATTTAAAAATCTTGTTTAAACAAAACTTTATATATTCAATACCATCCGGAAGGTGCAATATATATATATATATATATATATATATATATATATATATATATATATATATATATATATATATATATATATATATATATATATATATATATATATATATATATATATATATATATATATATATATATATGATGGGGTTTGCATTATGATCACTATGTCTGCCAGAGAGAGTGAGGTGAGATAGGGCGAGTACTTTTGTGGTATGTAGTGGGAAAGAGGTTTGGATCATTCATTAAAAGCGTGAGAATTTGCGAAGTTAAATCACTACAGTAACTCTAATGTTTAATTTATTTGTGCTGTGTAAACTACTAAATTACATCATTTGTATGTACCACTAATCTTTCCACGACGGATATTTTATTACACAATCTAAAGTTATTTTGTTAGATTCCAATTCATGACAATCTGTTAACAATAAGAAATCATGAAGAGATGAATGGAAAAGCTGTCTCTTTGTTCAACTGTCATTAAGCATCATTAAAAGACTACTTCATGAATCAGAGTATTCAAAAACTGTATTTAAACGTGGTAAAACTTTGATTTCGATGGCATACTGACCTCAGAATTTAAATGATTGTATGCCACGACATTAAAGTCACTCTTTGACAGTTTAGTAATGAAGCAAAATAGTTGTGTTTTTTTTCTCTCAAACAAACAGATTTTCAAGAAGACGCAGTTTGTAAATTAAGCTTGCGAGGGATCCTCCCTTCTCTGCCTCAGAAAGAGACAATTATATTTTTTTTTAAACATAAATGAACGCATTTCTTCAAACTCTTCGTCATTTCTTCCTTCTTCTTTCTTACTTCTAGTTGTCAGTTCCAAACTCCTTCCTCAAATTAATGTTAATCGTGGTGTTAAATCATCCAGATTTTGGGAGCAAAGCCGCTATTTATCATTGTTTCTAAAAGGGCCATCCAAAACCACTCCGTGATAACATCATAACGTTAACGTAAAGTACATTAATTTAACTTTATAAGGAGACATACCCAACTATAGATCCATCCACGCAATCACCTACGTATCACCACACTTACCAACATACCAACCTATTACCGACGTACACACCTAGAGACATATACATTCATGTATACATTCGCAGCTACATACATACATACATACATACATACATACATACATGCATGCATGCATGCATACGTAAAAACGTAGGTATATACGTACATATTGCAGAGTAAATGCTTTACATAAATTATAAGAGGATAAAGAATAAGGCTTCTTTCTCCCTTTGTTTCAAGGAAGTTCACTGTATAATTTTAATACATGTTGAACTATATTATGAACGGCAATTTAGTTGAGATATCATAATACAATTTATCGCACTAGGCACAGTGACATACATAAGTACCCAATGATCGGATAGAAAGTAGATAAACGAACAGAAAGATAACATTAGCGGTTTGTTGCACACTACATACTCGACATATGTCTCTCATGACTATGTCAAAGGCAAAGAGATAGTCACAGCAATTAACAAAGGTCATGCAAATACATATTTGATGCAAGTACTTATGATACACATTTTCAATAGGACGTGCTCCAGTTGTGAAGCCATTACACTGTTTCACAGTTTCAAGTGGTGGTGACGGATTCGAATCAAAGGTAAATTTTCAAGCGCGCTTGTGGATTTTGTATCTTGTTTACTTACTAGCATACATCACCTATTCCACTGTACTTTCTTGCTTTGTTATCCTTTACCTTTATTTACGGCCCGACTGACCGGCTGGATTTTTACTTGATTACATATTTGCTTGTTTGACTGCTGGTTTGATTACGGAAATATTACCTCGCTTGCTTACTTTCCTATTTACTGACTTAATAATTTAATGACTTTCTCCATTATTTGCTTGCTTAATTTTTCTGCTTAGCCACTTGATTGCTTACAGAACTGCTTTGCCAAATACCTATTCAGAATTGTTACTTATATATTTACATTCTTGTTTTTTGAGGGTTCCAATTTGGGTATTTTAGCTAAAGGTATATGCAACATTCCTTTCCCGTATCGGATTGTTCCTGTCCATTTTAAGCTTTATAAGTTGATGTTGTTGTTGTTGTTGTTGTTTAGGGTTAACGCCATTTCTCAGCGTAGTATAACTGATATAGGAAGAACCCCGGGAAAAACCCCTGTAAGAACCAGCGACCCACGGGAAGCTAATTGCAAGCTTTCTCAAATAAGCACATGGGCCTAGCGCGAGACTCGAACCCACGCGGACAGCGGTGAGATGGTATTGATCGGTAAAGGCGAGTAGGTAGCTGGTTCAATTATGTTGGCAGTTGTGACTGTCGCTTTAGACCATTCGGCCACCCGGTGTCCCCAGCTGAAAAATAAAGCGAAGAACAATTTGTTTGTGTAGTTAATATCATGCTGCGAATGAAAGCGCGCGAAATGCATTCACGTTTCACGCGTGCTTAATGGCTAGAGGTAATACGAATTGGCTCAACTGGGTGGGTGGGTGTGGTATAGCCAAATATCACGTATAATACGTAACAAATGAAACGTTATAACTTATACACTTTTGGGGGGAAATCTGTCATTTTAATATTCAGAAACAATTTGTTTTGGAAAAACGTATTTGTATGAGCTAAACTTGGCAATTTGATAATGGATTTTACGAGCAATAGATCACGGCTTTGAGATAGTATTTACCTATTCTCTTGTAATATTATCTTCTTGCATGACGAGTAAACAGAATTCAAATAGCTTTACGGTTTTCTAATGCACTGTGTCTTGCGTACAAGGCACGTGGCTAACATCACGATGCCATGTAAGGGGGGCTGTCATATTGATCTTCTACCGGTCAACCCGTCCCTTGACTGACAGTTATACAGCATGCATTCGTGTAACCCGATGGCTATCAAACTTTCCATATTGAAAGTAGTTGCGATCGGCATAGATAAAAGCAACGAGAATTCCGAAGATTTTCGAAATACATACTGTAAAATGACTTATAGGCTTGGTTACAGTTCACTTCTTTTCATCTCCTCTTTCACGGCATATAGCTCTTTAAATATGAATCCGCCAAAAATGTATTTATTCGATTATCGTTATTAATACCCGTCTAAAGATATTAATTGCCATTAGCTACTTATTATAAATAAACCTTATATGTTTGTTTTTCATACCCGTCTAAAGATATTAATTGACATTAGCTACTTATCCTAAATAAACCTTATATGTTTACCTACATGGGATATATATATTGAATTTGTTTGTAAGTAGGAGAACTATTGAAGCTGTGGTATATGTTTCCACTAGTGTGTGAGAAGGCACCTCCCTCAAAACACGATTGTTATTCAAAGAAAGGAAAAGACAAATTGTAACAAATTACAGACCCATCAGGTAAGATATGTGAGCTGTTCTATATTTTAGAAGAAGGGACCTTGTTCAGTTATGTCATATGTTACGACTGTCGCAAATCGTGAATTTTAAACTAATAATAGCGTAACATGCTTAGTGACCGTGATGATGACTTGTATATATCCATGTGATTTTCTAAAGTGGATTGTACCATTTGACGAATAGTGCACACATATGGAAAGTGTTGACAAGTATTTATAATAATAATATAATAATAATAATAATAATAATAATAATGAGGACTTTATATAGCGCCTACTCTTTAGAAGCTCTAAGCGCATTACAACATTAGACAACACCTATAATATAAAAAACATATATAATGATATGATTACCAAAAATATTACAATTAGTTATCAACACATTATTCGTTATATTTTCTCTATTTCTGCAAAATAGTTATTATTGTGTTCCGCGTATAACGTTTTAATACTCACTAAATTAGATTTTTTGTCAATGTACAATATATTAATTTGCAAAGATACAGTGTGCTTTAGAAAGTAGCATACAACGCGGCAATTTAACGTAGCTGCGGAATATATTAAACCACAGTCCTAAATTTTGTAGAATTCACCTTTAACCTATTATATGGATACCTAGAATATGGTTCTACATTTAAACTCCATATTAAAAAATTAATAAAATATAGAAAACTGAGTTACAAATTATGGAAGGTTAAATAGACGTATAGTATTTACAGAAGGACATGCAAGCAGAGAGGATGAAAATATTCCATCCTGATCATTTTAGGGATTATTATAATGTTTGGGACTAAAAATTGAGTCATTGTTATTATTATTACCAAAGCACACGGAGAACTGTGTTATTGACTTCATCATAAAATGTTGTTTATGACCATTACAGGCCTTCCTACCATTTTTAGGAATTCCTGTGAAGGTTTTTCAGGACTGAGTAGATTCCATTTTATCTTCAAACAGTAGTTGCAGTAAATCACCTCATGTACAATTTCTCCAAGTTTTGTATAGCGTCTACTTCTCCTTGCCACTAGATGCATCATTCATAAGTGTCAGTGACATTTCATTTTCACTAAATACAAACTCCACATTGATGTACACTTCATCGTAGTTTGTGTGCAAAAGGGTATGAAATATTTTATTATACGTTTTTCAGACACACACTGCTAAATGTTGCAGGATACTTAGCTGAAAGAAATGGGAGATCACTTTTGCCATAAAATATAGCAATTTCATCAGAATTAAATACTATCCCTATTCACCTTGTATGAATTGTGCATTACTAATAGCCTGTAAGTAAACTCCATGTATATAAGCCGCGTGACAACTACATGATTACTTCCGTTGTTTAGTAAATATCTGTCAAAATCACTTGTCTTTCGCGACAACTACCGTGCTTACGGATGTTGCTAATAGTGTTACTTAGGAACATGTATTAAGTCATACTCATTGAACGTGACCCGGGGTTACTGTATTTGAACTTTCAAAAAAAAGGACACTCCGGACTTTGGGTGAATCTGTAACAGTATCTGTATAGATATTTAAGGAAGTACACATTCATTTCATTTCTCCAAATTAGATCATTTTATATGAAAATAGTACTACTGTTATATCAAACTATTAGTTTTGTATCCAACTGACTTTAGGCCCTCTCCAATGGAGTGGGGTCAGACCATTGAAAAAATAAAAACTACTCTTGCCTTCTTTATTGACTTACAGACACCTTCAGCCAGTAATTGGCCCATGCTTTAAACAATGTAACTAATCTGCGTGGTAAATCATTATCAAAATGTTAACAAATCGACATTGCGGTGCCAAAACTTCTATGATATATACGTTTTTGTTATATATTCGTACATTTATCTATCAGACATTTACAGAACGTGTTAAGTCTAGTGACAAGCATTCAGTTAGTTTAGTATAATAATGACCCCCAGAAAGTTATACTTGAGATCCTATTTAATACCTTACTGCATATCTTCTTCATACATGTGTATAATGGTAATAAAATATTAATATTCTTCATACATATTTTACGAAGAGATTTGCATCGTAAACTCTTAAGTCAATCCGTTTCTCAAATCCGAGAGAGAGAGAGAGAGAGAGAGAGAGAGAGAGAGAGAGAGAGAAGAAAGGAAGTTCAATCCTCTTGAAAGAGGTGTCACTTGATGATGTTGTAAATACAGCTACATGTTTGAAAATCTTGGCTTGCGAGGGTAGGGGATCGAGCTGTAAAGACAAAAGTCTGTTTGAACTTCTGGCCAGCAAAACTTTATTGAAATACTCAACATATAAACTTACATTTCAATATCAAACTACAACAAACTCAATTTTCGGATATAAGAAATACATATAAAACTACGATATTCTTTCACTTACCAACATCATACTTGTACAACAACTGCCGTTTTAGAATGTAATACAGATAATTAAATATCGAATAAATTCACGATAGCAAAAGAATCTAAAATTCAATATTTCAGACTAATACCGTAATTGAAATATATTTTACTGAATTTATTCTAAAAAGTCAGCATATTAAACTCTATTATTTAAAGAGTATTTTATTTCTAAATTAACTATTACTGAGTATGAAGTTGGTAGCGAACGTTGCTTTTACTATAACCAATAATATAGTTATAAGAAATATAAGTTCTTCAAACAATTAAACTTTGCGATACATTATATTAAAAAATAGCAAGAAAATATTAAAATAATCTAATATTTAAACATACTGATGTTAGGTTAACATCTTAACACTAAAAATTCTTATACTAGGAAAAATTGTGCATAGATCATAATCCTACCTGTAAAGACAAAAGTCTGTTTGAGCTTCTGGCCAGCAAAACTGGTGTCGGCCCGTGGCTGGGGCTTTTATACCAGTTTCTTAAGACAACGCCAAATAGGGCGCGCTCCTAGCTCTTTGCCATGGCCAGAACCTCAAGTGAAGCTTCGTAGTCTCTTACAGGCTATCGTCTGGACCTATGTACGTCATTAGACAGACAATTCTACAACGTCAGCGCGATTAGTAATAGCTTATGATTTTTCTAGGTTTCCGCAATGCGGTACTTTACATGTAGTTTTTTTTTTGAGCGCCGACCCTAGGATACAAGAAAAATGTATGTATAGACGGTTCGTACTTGATCATAAGAGCGCAATCTGTATTAAGTAGTATATAATTGTAATACCGAAATAAATGGATTCAATCTCAATATATTTTAATAGAAATTTACTTTCAATATAATTTATCAACTTAAGAGAAAATTTCAATCTTGTTACTTGTACTAAAAATCCTGTCCTAATACATATGTATAATGGTAATAAAATATTAATAGCTGTTGAGAAATGGTCTACTTGATCTAAAATATCAACTTATTTCAAGTTTATTAAATGCAAAATGAAGAATTTATGAAGGGCAATAACACAAGAATTTATAGATGGATTCAAGGAACGCCCATCATTAAACGCATCTGAGACATTCTAAAAATGAAGGATTTCCTCAAATGTAGAAGAAGAACAAAATATGTAATGCTGGGCATGGACTATTTTGTAGAAGTCAAAACAAACAAAGACTATTTCTTCATTTGAGTTGCAACGAGTGGCAAATTTGTATTTAAATTTTTTTCTTCTGATGAATCAGACTAATCGGTGACCTTTACAGATGTTTGCAATATTTACCCGGTCTACATCACACATTGCAAAGTCTGAAAGTGCTGTACTGGCAGTAAATATGAACATTTCTAGGTGTGATGTTTACCAGTGTTTGTGACATACACTGATTTTAATGACGCCAGTAAATGTTGCTTGTGACATTTAATGGCATTCACTTGTGACATTTGCTGGTTCTACATAGCTAACTAAATTCAAGTTAATTTCTTCGTGCCATTTGAGCCAGGCTCAATGTTATCTCACAGCAAGGAAAGGAATATTATAATAACCGTAAAAGCACAAATACTTAGGTCAAGTAAGATAGATACATAGAGAGCTGGAGGATATATAGAGAAAAAAAAAAACAGACATACAGACATTTGCACTAGTAAGAAAATATTTTTAAGCTATAATGTTTATATATCAATCAAAATGTTAATCAATCAGCGTAATTCTAATCATATTTTATAAAGATATTTCTGGTACAAAGTGTTCCCAAAAATAATGTAGTTGTGACTAGTGTTACGATTCTATGGTCTTGAAACAAGTAATGTAAAAAAGTGAGAAGTAACAAGCTTGTCAAATTAAACAACTAGTCTGTTTCCCTAGAATTCAAAGTGAAAATGTAAAGAAGAGACTTACGGTATTGCGAAATAAATTCCAAATCATCCTAGACTTACAGACACAAGTCCTAATAATTAAAGTTCTGAACAAACTTGAGTGGAAATCCAAATCAAATCCAACGCTGAATGTGTTCGTGTGTCTATGGTGGCCCGTTTCGTGGTGATATACCAATAGTCTTCTGTTGGATCACAATAATACTATCCAAAAATTTAATCCTTGTTTGAAATTTCACTACAAATTAAAGTCTCTATTTTCAAGAATGTTACTTTTGATGAGCATTTCAAGCGAATAAATAATCTGAATAAATTTCAACCCAAATAAATTTCTGGACACAACAATAATGCAACTGATTCTGCTAAGATCTTAAATAACGAATGAATAATTTCTAGAAAACCAAGATTATGTAGTTCTCTACCTCACCTCGGGTCACAATTATCATTTTCTATATTAAAAAACACCAAATATTACCTAATAGAAAATAACCTTCTTGAAGGATTCTAATGTTTACAATATAAAATCTCAGTCATAATTATAAGGTCTGTTATTAAAATTAAAATATAGAATGTGGAATAGATCAAATAGGTCAGGTATATTTATGGGGGAATTCCAATGACCTAGACCCTGACCCAAATAAATATGTTTACTTTTATTATTATAATGCTAATGTCTATTCCATACTCATATAAAACAGGTTCCTAGCAAGCGTATGTTTTTGGGGGGCTCGAAGTCACTTTGAATTGAAAAGTATTAAAACCAGTCATTTTGTCTGTAGCGTTTCCATTCTATTCTGAAATTCATGAAAAGTGTATTTCCTGTAAATTATCTAGAAAGAAGAGTATGTTCAGGACTACAAACTTTGATTTGTTTGTCTGTCAGTCAGTTGTTCTGTGTGACTAACTTCTAGCTGTTTCTGTTACCTAGCATGAAATACACCTCAAAATAAATATTTACCGCGAGATTTCCTGACATATAAGGTGCAAAAAATACGAATCAAGTAAGTCTTTTTGGTAAAAGCCACAGGCGTTTTTCTCAGCAACACAGCTATTGAGTTCTTAATCCAAAAGTATGACACGTTCAGCAATAAGATCATGGCAAATAAATGCATTCAAGTTTGATGAATCAATTCATACACAATACATGGTTCTCAATGCATTTATTACAGCCTTAAATTTTCAAGAACTGTTATTTATTATAAGTCATTGGAGTGTCTCTCGTGAAGTGAAACGAATAGCATTATACACAACAAGAATATATTTTATCGCGATATCACGATCTCTTTCTGCTTCCTGTGCATGCGTAGTGGAGATGGCATGAGATTGTCAGAAACATGAAAAGCAGCAGGTTAAGGATGCATTGGACTGTTTTTATACACATATTTAATGACACATACACCTGCTTAAGGATGCATTAGACTGTTTTTATACACATATTTAATGACATATACACCTGCCTAATATAAAAATTTATAAACAATAAAATACACGAGAGAATTCTAAAAGGTTTTTTTTATTTATAGGTATAATAACGCAAAATATAATATCATTCACATAACCTGTTAAGATAATGGAAGTTCATAGAATAAAATATGTAAGTACCCACATACCAAATTTTATATATACATTTTTTTTTACGTAGCTTTGAAGATATTCTACTTGCCTTGACACGCGTCTGTTGCTATGGGTGGCTAACTCTACTTCCTAGCCGACTATTGGTATTTCACTGACTACATATGCTGTGAACATGCCTAACAGCGGTTTCAAGAACAACAAAGGCCTGAAACAACTGATTCACAAATATATCCATATCTTTAATTATATAACAATAAAGTCAGATCATAGCTTTAAGTTAAAAAATATCACAGGGGCAAATTTACGAAACTGTCCCCTGCCACCTTAAAGCAAAATGAATACTCTAAACGGAAATTAATAATAGGTTCGCCTCAAACAGATTGATCTCATTTGTTCTATGGACATCCTTCTGAGGTCAGACATGGATTTGATAGTGTCTGCTATAATGCATCAGCCGCATTAAATGGTCAGTTCAAAATAGATTTGTGCGCATTTTCATTATTAATGTTAGCAGCTAAAATTAGAAGTGACACTTCAAGAAGCACTGTTTTATAAATTATCATAATTTTGCTTTGAATATTGTCCCTTTCCATTTCAGAATGTAAATAAAACCGTGAAATTAAAATTGTGCAAAGTAGAAAAGGCTGAATGTCACTTTGTAATAAGGTCTAGTGTATATATGATGGGGTTTCCCCACCTAAAAGCAGTATTTCTACACTAATTTTGCATCTCAGCTGTTATTGCATGATCGGTATGTATTGCTACACTAATTTAGCATCTAAGCTGTTATTGCATGGTCTGTAGGTATTGCTACACAAATTAAGCATCTAAGCTGCTATTGCATAGTTTAAAAGTATCACCTAACTAATTCAACATTTGGCTGTTATTACACGGTCTAAAGGTATCACTACACTGACTGATGGGGCCCCGAGTGGCCGAGTGGTCGAACGCGCTCTCCGTTACGGATCACTGCCATCTCACCTCTGTATGCGTTGGTTCGAGTCAGAGATTCGGCCAATGTGGGTATGTGAGAAAGCTTGCCAGTAGCTTCTCGTGGGTCGGTGGTTCTTCCCAAGGGTTTTCCGGATTCTTCCTCCACCATTAATACTGGCCGCCATGCATAGCCTATCGTGTGCTGAAAATGGCGTTAAACCCCACATCAACAACAACAATACCGAATGATCATTTTAGCTGTATTACAATGTCTAATGCAGTGATCAGCAACCTATTTTACATAGCGTGCCACCTTTTCCGGATTAATTACAAAATGAACGAGCGCGTGCTACCAGTAAGAGAGTAACGCTGTTTAAATCGAGATTTTTGGCTGCCCTTCTCATGCCACACAACACCTAGACTGCCGACCCCTGGTCTGTGTGTGTGTGTGTGATATGGATTTTTAACGTAGCTTTTAACAATTTTTCAGTCAAGCTTTCTCACATACCATGTCTGCAGTGTGACAGTTTATAGTGATGTCTAGCACTGGGGCGTCATGCCGCAGACATGTAACATGATGTCCCACCCAGTCACAGTATCCTGACACCAGGCCGACCAGTCCTAACACTAACCTCTTAATGCTGAGCGCCAAACGAGGCAGCTGTTAGTACCATTTTTGTAAGTCTTTGGTATGACTCGGCTGGGGATCGAACCCACGACCTCCCGCATCGGAGACGGACGCTCTAACCACTAGGCCACCGGAGCGGTCCGACCCTTGGTCTAACTGTATTATTAAACTAACTGAACATTTTAGGTCTTATTGCATAGTCTAATAGTATCACTACACTAACTTAACATTTTAATTCTCTTTGCGACCGCTCAGGTGGCCTAAGTGGTTATAGCGTCATTCTCAGATGCGGAAGGTCGTCGGTTCGAACCCCGGTCGAGTCATAACGAATAAAAACGGTACTAACAGCTGCCTCGCTTGGCGCTCAGCATTAAGAGGTTAGTGTCAGGATAATGTACTGGGTGGGGCATAATGCTAATCGTCTTCGGCATGATGCCCCAATGTTCGATATCACTATAAACTGCCACACTACATACATCGTAGCTATACGCTTAATTTTTTTTAAAGCTATGTTAAAATCAAATTCACACACACACACACACACACACACACACACACACACACACACAGCCCTTTTTGTATAGTCTCATGGTATCACTACATTAATTTAACCTTTCAGACCTAATTGCATAGTTTAAAGAAATCAATACACTAATTGAACATTTTCACTGTCATTGCATAGTGTAAAGTTATCACTGCACTAATTGAACATTTTAGTTGATATTGCATGGTAGAAAGGAATCACTACACAATTATGTCAACCATTTGTTATTGCATCCAGTTGTAGTCCCTATGTAAATCATTAATATTTTCACTGATTCTTCCTGGAGGTTATATAATCAGCAATATTCATTCAGTTAAGAGAAACATTACAATCCTACACAAAATAATTTTTGCTAAGTTAAAGAAATATCTGTTTGATTAAGATGACAAAATTATTCCAAGAGTTGTCATCTGCATAGTTTTGGAAAGGTCAACAATTCCAATTGCTTCATTTAGGTACAACTACTTCCAGAAAATTCTGTTTATGTCGAATTTTTTTCTTTATTTTGTCTCCATTTTTATGACTAACATACGTAAAATGATCTTAGTAAATAGTATGACTAAAAAAGAGGTAAAAAATGAAGCATATTTTATGATGATAATAATTTTCAAAATTACAGATCACAGATTATTATTAATTATGCTATGCATGCAAATGAAAAAAGTATACGAGTCAGTATTTTCATGCAACTTTGAATAATGCAATATTGTTGCAATACTGAAAAACATAGCTTTTTCCATGTTAAATGTAGGATCGTTGGGTTTAACAAGATTTCATTATTATAAATGTACCTACCATACGCTTTAATTTGTCACGTGGTTGCATTGCTTTGAATGTATTTGAAACGTCGTAACTTTAATGTGGTTTGTCTACCTTTGGACCGCTCACGTGGCCTAAAAAGGTAATTAGAGCGTTGGCCTCGGATGCGGAGGTCGAGGCTGGGTGATACCAAAGACAAACATGGTACTAACCGCTGCCTTGGTATGTGTTCAGCATTAAGAGGTTAGAATTAGGACTGGTCGGCCTGGTGTCAGGATAATGTTCCTTGGTGGGACATGATGCTACATGTCTGCGCCATGCTGTCCCAGTGCTAGACATCACTATCAAGCATTCTCTTATATAATCCAGGATTAGCACCTTCTGCTCTGTATGGTGTCCATTTATAATTCTCTCTCTCTCTCTCTCTCTCTCTCTCTCTCTCTCTCTCTCTATATATATATATATATATATATATATATATATATATATATATATATATATGACCCGTTTCAAATTACGAGTGAAAAAGTTGGAAGAAACATTAATAGATTTATACTAATAATCATTGGTCAAATTGGGTCTTCTGTAAACTAAAGGTTAATGCCATTTCTAATGTATATTTTACTTACATGATTGTATAAATCAGTGCCATTGATGTATTTTCTCCACACACATTTGACTGTTATTCATATTTTGCATACTGTATATACTCGTGTCTAAGACGGCTCTAGAAAACCCTGATCTGCCAGTGTTTTATGCAATGGCAGATTAGCGTATATGTTGCTAGTTTTACCTATGACACCAAACGTAGTCCCAGATCTGCAAGCATATTATACGATGACAGATCTGGTTCTATGCTGTTTGCATGTTGTATCTACGAGTACATACGGTATGGATCACATGTCAATATTATATTGACCTGAGTGTAGTAAAGCATATGTGTTGAGTTTAGTTACCTAATGGTTTGACGTGACACTCCATTTGTACCGCTGTCTTGAAAGATAATTGAACCCTGAAGGAAACTACAAATCTAAGCAAACGTTGCAGTTATTGTTCAGTGTACCTACAGATAGGGAAAAGGCAAATTTTTTGAATAGGTGCAAATTTTGTCAAGTTTTAAAAGCCACTGATGACTCCATAATAATACTATGGAAGGGGTACAAAAGTGTTATGGGTGAGTTATTAATCTGTTGTCCTCTTTGTATTCAAGATGGAGTGTCTTGATTAATTCATATCTTCAACTTCACACGTAGATGTGGATTACTTGAAGCAAATTACAGCTTTCAATGCAGATATAGATTTTGTGTTGAATTTAATTTTATTTAGAGATCTGGTTGTTCTATTAAGTGGACATATTGCTCAAAATTTGTTTCACTGTTCAATACTATAGTTTACATGCCTCTTTCGATCTCTGTAAGTAACCGTTTGCATTTTTCATTATGCGATGCACTTACAATTTTATAAAGATTAAAGGGAAATTGTATAGATAAAGCTAACTGAAGCGAAGCCAAATGTGTATTACTAATCCCTTTCGCATTCTGCATGATACAGAAAGAAGCAAATTATTTTGCAGAATTTATTACAGCTACCCTGCCTGCATTCACGAGGTATCAGTTACCACACAGTCATGTTATTACTTGATTCCCTGTTCGTTGTTTCCCATATTTTCCGGTTTAATTGAGTTGCAGTAGAAAATTACCCAACTTTACCAGAACATATTTACTGTGAAGATCCTTTTTTAATTTTCATTTATTAATTTATTGATACATAAAGGAATACTAGGATTGCCTCACTATCATGGATGAAAAGCAGCCGTTACTGGACCCAGAAGACGATCAAGATCAAGGTAACTTGAGCTATAGCTACCAGTCTATCACTGAAATGGATCACAGGGGGTCAGAAGGAAAAGGAGGGGGATTCGAGATTGCTGCTAGTCAGATACAAATCCCAGGGTCAAAACCGAACAGTGTATGTATGTCTGTCTGTTTCTTCATGTCTGATTGTGAGTGTTTAATATATAGGTACACACTATTTTTGGATGGTCTACCTCGCACTTTCAACGCATGTACTTCTTTTTCCATTATTCCCCTTTTCGACAGATGCACACATGCAGGTACTTTTCATCAATGTGTTCTAATTGTCTTCCAAAAAATATCTCCTTTCGTGTATAACTTCTAATTATTTGTCATCTGCACATATCTCAATGCAAGCTTGCAAAATGACGAATATAATAACCTTCAAAATGTTGTGATGTCCTTACTATTTGATTTATCTAGCTAGTTTCATAATATTTGATTTATCCAGCTATTTTCATGCTAATTGATTTATCTAGCTATTGTCATGCTATTTTATTTATATAGCTATTTCCATGCTATTTTATTTATCTAGTTATTTTCATGCAATTTGATTTATCTATTTTCTTGCTATTTTATTTATCTAGCTATTTTCATGCTATTTGATTTATCTAGCTATTTTCAAGCTATTTGATTTATCTAGCTATTTTCATGCTAATTCATTTATATAGCTATTTTCATACTATTTGATTTATCTAGCTATTTTCATGCTATTTGATTCTTATGGTTAGTACAATGCAGCTAACAAACTATACATGTTCTGAAACAGAAACAGTTCCAAGTCATATCGAAATTCTTTTATAACTGACTTTGAGGTCAATTATATATATATATATATATATATATATATATATATATATATATATATATATATATATATATATATATATATATATATATATATATATATATATATATATATATATATATTATTTTACTCCAGAATGAGTTCAGTTTTCGAAAGCTGTGGGCCTTTACAGGGCCGGGGTTTCTCATGAGCATTGCCTACCTGGACCCTGGAAATTTAGAATCCGACCTCCAGACAGGAGCTATTGCCAGATACAAGGTTGGTTCAGCTTATGAAAACTACAGCTTAAACTTCAATGGCATTGCTCTGAAATGAAGATGTGGAATGCAAAAGCAAAACAAAAGCAATCTACTTTAACAGGACTTGCAGCCCAACAAAATAAATGCACTATTGTTTAAATGTGGGATCGGGGATACACTTTGCAAAAAGATAGTTCCTTTTTTCATGACTTAATGCACCTATCTTCTTTGCAAACATGATGATTGCCTAATGGATAAGACTTAGCTTTCACTTCAGTCGAATATATGATCAATTCGGAACGTAAGGATGTAACATTGTCTTCCAACAAAAAATAATTCACATCTGCATGTACACTGAGACTTCAGAGCTGCAGATATTTGGTCCAACCGATAAAGAAAAATACTTTTTTTTAAAACATGTGTCAAATTTAAATTGTTACATGCATTATATTTCTTCTGTCAATATATTTACAAACTGGAGCGAAACTTATGGGTTGCGATCCAGCTTAACTCTCTTCTTTTGGCTACGCACTCGAACTTTCATTTTTGCATTTTGATTAAAATCATTTTCTTTGTACGCAAAAGTGTAGGATATTTGGACGACTAGAGTAGTCATAGGTCAAACCTTTCCCCTCCCCCATACGTTTTTCTTTTTTTTTGGAATATAACGACCAATAACAGTCCCAATGAAGTTATGAAATTCTCCCTGTCACAGGAAAATCACAAAGTCATCCTATAAAAATTAATTTCAGCATCTGTGTTTTTGTATGTTTTTTTCTGGAAAACTTATTACGTTACGTTTTTGTAATTATCTATTAAAAAGTGTACGAATTCTTCTCCTTGAGCAGCTAAAAATACTTTGCCCTATTTGACATCTTGAGTCTAGAATGGCCCGAAGTACAGTGATATAAAATTGAAGCGAAATTTCACAAATGGACTGAAAATGCAGCTTATAATGAACAGCGTTATTTGAATTGAGAAAACCAGAATTACCCAACAAAATCCATCAAATATGGATTGAAAACCACCGACCTTTGCACGTGCAGCATCAATATCGAACCAGGCTGTGAAAACCAACAAAGTTGTAGTTTTCTGAAGTCTGACCAACTTACCGATCCACAATTTATAATCTCCTTCTCCTCATCATCTTCCTCCTCCACCTCTATTTCATCCGCCTTCAGTATCTAACTGGCGTTTTTTGCACGAAATGTGTACCAATGGACACTAGATCAGGGCACCAAGAAATATTTTGTAAAGCTGTATACCGCAATATTTCTGAAATTCCGCGATATATACCATTGTGCCACAACCGATCTCATTGTAACACAATGTCGACCAGTCCTAAAACTAACTTCTTCATGCTGAGCGCCAAGCGAGGAAGGTGCTAGTACCTTTTTTAATAAAAGATTCGGTATGACTCAGTCGGGGTTCGAACCCGCAACAACCCGCAATAGAGAGACACGCTCTAACCACTTTAGCCACCGGAGCCGCCTCAGAATTGGTTCTCCTTTTGTTACCATCACCATAGTCATTACTCCAACAAGAACCACTACCACCATTATCATCACCACCATCACTAAAATAAAATAGATACAAGATGCAGAGAACAAGAATAATGGTGTATTTTTACATCAATATTAATTCAACATGTACACGTATATTTATTCCATATGTTTCAGCTATTATGGGTGCTAATGTGGTCTACGGTTTTAGGTCTTATGCTGCAGTTATTGGCTACTAAACTGGGATGCGTAACTGGTAGGAAATCTTCCTTTTTTTATTTCTACCTTCATTTGCACAGAGAGAGAGAGAGAGAGAGAGAGACAGAGAGACAGACAGAGAGAGAGAGAGAGCACATGTTAGTATTACTTTTATTCTGTCTTGATTTTTTTACATTAGGAAAAATTAAAGTTTAACTATTGTGCAATTCAAGCTATTGACTTCAATTGTTTTGCTGAAAATTTTGTGAACAGAAAACTTTACAATATTTTTAAACAAGGTTTTTTAAATTATTGTTTTCTTCACTCATATGCCAAAACCGGATTTAAATATAGTCAGAATTTCAAGAGCTTCACTGATTACACATGCAATGATCCATGGAGAGTTCAACATTAGTATAGTATTCCGTCAAAGACCGTTCACCTATTAGAACTCACTGACTCTCTTTACAGTACAGCCCATTCTATGTATATAGAAAAAAGTTTTACCAGAAAGCAGTATTGATCGTTACATCCCAGAATAGAACCTCAAAGAGTAGGTCAATGATATTTATCCAATGGCTAATATGACTTAACAGGGATGGCCCTAACCAGTAGCAGATACTATGATAAACAGGGATGGCCCTAACCAGTAGCAGATACAATGATGAACAGGGATGGCCCTAATTAGTAGCATATACAATGATACAATGATTAACATGGATGGACCTAACCAGTAGCAGATACAATGATAAACAGGGATGGCCCTAACCAGTAGCAGATACAATGATACAATGATTAACAGGGATAGACCTAACCAGTAGCAGATACAATGATTAACAGGGATGGACCTAACCAGTAGCAGATACAATGATTAACAGGGATGGATCTAACCAGTAGCAGATACAATGATTAACAGGGATAGACCTAACCAGTAGCAGATACAATGATTAACAGGGATGGACCTAACCAGTAGCAGATGCAATGATTAACAGGGATGGACCTAACCAGTAGCAGATACAATGATAAACAGGGATGGACCTAACCAGTAGCAGATACAATGATTAACAGGGATGGACCTAACCAGTAGCAGATACAATGATTAACAGGGATAGACCTAACCAGTAGCAGATACAATGATTAACATGGATGGACCTAACCAGTAGCAGATACAATGATAAACAGGGATGGGCCTAACCAGTAGCAGATACAATGATACAATGATTAACAGGGATAGACCTAACCAGTAGCAGATACAATGATAAACAGGGATGGACCTAACCAGTAGCAGATACAATGATTAACAGGGATGGACCTAACCAGTAGCAGATACAATGATTAACAGGGATAGACCTAACCAGTAGCAGATACAATGATTAACAGGGATAGACCTAACCAGTAGCAGATACAATGATTAACAGGGATGGGCCTAACCAGTAGCAGATACAATGATTAACAGGGATAGACCTAACCAGTAGCAGATACAATGATTAACAGGGATGGACCTAACCAGTAGCAGATACAATGATTAACAGGGATGGACCTAACCAGTAGCAGATACAATGATTAACAGGGATGGACCTAACCAGTAGCAGATACAATGATTAACAAGGATGGACCTAACCAGTAGCAGATACAATGATAAACAGGGATGGCCCTAACCAGTAGCAGATACAATGATTAAGCACGAAATACACTGAAATTATGCATTGAATATGATTAAAACATTGTTTAAATGGTCACCAAAGTTAAGTCTTTGACCATTTTTCCTTGTAGCTTTATATTTTCAAGAAAAAGTGTACCCCATAGGCCACTATGGTCTGTTTGGTCTTTGAAGAACCAATTAATTATGCTAACTACAGTGTTGGTTTCCCAGTTACCTCAACTCGACTAGGATATGCAACAATGTAAACTGAATCCATCATTAACTTCGATTGGTTATGCTGCGATTACAATCAGATAACTATTTCTGAGTTTTATTGTGATTTAAACAGTAATATGCCCTTCAAAAATCATGGATAAGTTTTATTAAATGTACTTTAGTTGCTATAAATAGTAAAGACTGAGGGATAATGTTATCCATAATGTGTAATAAAACCTGTTAAAATATGTGCTTTGTGTTTATTAGAACACATAGCACTTTATGGGAGTTGATTGATGTTGGCATATGTAACCATATGTCAGATGTCATCAAATTAAAAGGAGTCAAAAGTCAATATCAATAAAATTCGTTTTTAATACAATAAAAACCTACGAATCACATTTAACTGTAGTTTTTGGAACTGATAAAATGAAATGAGAGAATTGCTTTCCATTAATGCACTGATTTCCTGAAAATGAATCCGAATAATCAAATCGAAATTCTGCAGAGGCACAAAGTGTGCACATCATCATCAGTCTGCTTTTGTTGTTGTTATTATTATTATTATTATTATTATTATTATTATTATTCAGTGTTGATGTTATGCAAATTGATTGTCTTTCAAAAACAAAATTTAAAAATTGAGGGATGCCGCTCAGAATCATTTATCATTTAGTGTTCCATCCTCATGACCCAACATATCAACATCCCTAATGACTTTCTCAATGTCCGTAATTACCTCATTTTCATTAGCAGAAATCGTGGGAATTTCAACTTTCCATGACAGATCCAAAGTTCGTTCCAGTTAACTGGGTTCAACATCTTTTTGTTTGGTCCTAATTTGGAAAATCTCCAATTAACATTTGGTTCATATTTACATATCTGGATATGTAAATTTTACTTTGGGCATGTAGTTAAATAATTAAATAATCACTGGTACCATATTTGCTATCCCATACATACTTTGGATCCATCCATTCTCTCTATATAAAGATACCAGATTGCACTGGCATAAGAGCTTCTAAGGAAGTGTTGCACAGTCGTTCCAATTATTACACACTCCCACATTCTGCCACACTCAACAAAACACAAGCTTATGAACCATTTAGCGAAGATGGGCATCTTTGTCTGTAATGACCTCATTATCTCACATCAATGATATGGCAATGAGAAGACCATGGTACTCTCCTCGCATCTGTTGTCTGAAAGTTTCAATGTTTTCATGTTTCTACCAGGGCCACCGACCAAATTCCAGGAATCGCGGGAATCCACAACTGTATGGGGGCTCACGGGGAAAAGACAATTTTTTTTCCTTCTAATTCATAGAGATCTACTGTATAAATTCTCATAGGGCCCACAAATCATGTGCGCAATCATGGTTTCTACCTTTTAAAATTTTTTATTGATGTAGTTTCTTTTCATTGTATACACTCCGGAAACTATCATTTTGTTAATGATCACCTCTTAACATCCATTTTTAGAGATGAATATTCAAGTTTGTTTGCTTTGAAAATACAAATGCCCAACACTATGTCCGCAATACTTGGGATAAGTCAGTATGATGAAATACCTTCTCTTCCCATCCCATCACAATTCTGCTTGATAGATCCAATGGTTGTATTCCCAGATTTGTGCTACTATTAAATCAGATAATAAATTTATTATATTTTTTGTAAATTATGTATATTCATTGATGGAGTTCCATTTGCAAGAAACAATCAAGTAATAAAATTTGCATGATATTCTAATAATCTATGCTTACTCAGGTTATATACAAATCTATAGCAGCACCGTCTTTTTGTGTATTTTGTATTTTAAGTATGCTAAGTATTCTTCTATCTACATATTCCTATTTATTGAATCTTGATTTATTGTTGATATCATATACTTATGTAAGCCGGTAAATATGTGCGTGTCTCTGTTATCTATTCATCAAGATATTTCTTTATCTATATTTATTTGCTGTTTTCCATATATCAATGTGGATTCGTTTAGATTATATGTGTATTCGCTTATACGTCGAGTCCAACTGCAAACAACACATGCCCTGATCTGCCTCATATAACGAGCATATCAGCTAAGGGTATATGTTGTTGTTCTACTGATTATTCTCAACAGCTGCACCGACACAGATCTGCCATCACTTTAAGCGACGGCAGATCTGGATGTGTGCAGTTTACAGTTGGATTGGACCTATAGATGAATATAAATCTTATATGAACTTTATTTCCATTAAACTTTCCATTTTTCCATTTTCTTATTTTTAATTACAGTGCAAATAGGTCTTCCGTGTTGTTGTTTCTATGGAATAATATATATACATATACATACATACATACATATTTCCTGATTTCCATATAGGAATGAATCTTGCTGAGGTTTGCAGACATGAGTATCCGAAGTCAACCAAAATAGCCATTTGGTTGATGATGGAATCTGCCATCATCGCAAGTGACATACAAGAAGTCATAGGGTCTGCAATTGCCATAAATCTTCTGTCTAGTGGAGCGTACGTATTGGCTTGGAATTATGAAGGGAAATAATATTTCATGTGTATTTTCAATTTTCTATCCTTTATTTATGTTTCAGCAAATTGCCTGCACTGTGCTAGATCGGTTTTCACTTTTCTGCAACTGTTATGTTACTTTGATTTGATTATATCTGATTTAATATATATTTATTTCAATTCAATTGTATGTCATTTTAAATTTTTTTATATTTCATTACATGATATTGTAATGTAAATGTATTCACTAGAGATGACACTTTTTCAGAAAATAGTTTGACCTTGACTGTTTTGTTTTATAAACACCAGGTGTTGATCAAAATCCTGACCTTGTTTCAAAATTTATAGCATCCACGTAAACAAGTTCTATTTTATTTTAAAATGATTGGTTGTTGTCGAGGTCATGATGGGACTTCGTCTTTAAGATGTAAACATTTTTTTAAATTTTTTATTTCTTAGAGTAAAATGATTGGTTTTCGGCAGGGTCACCTTTAACACGTGACCTTTGACAAGTACGTAGTTTCTATAAGTTTCTAGAAGATGATCACTTGACCCCTTGTTTATGTTTAGAATACGATATAACCTATGTTTTGGAGAATTATTCTCAGTTGTAGCTGGGCTTATTTTTACACTAGAAGTTGTATGTTGTGCTGTTTGGAGTTATTTCAAACTACTTGGATTCAAAAGGATTAGTTCTGTTATTTTTCTGGAAAATGCATGTGCACATGTGAGATTCCTAATCAAAGAGAGTTCTTATAAGAAATTTATTTAAATTTCCAAAACCGGAGTGATAATTCCTGTTTCTACAAGGAACTGTAGACTTCAACACTAAAGATTGCAGCATACGTCATCGTCTTCCATCTTGGATTCTTCGTCAGGATTCGAACTTGAAATCACTAGAAGATTTTGTTATTAGGGCTTCAAAAATTGTATTCGTGGATTATTTTTGGATTTGATTCTATAAATTGTAAGTTCATATTTTTCATTTTTACAAAAAATTCCAGGGAAATACATTATTGTATTTTTTTAAAGCTTGATGTTTTCATTCTTTCTTGTGTTACTGTTTATTCGAGCCTAAACACGTGACATAGGTCAGCTGTGGTCAATTGTTGTTGTTGTAGGGTTTAATGCCATTTTTTGGCACAAGATAGGCTAGATATGGCGGCCAGTGTAAATGGTGGAGGAAGAACACGTAAAAACCCCGGAAAGAACCGCCAACCCACGAGAAGCTACTGGCAAGCTTTCTCACATACCCATACTGGCCGAATCTGAGACTCAAACTCACGCAGATAGAGATGAGGTGGCAGTGATTCGTAACAGTGAACGCTTTAGACCACTCGGCCACTCAGATGAGGGCAGAAAAGATATGAATGTTCTCAACGTTAGATTGTCATTTTGGTATGTGATGTATAGAATCACACTTTAAATGACTGAGTAAATTGAGGTCAATTAAAAGTAACAAAAATATGAATATATGATTTCATAACACTGAATACATACAGGCAAAATGAACCAGGTAAGGAAGGTCCAACTGTCATTCGTTCTTAAAATGTAGACATGTCCCATGTTATATATATATATATATATATATATATATATATATATATATATATATATATATATATATATATATATATATATATATACACACACACACACACACACATCACTGGGCACATGTGGGTTGAGGTCCAGGCTGCCTCAAAATACAAGGGATGTTAACACGCATTTTGGAAATATTGTTTTGTTTCAACTTGGAAAAAGACTGCATTTTTACAACTAATTATGGAAACTGGCCAGCCAAGACGAGTGAGTTACTTATAGAAAGAAACATAACAAGAAAACAGGATCAAAGCTGCATAATAATGTTCTATTATTTCTTATGCATATCAAAATGCCATAAGCTTACCTTTGTAACAGCAGTTGAAATTCAATTGAATGTATGGCATGATTCATGGGCTGTTTTGTTTATAAATGTCACACAAAACTTCTCCATAAAGGTATGACTCAAGGTGGCTCATTAAATAGAAGGAAAATCATGTGACTGCAGAGTACAGTTGACTAACATAGTGTGACGTCATGTACATTCGGTGTAGCATTGTTATGTAATCGGAACAACACCTACCTTTTCCGTCAAGTCAGCAAAGAAACATCAAATGTAATGTATCACACTTAGGAACCACCGGGTATATTTTGAACTACTTTTGTTCATAAGGCATAATATTGCAATGATAAGGAGATACATTCACAATCGGAACAGTCAGCCTTTGTTGTCTGGCTCTGATGGATTTATATGGTGCACTCTGCCAGAGGAGAATCAATTAACACATTAAATTTATGTGAATTCTAACGCTTTCTTGACTGAAATATCAGAGTGTCATGAAGATTTGTTGCAAAAGGAACATGATCGCTTCTTAAAAAAACACTTCATTCAGTCAGGTCAAAACAATTAGATTTTCTCTCAATAAATAACTAGCTTCTCTAAGCTAAACAGGTTTCTATAATAGGTTTTAAAAATTTAGTATTTTTTAAATGAAACAGTAATATTTCAGAAAATAACTCGAAATCAATGGAAAAAAGATGAAAATAGGTTGAATATAAAAGCGACCCAAGAAATTCTTTGTTAGTTTCTTGGAAAGGAGTTATATAAACAAAACTGTAGAAATCATAATAGACAGAGATTATAATATTAAACCTGGTCAGTATACATATATTAACTGAGGCAAATTATTATTATGAATGTGTGCATTCATGTAATGCAATTTTTAAATTATTTGATTGCATGAAATTCTAAAGGACATTAATGCATGAAAAATGGACAGTTCTCAGTAAGATTAGTTAGTGGGTAACATTAATAACAAAAAAAGTACTTACCTGTTAGGAATACAAGAAAACACATACATGCAATAAGAGGTTTGGCTCTGAGGGATTTACATGCGAAATTTTGGACGTTTTATTGGATAGATTTGATTAAAACTATAGACGATGCTTTTGAAGAAGAATTGTCCACTGTTTTAAGAAAATATGTAGTTATGTTTATGCCTAAAGATCATCAACTCAAACAGTAAACGAAGAACTGGCATCCAGTATTTCATTCAAATGTAGTGCATCAACCTGCGTCTCTATGTTCTGCAGTAAGAACCAAATGTATTAGTAAAATAAATGTACTTTTATTCAGAAGATTGTATATGAATTTAAAGAGATCTATTGAAGTAAGTGGAACAATTTTTCTCATTGATTTTGAAATTCCATTGATTATATTTTTTTTAGAATGTTTCAAGGAAAGTCAATTCCTTATTAAGTCTAGTTCAGTGATAAAGTTCTAGATCAAACGCTTTATTACATTTCATCTGCAGTTACCCAAGATTTTTTTTTTCCAGATTTTGTATACACCCGCCATAAAGCTGAGTTTATTATGTTAATATGGTGCCTGTCCATCTGTTTGTCTGTTTACCAGTTTTGTTTCAGCATCATAACAATAACAAAATCTACAGTTACTAAACTTTGTGAATGACTTGTACTTGGGATATGGAAAAATCTATCGAATTATGGGTCAAATGTCAAGGTCATTGTGATTGAAAGAAGACAAACTGCATGCACAATTACTCGAGCTTATCACCATTTGCAGTTATAAAACTATGTGGATGACTTGCATCTAGGGAATACAAATAATTGTTGGATTTTAGATCAAAAGTACATAAGTAAAAATCACTGTGACCAATAGAAGAAACACTGTTACCACACAATGTCATTAGTTCTGCACCATAGACCGGGACTAAATGTTTTACCTTTCAAAAGTACACGTATAAGGATAAAATTGTGACTGGCTTCCACCTTAGTCTTAAGGTAATAGAGAAACCTACAGATTATGGCGTCTAAAGGTCAGAAGTCATGGTTATGATACGTCTGACAAGAAACTATTAGTTTCTGCACGTTACATTTACCGGTAGTTAAGCACTGCATACCATGATAAGATTGAGGTCACGGAGACCCATTAGTCAATAATCTCCAGAGCGAGCTATACCCTTCTAGTACCTACAAATACCCTACTAGTACCTACAAATACCCTACTAGTACATACAAATACCCTACTAGTACATACAACTACCCTACACGTACATACAAATACTCTACTGGTACCTTCATAAAGTAATATAGAGGACTATTTAATATGGGACAGGTGTAAAATATGCTGCTCATTGTAAGATTGTTATCCTATGTAAACTAGTAAGCAATATGGACAAAATCTAAATGGAAACAATATATCAAGATAACGTATTTTTTAAATCAAGACAAGCAACCTTACTATGCATAAACAAAACATGTGACGTTAACATGCATACAAGTAAAAAAGATTAATAATTACTCAGAGATATGACGAATTTTGGAATGGTGTAAAGAATCCGTGTCAAAATATTGAAGCCCAGTCAAGCCATTTCCAGCCATTTCCTAGGTGTTTGCAGTGTTCGTCTGGTCTATTTTTTTTTTTTTTGTACACCTGGTGAATCATTTCATTTGGTTTGCTGTATTTCTGCATTATGACTGTTATCAATTGATTGTACGCATCACTTCAGTCTTTTTGTTTTTAGGGGGTGTTTGCTTTTTTTTATATTTTTTTTGACCTTTCACTCAAACATTATCCCTTCTCACTTCTATAAATTCCACTGTAGCGTTCCAATCTGGGCAGGTGTATTGATCACTGGTTTCGATACTTTCACTTTCCTGTTCCTCGAAAACTATGGTCTACGCAAGCTAGAGGCTTTCTTTGGATTTTTGATCACGTTAATGGCTTTCTCCTTCTTGTACATGGTGAGGAACTCATCTCTCTCTCTCTCTCTCTCTCTCTCTCTCTCTCTCTCTCTCTCTCATTAAAAGTTTGTTTAACATGTTCAGTTATTCTTAAAGGAGGTCCAGCTGACATTGCTAATTGTTCAGCATGTGTGGATAATTCATTAAGTTAAATAATTTAAGTAAATATGAAGAAACAAACATAAATGCTGTCTTTGATAATATATTTATCTACAACTATAATACGTCTGGGTTTTTGGTTATTTTTTATTTATAAACATCAAAGCAAGTAAGGTAATTTAAGTTAATAAAACATTAATTTACAAAAAATATTTTTAATGTTGCCCCACTCAGCAAAATATTATCCAGCTTAATCAAATACATGTCTGTGATGTTGAAATCTTCAGTTCCTGGCTTTTATAACATCAAGACAGTTTCCATACTGTAACATAAATTTGAGTGCTGATAATTACAGCTTGTGTGGAATTTTCAACCCCAAACATCTCGCTAATAAATTGGTAAACATTTTTAAAAGAAAAACCCGTGTTCTTGTATAGAAAATGTAACTCTAATGAGTAGCCATAGTTGCAACCATTCTGATGGTTCGTTGGTTATATTGAGAATCTTATTTCCATCTCTGAAATAATAACTCTAGCTGTTTGCAATTTTATGACCATTATTTTTTTTAAATTCTAAATTTAGTTTGTAACACTGCATTTTGTATATGTTAGTATGTCCATATCAAACCTGATCAGGAAGATATTTTGATTGGAATGTGGTTTCCATGGTGCCAAGACTGTGATAAAGATGCCATTCAACAATTGGTTGGCATTATTGGGGCGGTCATAATGCCACACAATATTTACCTCCACAGTGCTTTAGTCTTGGTAAGATCTCTGCCTGAGTGTGTCCATTTGACCCTCTCTCTCTCTCTCTCTCTCTCTCTCTCTCTCCATTTGTGTTTTGTGTAACTCCTGTGTTTTTTTTAAATTCTTTCTCTTGATTGATACATTTTTTTTGTGGTCTGTCTTGTGACGTTAATGTTTATTCCTCTACACTCCATATATGTTTCGATCTTTTTGTCATGTTATGTCTCTGTGCAAATGTACACATCCTCTCTCTCTCTCTCTCTCTCTCTCTCTCTCTCTCTCTCTCTCTCTCTCTCTCTCATTACCAGTATTTCTCGTTCTCCTTCCATGTCTGTCGTTCTCTGTAATTCTTGCCCTTCTTTTCATTTTCTGTCTTTTGTTTCACTGTGTCAGTCACTAAATCTCTCTCTTTCTTATGTATATGTGTGAGATAGTGTGCGTGTGTGTGTGTGTGTGTGTGTGTATGTGTGTGTGTGTGTGAATCACGCTTCCTAAAGATCTAAATATTTAAACTTTTATCAAACTGTTTGATTAAAATATAGAAATTTCATACTCTTTGGTCTATGATTAAGCATGATATTTTCATACTCTTTGGCCTATGATTAAGCGTGATATTGAAAAACATTGTTGCTAAAACTGGAAAATGTTTTGCAAACTAAAAATGTTTAAACGGCAAAATTATCCTGTAAATTGGTCAACATAATGGATAAAGTTCAGTCATAGTCATATTGTACCGGTCCGGTGGCCTAGTGGTTAGAGCATCAGCCTCGGATACGGAAGGTCGCGGGTTCGAACCCCGGCCGGTTCATACCAAAGACTCATATATATATAGTTAAACAAATAAAACACAAGTTACCGGTATAATGCATTGTTTCTGATATTATTATTTCAGTCCAGAAACATTGACAGGAAAGACAAAGAAGCAGTTAGGGAAGCTAACATGTACAATGGAATTGAGTCTTGTAAGTTTCTTTTGTATCAGAATTGCACTTTGGCTTCAGTGCTTCTGTACATGTGGTTATCGAGGCGACATCCTTTCACATCAGTGCAATACAAACTCTTATTTGGTAAACTCAATTAACGCTTTAAAGCGCATAGACGGTTTTGTTTACTGCTCCTGCATTCCAGTGGAAGAAACCTATAATGCTTTGTTCCATTTCAGATACAAGCACATTGTCCATATGCGCAGAAATGTTTACAATGTTTTTACTTTATAATTATATTTTAATTTAGAGGTATGGACTTTGTAATCTGAAATAAAGAATTCTTATTCTTATTCTTATAACGCATACAGCAAACACTGGACTTTCTGAACTGGTTTTCGTAGGGTCACCTTTGTAAAAAAAATATATATATAAAAAATATTTGAAACTAGAGTTATTGAGGAAAAGGACCACTATGCCCATCATATAGTTGCTGTATAAAAAAAATAGTTGCGATCTACTATTTAAAGTAACTAGTCAGATTCTTTCTTGTCCTGTATGGAGACCCTGAACTTTATTCAGAACATTATTTCCCATATGGAAGCCATGGACTTTGTTCAGAACATTCTTGATTTCGAATGATTAGAATCGTGACTATTAAGGCTTCATTATAGTTTCCGATGTTGAATTAGGCAATACTGATTTTAATAATACATCAATTTTTGATAATTTAGTGATACAGAGATTGACAAGGAACCGTTAGATTCAGAGGCTGAGAAAGGTTAGCAATGGTTGGTCACACAACCTCACTATCTTGATGGCGAATGAGATCTTCTTAAGATTATATTGCTTCACACACATCATCAAAGATACATGTTTTATACTAAAATATATAATGGAGATGCTCTTGATCATCTGGCTTCAAACTGAGGCATATCCATATAAATAGGGGCTATGTTTGGAAGAGGGGGTAAGGCTGGATTATTCATTTAAATTGAGAATCGAGGTATATCCACGTGAATATGGGTATTGTTTAGCTTAGAAGGTGATGACTGGGTTACAAATGGAGATTGAGATTTGAGATATTGTTATGTATAATTGATCTAATTTATATCTGATTTAATTGTTTGTAATTTTTTTTTAAAAAAATTAAATTTCATTAATATGTCAAAATATTGTCGTTTCTGTTTACTAGGAACTCGACACTTTTTCCAGAAAATAGTTTGACCTTGACTGTTCATTTTTGTAAACACATAAGGCTGACCTGGTTCCCGACCTTAATTCAAAATTAGTAATAGTCACGACAAGTGTTTATATATATTTATTTTTATTGATGGAATAATAAGAGTGAGATCGAGGCTGTATTGAATACGTGACCCAAGGCTTGTACATAGCTTTATTGAAGTAAGCAACTTTTTTTTAATTCTTTGAATAAAATGATTGGTTCTTGTCAGTGCCATGCTGAGAGTACGTGATGTAAACATGATCACGTGACCCTTATCCAAGCATATGTTATGCACGATATTCAAGTTTTCAACCATTGCTTAGAGAGAGAGAGATCTCAGTTGGGCTTCTAAACACTGAGACGTAAAGGTGTTTCTTTTATTGTGTCATTTTGTGAATTACATTTGAATGTTTATTCAAATTATTTTGGATTCAAAAGGATTAATTCTTTTCTCAGGAAATATTCTGAGTGCTCATATAGAATTCTTGAACAAAGAAATTTCATCAATTCAAACACGGGATTATTTCTTGTGTTTCTACAAGGAACTGTAGACTTTAACACAGTACATGATATATCATACGTCATCGCCTTCCATCTTGGAATCTTCGTCGGGACTCGAACTTTAATTCATTAGAACATTTCAATATTAGGACTTCTTATATTTTATTCGTGGATTATTCTTGGATTATTTTTGGATTTGGTTCTTAAAACTCTAAGTCCTTAGTTTTTCATTTTTATAGTATTTTTCCAGGCAAATAAATAAATAGTTTGTTAAATTTTTCAAAGTTTGTTATTTTCGCTCTTTCTTGTGTTACTGTTTATTCGAACCTAGACATGCAACAATATATCCATATACTTATCTTGTTTGTGTAAATTGGGAATTAGAATATATATATATATATATATATATATATATATATATATATATATATATATATATATATATATATATATATATATATACACACACATACATACATATATAGATCCATACTAAATGAGGTCTTGTTTGGCATAGGAAGTGGTGGCTGGTCTATAAATTTAAATAGCGAATTGCAATATATCCGTATGAATGGGTCTTCTTTGGCAGAATACGGAATAGTGGTTGAACTATACATTTAATTGAATTGCAACATATCCATATGAACAGGGATCTTGTTTGGCAGAGGGGTGAGGAAATCGAACTATAAATTTAAATTGAAAATTGAGATATATCCATGTGAATAGGGCTCTTGTTTTGCAAAGGGGTGGGGATATACGCTGGCAGAAGGGATGTGGACTCAAAATCGTAATTACTATAAAAGCACAAAAGATGCTGTTTTGATTGCCTGAAAAAAATGCACATGCTGTTTTGACTATCAATGTAACAGAAAATGATGATCTCTTAATCTTATTTCAGCTATTGCGCTGTTTGTTTCCTTTGTCATCAACCTGTTTGTTGTTGCTGTTTTCGCAGCCGCCTTTAATGGCCCACAGTATGCCGATGCTAGTCTTCGCCTGGCGGTAAGACAAAATCAGACTGCTCTGTTCTAGTTAGTACCCGCCCCCCCCCCCCCCGCATAATAGTATGAATCATTAGACTGACACTGCAATGTATGCTCGAACTAATATGGACAGGCTCGGCCCTAGGATATGCGGGGCTCATGGCAGCATGCGGGGTCCAGGGCAGCAAGTTATGAGCGTGGTGCCCCAAGCAAAACAATTGCATTGCCTGAAAGCGCGGGGCCCCGGGCGGTTGCCTCGTTTGCCTTGCCCTAGGGCCAGGCCTGAATATGGATATAAATAGTGTGAATATTTAAATATAAACTGCCTATTGCATAATAACGTGGTAAATGACAGCTAAGAGGAGCTCATTGTAATAGAATATTCTGTTAGGGAATGGAAAAGAATGGCAGGTGAGGACATATAGAGTTCCTACAACGAAGAGGGAATTTAATACCAAGGCCGACAAGAGGGGGAAGGACAACCAGGATATATTCTCGGGGCCAGGGCCTGTAAGGAGGCCCAGGCCGAACCAAACTTCTTAATTTTAAAAAATAATTTTTTTGTTTGAACAAGAATTAGGAGAAACCCGGGTGTTTCTTACCCCAGGGCCCGTGATCGCTCTCTACAGTACCGTTTGATACAACAGACTGAACTCCATCAACAAAGTTTAGGCTTCAGATGGCCATTTTAAATGCTGACAAAACAATCGGAAAGATATACCTTCAATACTGCAATCTTTTTGTTCTTTATTTTATATTATCTTTTAAAAACAAAAGGCTTACAGGTCATGATCAGGTACCGTGTACTTCGAGGAAAGAGAAACATGCAACCACTTGTTGATTATTAACAGTTCTAATGTTGTGTTACAAATGATTATAAGTGTAATACACAAAATGACCTTGTAATGGTTGTAAACTGTATCTGTTAATCTACCTATTGGTCTATTGCATGTGGGTATAATGCATGACCTTGTATCGGCTGTAGACTTTATCTGTCAATCGACCTATCGGTCTATTGAATGCAGAAATAATGCATGACCTTGTAATGGCTGTAGACTGTATCTGTCAATCTACCTATTGGTCTATTGCATGACCTTGTATCGGCTGTAGACTGTATCTGTCACTCGACCTATCGGTCTATTGAATGCAGAAATAATGCATGACCTTGTAATGGCTGTAGACTGTGTATATCAATAAAGCTATTTATCGATGTATCAGGTGCCATCATAATGTTTGGCATTATAATGGCTGTAGACTCTATAAATCTGTCAGTTGCAGGACAAACGTGTGGCACAATGGAGGCAAACTGTATCGTCTAGATGTATATAGTGCCAGTATAATGTGCGGCCATTTGCTGTACACTATACAGATCAATCTGCCTATCTCTGTATATTGCGTACAAGTGTAATGTGTAGCCTCTGTCTGAATAACTAGTGATCTAACTATCTGAATAACTAGTGATCTATCTATCTATCTATCTGCTAAATAACTAGTGGCCTTATATTGGCTGTAGACTGCATCTAGGAATCTGCCTTTATGTCATGTGCCAATATAACGTTGATTGTATCTTGCAATCTGCCTATCTGATGGTCAGGTGCAAGTATTATGTGTGGCCTTATAATAACTATGTATGTATATTTCTATCAAGTTTTCTTTTTGTCTATTTGTCTATGTAATTGCTCTTTGTCTGTTTGTTGCCATATTTATCTAACTGTCTTTCTGTCTGTCATATCAAATATACATATCATTCGTTTAACCTGCAGGGGACCTGGTTGTATGATAGATATGGTCTCTCTATGAAGATTATATGGGGTATTGGAATCCTGGCTGCTGGTCAGAGTTCAACTATGACTGTAAGTTTGATTCATTTATTACATTTACTTCAAATACAGTCAAACTTGCCTTAAAACTGACAGCTTTTACACAGTCACCTGTCTTAAACACCCACTTTTTTCGGAACCCTTTAATTGCATTCGACCAGGATGGTTAAAAGTGCGAAATAGTGCTGTATCACAATTAACCGGTGGACGGTACAAGCTATGCAGTACCTGAGTATATCTGACTACCACATACCACTAGGTCATAGGAACAGAGCCATTGTGCCCCCCCCCCATAAATAAAATAATAATAATTAGCACGAAACAGCTTAAATGTGCCCCCCCCCCAATAAATAAAATAATAATAATTAGCACGAAACAGCTTAAACAATTTTCTAGAGTAAGTATTCTTTACAATTAGGTATTTGTTAAAACCATGCCGAAAATACTTAAATTGCAGGAGTGTACCCCATGGATGTGAAACAGTCAAAATATCTTCCCTAGAGTAAGTTTTCTTTACAGTTAGATAATTAAAATTATGCCCTGAAAATGATTTTAAAAAACAAGATCTTCTGAGGGCTTCGTCAGCAGGGGCTCCATCAGGGGTTCTGTCCCACATACCCTTCACCTACTTCTTCTCTCACCCTCAATGACATTTCTGGATTTATCCCTGAGTCAGATGCAACATGAGCCAGATGCAACGGCAGGTACTGTCATTTGGTAAAATTTGATACAGCATGTACCTTAAGGGTGGAATGTGATAAAACTTTTACCATCTGTGTCAAATGCGAAAGTCAGAAATAAACAGTTTACTGCATGTTGAACTATATTATTGTTGACAGAAACCTCTATAAAGCTACCACTAGCATACAAAGCCAGTGTCTCGCGTTCCACGGTTCGCTACATATATCTGGTTGACTGTATATGCATTACAAAGCAAAGATTTTAAGATCAAACAACAAATACAAAATCGACTCGCATGTGAGTATTGTTGGAATGTACTTAGTGAATGCAAACTTGCAGATACACGGGAGATCTTGAGACATATATTTATAACGAAAATACGGTTAAGTCCCTTCTGTAACGCGATGATCGGGATCCAGTGAACGCGATCAAACTCCGCTATAACACGATGATTGGGAGCCATAGAACGCCATCAAATCTTGCTCTAACTCAATGATCGGGATTCACATAATTATATCGTACTATAGTCAGACACATCGATAAACTAATGGAAAAATAATGCACGTATATAGTCCTAGCTATTAAAAGGTGGGGGGGGGGGGACCTCAAAACTATGGATTTTGTTGATGCAGTTATAAGATTGTTGCATGTTTAACAACAATTACTTAAAAAACAGGTATTACATATTTAATATTAAGTTCTCTTCTGGCAGAGAAGTCATTCATTGGTACATACAAATTTACAGGAAAATCAGCAACCGAGTAGCAACCGAGTATGTGTACTCATCAGAAGCAGCCGATCCTATAGATGTATATATAATAGTAATTACATTGAAAAGTTGCATAAAGAAGCATAATTTCTATAAATGTTCTGCTAGATCGATTAAAGTAAAAAAAGAAAAACTTCATTTTTTTCACATTAGCTTAATAAACACTGTATTTCTGACCATTCATATGTGCTGGACATGTCTACTTTCTGACCCACAATAGCATGTGTGAATCGGACATTGAAAGTTAAGGAAAAGAGAACTTGTATTTAGTCTTTAAAGAAAACTTCAACTGAAAATTCATACAGGCGGTCCAAAGTATAGTCCTTGTAATGAACTTTCGATTGACGCTAACTTGAACAGTTGTATATAATTGCATGGACCCAATATGCGAGTACACTGTTTGATTTCATGGGTAAAGATTGATCTCCATAAAATAAGCTGGAAAAATAAAAGAAGACAAAATTAATTGATAATTTATAATTTTATTTATAGCTATGACTTTGTACTACTGCAGATGAAAAAGGGAGTGTTACGTTAGCTTATAATAGCAAACCCATCCCCCAACTTAAAATGGTTCTGTTCCATTTCATGATCCGTAGTAGCTCAAGACATATGCTCTGACACTAAAAAAATAAAAGGAATAATATACGGGGTGGAGGGGGAGGATGTGGCAGCGACTCACACTGTTCCTGGCAATTTGGGTAATAAACTTTTTTCAACAGGTGTATATATTGATAAAGCAGGCATCAACAGTCCTTTGTTTCCATTAAAAAAGGCAGTTACGTTAATTGATTTTTAAATTGAGGTGAGAGACTATTAAAACCCTTGCATTATTTGATGCTTGGCTGAAAATGCCAGATGACTGAACAAACATTTGTTGCATGTTGTTTACCTGAACTGATCAGTTGGTTGTTCACGGGATACATGGAAGGCAAACAAACATATATAATATTCAATTGCTTTATTGTTGATTATAACTTATTAATTATATTAACAATTATCAGCTTTTAAGGAATTTTCTTTTCAAAATTAAGCAGGAAGATTTTGTCTTCAAGAATACATTACATCTCTAAATTATTAAATCAAACTAATTTATTTTGGTACTAAAGTTTTGTTGTACTTAAGAAACAGACTAAATTATTGCTATGCCACGATCATTGTATATCCGAATTTATGCTTTAACAAAACATGTTTTAGCGGCATTTCACTGTACATTTATAATTTACATATGCATTTGTGCTATAACAAAGAGTGTTATAGCGGAAATACGCTGTACATTTGTAATTCAAATTATTGTCCAAAAAGTAAAATTATGTAACATGCAATACTACAAAAATGGATTCAGTATGCTGGGGAATTAATATGTAGTGCATGAGCAGGTTTCATAAGTTCCACTAGCAGGGGAAAATAATTAAAAAATTCAAAATAGGTTTAATATGAAATTTCATGTTGCCGGAGTAAACCATTAATTTTTTAAATTTTTATCTAAATGATGTCATCAAATATGTGTTTTAATTTTTTGTTTACAGTAAAATGCTTGATTAAAAAATATTGAATTACATTACAGGGAACATATGCTGGCCAGTTCGTGATGGAGGTACTCCGCTCTCTGTCTCTATCTGTCTGCCTGTCTGAAATATATAGATGTCACTATATTTGCATTACAGTGCTTTTCATGCAGTTCACATTGAGACATGTGTCTCAATAAATTAGTACATGGGTAGTACATAATTTGGGAGTTCAAGTATATTAGTAAAATTTATTACAACTATAAATTTTCAATAACAAAAATTAATGCATCATTTTCATAACTTCCGAAAATAGATACAACTTAAAAAGTTATTAGACCAGTCAGACTGCGAAGATAGTTAGTGAAGCAAACACAAAATAATACCAATTTTACATTTTTCACACAACATAATTAATGGCTGAAAGTTGCATTGCACTGAATTTAGCAGTTGTTTGAGAGGTGAATCGACATGTTTTACTAGTTTGACACAAAAGCAAAAATATTAGTATCTCGAGACAATGCCTGTTTGTTTAGAAATTTAGACTGATAACAGTGTGGTCAAACCTTAATATTGAAAACAACAAAATATCAATTTATTGATTTCAAACATCAAACAATATAAGCCCCAATATTTTAGAAAAGATGAAGATTTTTACAATTACTTTCACTGATGACAGCCTTCAAATAAACACAATCACTTATATTGTAATATCTTTAGAACTGCTCAATAAGGCAAGTATAATTTAAATATTTGATGTGGTCAAATGCACAAATTTGTATTTGTGTGATTCACAGTAAAACATGGAGATCTTGTAAAGATGTAAATCTAGAAGTATTAAAAAAGCACATGTAGAATTCGTATTGTTTTTCTGTTGTTTTTTGTTGTGGATTTTTTTTTTGTTTTTGTTGGGAGGAGGGAATGTCGTTTTTCAGCACACGATCGGATTTAAATAGCAGTCAGTATAACTGGTGAACGAAGAACGCGGGAAATCCCCGGTAAGAAAGAGTGACCTACCGGAAGCTACTGGCAAGATTTCTCTCATATCCACATTGACCGAGACCGAGACTCGAATCCACGTGAATAGATGTGAAATGGCAATGATCGGTAATGTCAAGTGCTTTAGACCACTCGGCCAATGTAATTTGCAAAGAACAAAGCTAAATTTTTAGCAGCACATTGGTGGCTCAGTACATGAATTATAAACTGATAAAAGGAGGTGACATAAGTTATGATTTCAGGGAAGGCTTTCAGCATTAAAAGCACGAAAAGATACATTTTGATGAGGAAAAGTAATTCTACAACAGGACAATTGAGGGTCTGTTTCAAAAGCAAATGAAGAATACTTTTCAGCTTACGATTACAAAAGGCATCTGTATTGGAAAGGATTAAAATAACTCTAATGATTAGACTGTTTTAGAATTTCACTCAAACTAGAACCATAAATGACATTTATTAATGGAAGCCATAACGCACATCACCGCGTAATAGACATCAACTGAATGAAGAAGGCGGGGGGGGGGGAATCAAAATTATAGATTCATTTACTTGGTTACTTGACAATTAGTACATTTGGAATGCCAGAATTTCAAAATAACTTGGTAAAATGGCGAGAATTTCAAAACACATAACAATTTTTTAAAAGAGCTACCTCCAAAATTATACAAAAGAAACATTTAAAACCAGAAGAAATTGGAGTGGTCTACTTTTCTACATATCGGAAGACTTGAAGGGAGAAGATATTGATGCAAACAAGAGTTATCTCTATACAACGATTAAGATGGTAGAGTGTTACCTTGTACAACAAATAAGATGACATATTGACAATTTAAACAATTTTTAAAAAAAATGGCATGTGCTTCTGAAATGAAAAGGATGTGAATAATTGTTTAATATTTGGAAACCAGCTGAAAATCGTGTGTCATTAAAATAAATTAAGGCAATAAAATACAAAAATAGTGGCATCAATGAACCTGAAAATGTTGTTCTTTGATAAAACACTTCTGTGATGTGATATATGCTGAGAAAAGAAAAGACAAAAGTGCAATAGAAAGTGAGGAATTAAAATGTGTGGTATGTGAAATATCAGATGGGTAAAGGAAGTACATCTAAAAAATGCCAGAGTAAAAGCCAGCAAAATGGTAAACGGGAGAAAAGTGATGAGGGGACCACAAACAATATCATGTTCAAACAGAATAAAAAATGACATCACTGAAACAATGAAAAAGAGATAATATTAACTACATTTAAAGAAAGCTGATAGATAAATACAGTGGATTGTGTACAAAGTATAAAAGTAACAAGAATTAATTACACATTAATGCTACTATTTATATATTTTGTTTCCTTAATTTATTTCAAGGACGCAATATTCTCAACTGTTAAACAAATTGTCACATCCTTTCCATTTGATAAGCACATAACCTTTACCATTTATCCATTTTGTTTTGAAAAATTTAAACATTTGAATTTTTTTTCAAATTTCATTCAAAGATGTTATAGCAGGTTTTAAAACCTTGCAATCATTTATCATTTCTTCAATGACTCTGATAAATCTTTTTCACATGGACTTATTTTCTCTTGAGCCATTTGATAGTGCTTGATATAGTCATGCAAATGCAATGGAACCTCCTAATCCATTATGAGAAATCCACCCAACAGCTGAGTCAACTGACATGTCCAATGGGGGAACCTCCTAATCCATTATCTGAAATCCACCCAATAGCTGAGTCAACTGACATGTCCAATGGGGGGACCTCCTAATCCATTATCTGAAATCCACCCAATAGCCAAGTCATCTGACATGTCTATTGGGTTTTCTATTGAATTTTGTTCATCAGTTGACTATCTATTAATCAAACTGAACAAAATGTGACATGTTTATATCTTTTTGGAGTTGCTTAACTTTATGATCAAAGGTGAAATAATGGTATCTGAATTAAGTTCACTAACCCCAAATACTCTTTCTACCATATTAAATAATAAGCGCCAAAGCCTAAATATTCTGGGTATAAGCTTATTTTTTAAATTAAAAACCCTGTACAACAATACACCATAAGATTTCTCAGTGATTGTTTTCAGAAATACACCTACAATACAACCATTAGAAAAAAGTTGCAAAGCACAATCATTCAATAACCTCCCTTTTGGCAATCAACAGATCTTCCAGGAAAGCTTTCTTTTCTTTTCATTTAATTCTTTACAAAATTGATGCTGTCACTGTTTATTTGTATCTCTTGCTGCCAAATTTACCTGACATGTGACCCAGTGATCAGCCTCATTTTGACATGGAATGAATAATTAATGAGAGGCCATATACTCTTGGTGCATATGGTATGAAATAATACATTGATAGAGAAAAATTGTTGTAGAGCTGGAGATATAAATGATTATCATCAAGATTAATTATCTGGGAAGAAGTTACTAATTACACTGAGAGGTTGTTTATGTCTAACTAAAAAAAATGTAAGTTTGCTTCCAAAACAAGATTTTCTTTAACTTTTTTTGAAAACATATTGTCCATTAATATGTGTTTTGATTAATGTATTTGGTTTGTTTCAGGTCAATGAACTTGTTTGCCTATAATCTTACTCTATGTCCACTTTTCACAAGGGATTTCTGAACATAAAGTGGGCCAAATGGAAGCGAGTACTCCTGACCCGATCCATTGCCATGGTACCGACAATTGTAGTGGCTCTCATAGCAACCAGTGACCTTGACAATATGAATAACTGGCTGAACGTTCTACAGAGTGTGCAGTTACCGTTTGCGCTGCTACCTATACTCCATTTTACCAATAGTTCACGGATTATGGGCGAGTTCAAGAATGGAAGGTAATTTTATTATGTATTTAGTCTGTGTTTCCTGTACCTTGAATATATATATATATATATATATATATATATATATATATATATATATATATATATATATATATATATATATATATATATATATCTTTTATATGCAGTATATACCAGTAGTATTTAATACAGTATTCACCTAAAACATCTAATGGTATTATTATGCAGAAAGAACTTAAGAACTTGTACAATTATCTTTCAAATAATAAAATTTCAAATGAGTGTCCTTCAAAAAGGATGTCTGTTGAATGAGTTGATAGCAGATTTCATGAGAATTTTGCAATAATAATAGCTTTTCTAATCTACTGAAGGAGAAATAAATGTTAGCCTGTCAGTTGTTTTGCTGATCAATATTTCAAAGAATAATGGACTGATACACATGGCAGCCTTTGCTCTAAAACGTGGTGACTCGGAAAATTAGACAGTCAAAAAGGGAAGCTATTGGTATCTGTTCATCAATTGGTGTTATTTTCAACAACAAAATGATATTTATGGACTTTTTAGTTTTGTTCCAAAATCCAATTTATATATCCAATCCCTAAACCAAATGAACTATCAGTTAACCCAGTTGTGGCTAGTGTTGGCATATGCTGTACCACACAATGCCTCTGTTGACAATAGAGTGGTGGTTGAAAGGTTCACGTTCACCTCCCACACTTGCTTGTCTTAATGGGAAAAATTAATTGTTTACATATATAATTTTTGGTGGGGTATTTTGATTTTCTTTTTATGTTTGTTTTCAATGACATTGGTAGCATATTATTATATTAGTTATGAAAATTGTGAATCTTATACAGAAATTAATTGTGGTTATAAACTTTGCAGTTTTATTATATGGTGAAATCTGCTTGCAAGGTTTAAGATAAATAAATGTTGAAACCCAATGTGTGTAATCTGGATTGTATAAATTGTCACATAAAATTGGCTTTATAAATATTCCCATACATCTTAGGTTTATATATACTGTATATATATGGTACTTCTTTGTCATCTCTTTTCTTGTTACACTTTTTGATCTAGTTTCAAAAGCTTATTTTCATATTCTATCCTTAATAGAGTTCCTCTGCATCACTCTTCATCTCCTTTAATGCCATCAACTCAACCAAAAAGTAAAACTTTTCTTTACAGTGTCTGGTGTTTTATGGAAAAACAATCCAAGTAGGTTATTAAGTTTTGAGGTAGTTAGAATAAATGCTTATGCCAAGGAAACACCACTGCAGCCAGCCTTGGTTGATTCAATGGTAGGATTTGAAGCCATAAACTTTTTCAGTCACAAGTCTGGCATGCTAACTGCTGGAACATTGTGGCTCATGTCTCCATTAGTTGCCTTTAATGACATGCAGGTGGGCATACTGGGCAATCAGGGGGTAATAAAGCTTAATCTAATAAAATATTGCTGACATACATTATATGGATATGTGTCTACTGATATGTGACTATTTAGTATTTCTCTCTCCAAAATAAAAAAGTATAAACAAAATGGAAAGTTAACACCAAAAATTGGCTGACACATTTTGTACCTAAGGGGTCATCTAGCTGGAACTGAAATCTCTCTATTTGAGGTTGGAAAGAAAAGGTTCTGTAGGTGAGGTGGAGAAGAATTGTACCATTTAATTGATTTTGATTTTGATTTTGAGCTGTATAACTTGACTCCAGCTTTGTCTATTATGTGGCATAATTATTTCAGATAACACAAGCAAATTATCACTGCTGCCACTGTGGATCATGTTCAAACTATATGACTGAACCTGCATAATTCAATACTTTCAATGATTTTCAGAAATAGTTCCAAACTTTTCTTGTATGATGCTGGTTTTATTTTAACAATTTCACGTTAATTAGATTTAAGATATCCTTTATTAATGATCAGGGGACAATTTTTTTATGGTTTCTTAATTTTAAATTGACAAAAATATTTTAAAATAAGCTGAATTGATAGGAAAACTTTCCTGCCCTTAATATGCAATTAGTAACTGGGAAGCAATGAAAATATACAGATAAAAAATCCATAGCTGCTGCACAGCGTCCTTATGATCTTCACTGTAAGAACTGTAATGCACTCCAAATTTTGGATCAAAATTTTCTTTTGTGTGCTAAATAAAATTGTATTTATTGAATGAGACACTAGTATAATTATTATTAAAATTAATAATTACTTAATTTATTTGTGTGTAAATTTACTATTGTATTTTCAATGATGTACCTACTTGTGTGATATTTTAGAAGAACCTCAAAGATATATGGAACAAAACAAATATGTGATCAAAATTGACTGTAAAAAATGATGACCTATTATATCTGACATGAATGACATATGATGTTGCTGAAACAAAATGTCTTTTTAAAGACAATATGATAAAATTAGTTAAATAATACAAAATTTAGCACTATGACAGAAATAAATGAGGAAAATAAAAATCATTACATGAATTATTAACTCAGGATAAAAAGTGAATTACTGATAAATGGACATAATTATCCAGAGAAGGACTGAATTATAACAAGAAAAAAAACTGTCTGGTTCCTAATTTCTACAACAAAGTACTATTACTTAAAACAGTTGTGCAAATAAATGATATTTACCACAAATATCTATGAGCAAAACATTCCAAATACATTGCAATAGGCCATATATATATATATATATATATATATATATATATATATATATATATATATATATATATATATATTGTACTATGACAGTGTCACATGACATGAATATGGCAGTGGTCATTAAAATTGTAATGAAAAGATTTATAGACAGGAATGAGAACTTTGCCACACTTAATAAGTTTAGGACAGAGATGGATGAATCTCTCTCTCTCTCTCTCTCCATTAAGATTAAATACGAATGTTTGAATATATGTAAGTGATTAGTAAATACTGAGAGTAAAAGGAAATGCTGGAATATATGTCATTAATAAATAAATATGCCATTTCCTTACAGGATTCTGAAGATTGCAGTCTGGATCCTTGCTGTGTTAGTGATAGGGATTAATTTCTACCTCATTGTACTATTTCTGGTATGTATTGTAGGACTATTTCTGGTATGTATTGTAGTGCTATTTCTGGTATGTATTGTAGTACTATTTCTGGTATGTATTGTAGTACTATTTCTGGTATGTATTGTAGTGCTATTTCTGGTATGTACAGTAGTGCTATTTCTGGTATGTAATGTAGTGCTATTTCTGGTATGTAATGTAGTAATATTTCTGGTATGTATTATAGTTCTATTTCTGGTATGTATTGTAGTACTATTTTTGGTATGTAAGGTAGTACTATTTCTGGTATGTATTGTAGTACTATTTCTGGTATTTACAGTAGTACTGTTTCTGGTATGTATTGTAGTACTATTTCTGGTATGTAAGGTAGTACTATTTCTGGTATGTACATGTATTGTAGTACTATTTCTGGTATGTATGGTAGTAACATTTCTGGTATGTATTGTAGTGCTATTTCTGGTATGTAATGTAGTAATATTTCTGTAATATATTATAGTTCTATTTCTGGTATGTATTGTAGTGCTATTTCTGGTATGTAATGTAGTAATATTTCTGTAATATATTATAGTTCTATTTCTGGTATGTATTGTAGTACTATTTCTGGTATGTAAGGTAGTACTATTTCTGGCATGTATTGGTTTGCTGTTTCTGGTATGTATGGTAGTAATATTTCTGGTATGTATTGTAGTAATATTTCTGGTATGTATTGTAGTACTATTTCTGGTATATTTTGTAGTTTAATATTTTTGTATGTAGAGTAGTACTATTTTTGGTATGTATGGTAGTACTATTTCTGTTATGTATGGTAGTACTATTTCTGGTATGTATGGTAGTACTATTTTCTGTTATATATGGTAGTACTATTTCTGGTGTGTATGGTAGTACTATTTCTGGCATGTATGGTAGTACTATTTCTGGTCTGTATTGTAGTACTATTTCTGGTCTGTATTGTAGTACTATTTCTGGTATGTATGGTAGTACTATTTCTGTTATGTATGGTAGTGCTATTTCTGGTATGCATTGTAGTACTATTTCTGGTATGTATTGTAGTACTATTTCTGGTATGTACATTAGTACTATTTCTGGTATGTATTGTAGTGCTATTTCTGGTATGTACATTAGTACTATTTCTGGTATGTATTGTAGTGCTATTTCTGGTATGTACATTAGTACTATTTCTGGTATGTATTGTAGTGCTATTTCTGGTATGTACATTAGTACTATTTCTGGTATGTATTGTAGTGCTATTTCTGGTATGTACATTAGTACTATTTCTGGTAAATATTGTAGTGCTATTTCTGGTATTTACAGTAGTACTATTTCTGGTATGTATTGTAGTGCTATTTCTGGTACATATGGTAGTATTGTTTCTGATATGTATGGTAGTACTATTTTTGGTATGTTTCCTAGTGCTATTTCTGGTATGCATTGTAATGCTATTTCTGGTATGTACACTAGTACTGTTTCTGGTATGAATGGTAGCACTATTTCTGGTATGTAAGTACTATTTCTGGTATGTATTGTAGTGCTATTTCTGGTATGTATTGTAATACTATTTCTGGTATGTATTGTAGTACTGTTTCTAGTATGTATTGTAGTACTATTTCTGGTATGTATTGTAGTGCTGTTTCTGGTATGCATTGTAGTGCTATTCTGGTATGTACAGTAGTGCTATTTCTGGTTGTATGTAAGAGAATCTAAACCATTAAGTAAATTTCTTTCCTTGATTTCCAGTCTATATGTCTGTAAGCCAATGTAAAGTAGGAAAGGAGACAAATTTAATGACAAATGACTTCTTTTTATTACTGGCATTATAATTTGGTCAATATCTTCTCGTTCATGGTGCATATAACAGGAAAGTAAAACCTCAACTGCTTCAGTCACTTTAATATTCAGCAAAGTCAGAATGAAAGTTCTTTCATAATGCACTACAACCCTCAGAAACTAGAAATGGCAGATGACTTGAAGAAAAAACTAGGACCTGCAGTCCAAAGTTTCAAGGTTTGTCTGTAGATTCATTGACATAATCCTTCATGTCAATTCAAGCCTTGAATATACTACCTTATAGTGAGACTTCCTTATAATGAATCTTTTCCTTTATTATGATGTTGTCGATTGGAACCATAGAGTATATCACCTTAACTGAGACTGTCTTATAATAAGTTACATTATACATGTTACATAATACATACAGTAATCCTCTCTCATAACATTGTTGATTGGAACCATTGAGTACACCACTTTTGAGTGAGACTGCCTTATAGTCAGTTTCATTATACATACAGTTCTAATATTGCCTAATGAAATGGGAACTCAGGCCATACTCAGTGATAGGAACCATGCTGTAATGAAGGACCTTATGCTGTTATGTTTTGGTCAACAAACTCGATTTGAATTCCAGACCTTTAACGATTGGGATCTTTATTGTTTGCTTATCAATAATAATTTACTTTAGGTTTGAACCAATATTTTGGAGTTGAATATTCAGTTATTTTTACCATTGCGACATATGGAAGCATTTCTTTATATTTTCTATATCTGAAAAATTGAAGATGAAACAGATGTCCTTCTCTATGTGAAAATCTTGGTGTATCAAAATAACTTGTTCATGAATTGGTTTTTGTCAATCCTTATTTGTGACTTCATTATGAAACTTATTCTTGCATGGCCATTTTGTCTTTCCAGTTTTGCCAGATATAACATGCTCACTTGAGTCTCTTGTTTTTATTTCAAGGGCGATGATCAGCCATGGTATGTCTACCTTATTACAGCTCTGATTGTTGTGGTTTATTTATCCTTCATAATATACTTAGTAAGTATGGCTTATATATCTTTCATATCATACCTAGTAAGTATGGTTTATATATCCTTCATATCACACCTGGTAAGTATGGTTCTTAACTTGATTATAACTCACCATAATTCTGTTTTCAGTTTGTGACAAACAGCTCACTGTGGGTTACCTCCATTTTCATCTCAGCTAATTTCTTCTGGAGTGCAGTCATTTGGACAACCTTGACTATTTCTGCGAGACAATGATATACCTCAGTATATCATCACACTAATTTAAGGAAAAATAATACATTTTGTTTGCTAAAAACTTCTAAGAAATAAAACCACAATTTATTTGGACCACTTTTGCAATTTCTAATATTGGGTTGAATGTATCATTGACCAAGAAGTTGTGAATGAAAAATAGTTAGATGCATTCACAACTTCCCAGTCTATCTTTCTTTCTTAAATAGCCTGGTCCAAGGTAGCCTGAATGGAAGCTGTTGGAATAAATTGATTTTTGTGTGTGTGTGATATGGATTTTCAATGTAGCTTAAACAATTTGTCTGTCATATCACTACAATGTCTACAGTATTGCAGTTTATAGTGATGTCTAGCACTGGGACACCATGCTGCAGTCATCTGGTATGATGTCCCACCCAGTCACATTATCCTGACACCAGGCTGACCAGTCCTAACACTAACCTCTTAATGCTTAAGTACCATTTCTATAAGTCTTTGGTATGATTCAGCCGGGGATCGAACCCATGACCACTCGCATATAAGGCAGACGCTCTAACCACTAGGCCACCGGAGAGGTAGGAATAAATTGAACACATGATGATATGACTGACCTCAAAGTTGCAAAAGAAGGGTAGTTTGGTTTGGGGTTAGAGAAAGCATTCAATTTATTCAGATCTTATTCTAAGACCTTTGTAAATAAAGTAGTATTGAAAATTTCAGTTTAGAAATACTAGTATATGGATTTTGTTATGCTATATTTAGGCACATTTGTTATTTATTTGTTGTTTATTTTGCCTTCCAAGGATTTGAATGACTGGTTACATGACCATCATTACATGGTTCCCCAAAGAGTTTATTTCTTTGAAAACCCTCACAGCATTGGACAGATTAATCATTGAATGTTCTTAAAACTACTTCTTTTATTAGATGGTCAAAGTAAAATGTTTGAGGCTGTTTCATTGAAAAAGTATGTTACAAAAATATTCTAAAACTTGAACTGCAATTCAAAAAGAAATTTTTTATTTTCAACTACTTCATAAAATATATTTCAGGCCCTAGGACCCTCAAGGGTATTGTCTCTGAAGGTAAGAGTCCTATGAGTCTTTTCTGTATTTTCTGAATGTCTACTGTACAACATGAGTATTTATCGCAAATTGTAACACTATATATGCACACACACATCATGGATACTTACATATGTAGCCAGCCTATCTATCTACCTACCTATCTACCTGCCTGCCTACCCACCTACCTACTGACTTCTCTACCTACCTACCTACCTACCTACCTAATTCCCTCCCTTCCTCCCTGCATTCATCCATCCATCCATCATACATACATACATACGTACATACATACATACATAAATACACACACACAAACACACACACACACACACACACATACATACATACATACATGTACATATCTACCTGGGTTGGCTGCCTCATTGTGTCCTTGGAAGTCACATTGTGCCAGTTTCCTTGGTGTGTTCTAAATGCCATTAAAACTAACAAAAGAACAAAAAACAATATCACACATTCATGAATACGTGATCAATGCCTCACAAATATTCAAATAGGTAGATATTCAATGACATTTATTGTTCACTCTTACATAAAGTTTTATTTCTCATCACTAAAATGTGGGACAGTGGATAATCCTGCTTTTGATACATTTATCATTAGTACAAGTTTATGCAAATGAATGAATGAATGAATGAATGAATGAATGAACAAACGAACGAATGAATGAATGAATAGACTCCAGGGACCAAGTTAATTAGTTTTCACTCTGATATACAAGGGATTTATCATGATGCATAAAGTTTTTGTTTTGTTTCTTATTACATTTCATTACAGCTTAAGTTACTACAGCGTTTAAGAAAAAATACAACTAAAGTTGAAGAAGAAATTCTCCGAAGAAATTGTCTGCAATATCCCATATTACAGCCAGATTCACCATAAATGAACTAGTGGGACTTTGGGTAAAAATGAAAAGAAAGAAAGAGAAAGGAAGGAAGAAGGATTGAGAAACAAAAGCAACAATGGCAGAGTATATGTTCAATGTAAAGACCCTCAGATAGATCCTTTCAAGGCAAATTTGCATTGTTGTACAGCTGATATTATAAATTTATTAATTGACATGTACTTGGTTGTTGAAAATATAGTGAGATGATTGCATTAGATAAATTGTGATGAGTTCCTATATAGAATTTGTATGTTTGCTCCTGATCTGAAAAGAGAAAGGAATATTTTCACAGAAAGTATTGAGCTGGATACCTCATGTCAGATGATGAGCGATTTTTTAAATTTCAGTTAACTAAATACTTCAATGAAAATAAGAATAATGAAACATTCTCCTCAGACTTGGCAAGAAAGCATATATCCCTGAATTTTGTTACTATTATTTGTAGTAGTATGGTAGCATTGTCTGGATATATGTCTTATGCCACAAGGATTTTTCCATCAGCAATGAATTTTCATATTTATTTTATTTTAGCAACATTGTTAAGGGCTGCTCCACTAAAATGTAAACAGGACCCAGGGAAGGCACTTTACTGTGGGGTTGTCACTCATAGACGCATTTGAGAAGTTTATATCATTTTTATTTGAACTCAGAGTAATCAGAGTATGATAGAAAATATTTTATAAAAATTGCCTTTCCTGGGACAGTATCATGTGTGTTTAAATGAAACAACCGTAACATGTTCAGACATGGACAACTTTCTACTGGGCGCAGGCCAGACAAGTGATTTCTAATACGACACCCTATGATGTAAATGAACAGAGAAAAACCAGGTCACAGCCTGAACCTGGCCTGCGGGCCATATTTTGCAGAACCCCAGTTCTAGCTCATTGGTCCTAATACCAAGCCAACACATTTATGGTATGGTTCTTTGAATGTACTGTCTGTCATTAGTCAGCATTTGATTTTTCAACTTCTCAAAAACCACTTCATCAATTTCAACCAAAACTATCGGAAAGTATTTTGGTACAGTATATAGACCTTTCAGACTAAATCAATTTACTGTCAAATATGGTCCCATTTGATAAAAAGTAGTAAAATACTTACACAACTTCTTAAAAACCACTTGAAGGGTATTTGACCAAATTAAAGATAAAACATTTTGGCATGAAGGTCCTTAGATTTTATACAAATGATGCCAATCAAGAATAAAATGAGGCCGATGTTTCTAAAAACAGAAAAACTTTTAAATAACTTGTTGAAAATCAATTATAAGAATTTAACAATATTTGAGAGAATTTAAGTTTGACAGAAAGCATTCAGGCATAAACACCTCTCATATTTGTTTCAATGGTATCAAACCACCATCAAAATATTGCTGCTGATAGCAAAAATAGAAAATTCTATTCTCAAAAACTGCTCAATGGAAATTAATTAAATTTCTCAGAAAACATCCTGTAATTAAGGCCTTTCAGATTGTTTGTTTTTTCAATTGATGATATGCTGTCCAATATGGCTGCTGCAACTAAAAATAGATAACCTTGACATATACCTTTTCAAAAACTGCTTAAAAGAATTTATTAACCAAATTGTGGAGAACCATTCCGGCATACTGCCCTGTCATTGTTTTTTTTCCAACAAATGGTGCTGATCTTTTGATAAAAACAAAGAATGAAGATACCAAAAACTGGAGAAACTATTAAAAAAGCTGTTTTTATGACCAATCAACAGAAGTATAAGAAATGTTGGCAGTAGACATGTAGCTAAAACCAGGATTTTTGACTAGCTAATCTTGCATTTAAATTTTAGATAGAGGTCAGTTAGGTGTGCAATTAGGCTTTCTGTTTTCTTTTAGAGTCATGTGATATAATAGTCAGAACTTTATTATGGATTGTGTAGGTGCAGAAGCTCTATAGTATCTGATTTTAAAATTTACTTATGTACTTACATCTGTCCATCAGTGTGTCCATTCACACTTCTTTTAACCAACATAATGATACAACCTTCGCATATAACTGGATGTCATTTGGTTTGTAAATAAATATTATTATAGATGTGTCTTTTAAATGTTTTGTCATTTTAGACCCAGCTCTGATGAAGTCTCAGCACCTTTCCCGTTAGTATTAAATCTCCACTATAGTGGATTCTTCTAGTTAGATTAGCTCAGGAGTCATTTAACATATTCCAATACAACATGGTTTGTACACTATCATTTACTCTTGATGTGCCTTCAGTGTATTTTGTCCCATCAATGCCACTTTGAATATATATATCAATTGATGCAATTTGGTATGTCAATTATATGTACATATAACAAAAAGGTTTTGTCTTTTAAGTCCAGTTTTATCCGTTATTAGTATTTCCTTTTGTTCCAGCCATTTGATGTGTGTATAATTGCATAGCCAAATATGTGCTATTCCATTGGCTTTCCAGCAAATGTTCATATTTTTAAGGAAATTTCAAGTAAATTATAGAGATCAGGGTCCTATGTGGTGCAGCTATCACTACAAGCTCTAGTTGTTTTGTACTTGATTTATTGGCTTGCTTGTCCATGACTCTACTCATTGCAGTATATATTACATTAAAATTATGTTTTAGTATTAATCTCATACTTATGGAACTTTCATCTTCATAATATGGCACATCTGTTTTAGTCTACATACACCACACACACACACACACACACACACACTGATGTGTCTATCTAATTTTCAAAACCTTTTGAGCTGATCTTCAAAGAGTTTCAGAGGGACACAAGACTTGATAGAAATTCCGTTAATTTAACAAGTCATCAAACTATCTACAGTACAAATGACTCAAGGCCTACACGTTCACATTGGGGTATGTGTTTAGGTCAATCTCATTAAAGTTTTGCATTCTGAGACCTTGTGTATGTGCATAAGAATTCAATAAATTCTTATGTTCTATGCAAGTACACCAAACAAATCTACTCATAATTGTTGAGAAGGTTGTGAAAGTCTCAAAAATACAGGACGTGAATATTTATAGTTATTTGTTTTATTCTATAAAACAATTTCATGATATGAACTTTCAAAAGGAAAAGGTGTTTCCAAATGAATATTTTGAAATTTGGGCTTTCATTTGGAAAAAACAGTGACATTGTCACTGTATCATTAACATTTTCAGAATATGTCTGATGTAGGTAATAATTTTATTTAAAGTTTCGAGAATTTTCAATATGTCATTGAAAATATTCTAGCACATTAGTGTAACCAAATTTTGTGATTCCTATATTACCAAATTTTGTGATTCCTATATTACCAAATTTTGTGATTCCTATATTACCAAATTTTGTGATTCCTATATTACCAAATTTTGTGATTCCTATATTACCAAATTTTGTGATTCCTATATTACCAAATTTTGTGATTCCTATATTACCAAATGTCAAGAAATTCTCCTTATTAACAGACTGATGATTTAATTTTCAATGGGGAAGGCTTACTTTATATCTAAGTTTCTTTTTTAAAGTGTTTTGTAATATTACCCCAAATTAAAAATTTTCAACTGATATAAAGAATATAATTATAACTATAACAGGATTATAATGGCTGTGGCGAAGCAAGTTTCTCATTGTTAAAATAATTCAAACTTCTATGGTACACATGACCACATCAAAATAAATCCTTTGAAAATTCTAATACACACTGAAACTGCATTTGACTATAATTTTATAATTTTTGTCTGTGTAATTGAAGGAAATAAAAATGTAAATATCTATTTCCTTGAAACCAGTTATTAAATAAATTCCTGTTAAAACTATATATATATATATATATATATATATATATATATATATATATATATATATATATATATATATACACACACTGTATATATATATATCAACATTAACATAAGCTTCAAATTGTTAATTCACATATGCACAAGTAAAGTAGAATGGCATTTTAGAATAAACAAGTTCCCAAGTAAATTTCATCCAGCTGCATTTATCAAATTCACAAAAGAGTTCAACACAAAACATTAAAGTTATTTTAACACACATATTGAACAACAACAAATAGTTATTGTCCTGTGTAACTAAAATATGACCGATAACAGTTAAATTCCAGTTTGATGCTTTATCTGTGTACAGCAGCAATTCCAATAATAATAATAATAATAGAAAGAAGTGATGATTATTGCTGTCAACAGTGTATTACAAACATTTTGTATATATCTGCTAATTAAATTAACCAAAATATAGATCTGAGGGAAACAATTAAAACCTTCTTGATTGTCTACACAAGCATGTATTCAATTGAAAAATAAACATTTCATTATAATTCAACAAGTGTGATATTTAAATTTCATCTGATTTAAAGAGAAAATGTACCTCGGGGAGAGGAATCTATAACAGAATTTTCACATCTGCAAAATTACCCGATCCCCAATAAAAAACAAAAATATATCATGATGATGTAAAACAGCATGAACGAAACACCATAATTATAAACCCTGAACAAAAAACTTACCTGAAAAACCATTGGATCAAAAGTTTTTAACATATTTTTAGTAAGACCACAAAGTTTGTTACTCTTATTAGCAATACAGACTATATTTGGTAAACGAAAATGGATACTATATCATCAACATGAGGAACTGAAATTCCAGAAAAGTATGTCAGGCACTATACAAAATTCTGAATTCAAAATTAATTGGACAGAGTTCATTAAAATGGGAATCAAAACTGTCACCAAAAGGTGTCCTATGTCAGAGAATACTTACCCAGTTGCATTATATAAAACCCTCCCAGCTACCCCACAGTTCATACATCCTCGTTGGTATATTGCTCAATTTAGAAACCAGTGACACCTTGTGGCAGCAAGGGGAGATAATGAACAAAAATTATTGCCCTCTGTGTACATGATATAAACAGAACAAATTAATTTTTGTCTTCTTATTAAAGCTGGATTCAGAAAGTAGCAGGCATATATATCCAGTTTTAATGTGATGGTAAGTATTTAAGAGATAGTGATGGGAATCAGTCAGAAATTCATAATCGATAATCGCTTCCACTTAACCAACTTATAATCGGTTACTAAGAGCAAATTTTAATTTTTGTTTGTTATACAGTTATATCTTCGCTCAGTAGTTGAAGATGTCAGTAAATGTACAGGAGTAATCTCTTTTAATGACATGTATACGTTAACCTGATAATAATATTACATTTTTGTCTATTATGTTCTGTTATTCTTGTTCTAAAACTTTGTTAAATGAATGCAACTTTGTATGGCTGATAAGTCATATGTAACTGAAATACTGCTACAATCCCCCAAAATCCTTTCATTCATATGTGATGTGTCTATAATTTTAAGTGCAGAAGAACATGGTTTTCTTGTTTGTCATTGTTTACAAATACTAAAAATAATGTTGAATTTAAAACTGAAACAAATCATCAAAATGTACTTAAATTTATTAACTAAACAATTTAACAACTTGATCATGTAATAATGGCTATATGTTCCTAATTATGAAATTTTGCACCTATGAAATATCCTATGGTTTTATATTTGTGAAGGAAATTAATAAATTTCAGGTCAACTTTAGTGGCTGGAGTTTTACTAACCTTTGTGCTTTGCATACAACTAAAAAGTAGTCTCCCTTTACACAATCGATTATGGAGTTCACAGTTGATTATCTTATTGGTTCGCTCAACCAACTGATGATCAATTATAATTGATAATCAGAACAACACTAGTAAGAGAACCATAATTTACTGAAAATATTGGCTTTTTCCATTATAATTCCCCTAGTCCATGGCTCCAGTTGTGAGCACAAACACAGGGCAGATGTGGTACTGAGAAAAGGGGAGTATGTGATGATATTATATTCCGGATATGAAGTGAATCTAGTAAGGTGTACCAGAATTTTTGTGATGGTAAAACACCAAATATTTTACCAGACTGTGTCCCAGATATAATTCTTGACCACATGTCCCCACCATGAGGCAGGATACAGGAGCTGGAGTGGTACCAATAGGAGAGTATGTAATGTTATATTCCCAATGTGAGATAAATTGGTGTAGTAATTATAGAAATATAAGTGATGAAAAACTTCAACCAAAAATTTGAATCAAAATGTGTCCCGATAATAATTCTGCTGTCTGGGCCTCATCAAGGGGCAGAGCACTGAAGCAGGAGTTGTATTAACAGAAGGGGAGTATGTTAACTATATCACATTCCAAATATGAAATGAATAGGGTAAAGGGCTATGGAAATGCAAGCAATACAAACATTTTTAACCAGACTCTTTAAGGGCTGTTCCAGTAAAATATACATGGGACACAGGAAGGCACTTTTAATATAGAACAGACACCCATTTAGAATTTTGTATTGTTTTTATATGAACACTTTGGGTAATCTGAGTACCCTAGCATGAATTTTTAAAAATGTGCCTTCCCTGGGTACCATGTATATTTAAATGGAATAGCCCTAAGCAAAACCTTTCCCCATAATAATTGCTTACCCTAAGCCACTCAGGGAAAGGAGTGCTGCTAAGAAATGGGAGTTATGTGATGAAATTATATTCCAAATATAAAGCAAATTGGTTAAAGGCTAACAGAAATATGGATGATGAACAACATGTTTAACCCAATTTCATCCCCATTATAAACCCAGACCCCAGGACTCCACCCAGGGGCAGCAATGGAACAAACAGAAGGGTAGTATGTAATAATATTCCATTCCAAATATGAAGTGAATCAGATAATGGGTCACAGAAACATACTAATGAAACTTTTTAACCAGAAACGTTTAACAAAATGACATAGAATGTGTATAATTCCTGATTCCATGGACACACCAGGGTTAGGAATGGTACTATGAGATGGAAGTATGTGATATTATATTAACAATATGAAGCGACTCACTTGCAGGGCCATTGAGATAGAAATATTGGAAAAAGCTTTGACCCAAACTGTTAACACACACACACGCTCACATTCTTAAAAGTGTAAATTTGATCAGACCTAGTTCTGCTTGACATCAAATCTAATGCTAAATATGTTTTCCATCTATAATGCTAATAACTAAGGAAACAGAAATAAAGACTGCACAACACTTTCTTCTTGACTGTCAAAATACTCTGATCGTAGAGGTCACATCTTATATACACACTTCCTTTTGCTCTCCCAGTTGAGACTTTATTATTTGGTAACCCTATATCCTCTACAGAAAATAATTTCCAAATATGTTTGTCTGCAAAATTTCATTTGGACGACTATAAAAGATTGAAGTACTTGATTTAAATCACAAGCTTTAGAATCATTTTTATTTAGTTCTTATTCTTTGTTTAATGTAGGTATATGTATTTGAACTTTCCATCTGTAACAGCTTGTGCAAGCATCCATATTTATGTAATAATTTTTGTTACTAATAGGAAGAGAATACTCTAATAAGCTCATACTCTCAACTGATCCCCAAATTCAGGTTTGAAAATGTATTTGACAAAGTTTCTGAAAATAAATAGGGTTTAAAACAAAGTCCATAAAAGGTTAACACATATTTCGACAGTCAGTGGTGCAAACTGAAATGTAAACTGAAACCTAAGCCTTCTTAATTTTAAGCATTATACCAAGTTGGTGTCAATTCATCAAGTCTTTCAAAAGTTACTGTGCAGAAATTAAACTCTCAATGACATGTACTCGCTGGATGGATGGACCAGTGGGTGGACAGACATACATAGACACAAAATTCCTTCTACGCAGAGAATGGCAAAGGAATAGAATCACTTAGGACAAATATGGGATATTATCAATGTCAAAATCTGAACCATAAGTAACTACCGGATTTATTTATCTTTTAATTCATTCACCATGACCAAAGCAGTGTCAACATCATATCGACTACTGCAGGCAGGACATAAAAGTTTACTTTCAGTCAACAAAGGGAAACAACATACATGTACATGCAGTACTTTGATTTTACAAACAAACAAACAAAAAAATATGAAAAACGAGAGACAAGTATGATAAATTTATTCCAAAACAATCTAGTAGCGCTAAGTGTACAGCCATCTTAAGCTAGTAACCAGAATGATTTGAATATGCAATAAATTCTAGGTAATCATCACACACACACACATGCATGCATGCACACACACACATGCATGCATGCACATACACACCATCTTTCTAAGTCAAGCATTGCTTAATTATGTGACAAAATGTCGTACAAGTCTCATCAGTCTAAAGAGCCAGTGGCTTATGGTAAATAAATATACAATACTTGCAAAACAGGAATTTTAAAAAGCAACGCAAAAAATAACAGCAATATTCAAAGCAGGATGCAATAAAATAAAGTTGAGCAAGTTTCATGAACCTTTATGTTTCAAATTTATAGATCAAACAGAAGTTGTCACTATTGCTTGTATTAAACATTGGTCACTAGCTAGTTTTCTTTGTACAAAATTGCTAGTTCTTTTTTATTTTTTAATTTTTTTAATTTTTTTTATTTGCTACAATCAAGTTTTATAAAGCTTTATCATGTATCTGTATAGACCGGATGATGATGTCTTAAATAAGTTTAGGGTGCACACTGCCAACAACTATTTTTAACCTATGTTTTAATAGGATAATGAAAAAGAAAGAAACAGAGTTGATGATACAAACATACATGTAGCATTCCATGAATAAAAGATACAGTTGATATCTAATGTTGTCAAATTAAGCTCTAACAATATAATATCACAACCTGAAAGTGTGCAATAATCTAAAGAAATTTTATTGATCTATGAAGAAATCAACAAAGTAAGCTCTACTATGCATACAATTTACTTTACTTTCTTGCTGACAATATCTAAAAATAGATACGATCATAAAGAGAAATAGTTTTATCTGTACACAAAGTTATCAAGCATAAAAACTGGGTGGGTTCATATCTTCATTAGCCAAGGTTCCAATTTGATAACCCTATCTACACCTTGGTATATCGAGCAGATACTTCTGTGCTTTGGGTCTGTGAATTTCATTGGATGCTGTGGCAAGCCACCACATCCAAACAAACTTAAGTTGTTCAGATTTGAATACTGTTCCTACATGATCGAGATAAGGGAGCACACAACTTGAATGGACTAATAAATAAACAATTTTCCAGTGCCAGTCTGTGTCTGCACAAATACATTTCACTCAAATACATCTGTAATGGCTTCCCTCTGGTACATAGTCATTCTTTCTATATTAAACATTCAAAGTATCCTTGTTAGGTCAATTGCCCCCACCATTTTCAGCCGATGTATAATGCACTGCGCTATTACTTAGTTTACATTACATACTATGGGAGGCAGCTCATGAAATCCATTAGATGATGCAAGGACAATGCACTAATAGGTGTAGATAGGATTATCATACTGAACTTTGGCTAGTGAAGATGGCTGGATTGGATAGTGGTGGTGGTGAAATGAAACAAATGCTGAAAAATAGATCATATCAGAACACGAGTAAAATAGTAAAGAAATGTCAAAATTATCACTTTTACACATAACGGTGACTATTACAACGTTCTACCAATGTGACAAAACAAGAATCACAAACAGCACATGATAATTCCCATCTTGTAACTTTTCCCTACTAATGAACCCAACCTCCGAGTTATGGATTTTGATTACTGTATGATAATGAATGAATTGCCCACTGAACTTAGACATAAAGACACAGTGATCCCATTCAAGAGTGCTCTCAAAATTCACTTATTTCGACTGCAAGAACATACTTAAAGAACTAATAATGTTTCCTGCCTTAAATATTTTCAGCATGTTTTTTTATGTTTTCTAATTTCATGGTGCTTGTTTCTGTAATCATATCAGTATATGTTTTTTATCTTTTAGTTGCTGTCTAATGTTGTAAAGCACTTAGAGGTTCTAGAGATTAGGCGCTATACAAAGTCCTCATTATTATTATCATTATTATTATTATAATGCATGGACCAGGATCAATTATCATTAGAATATATGCAGGGTTAAAAAGTTACAGCCTGGATAAGGACTCGGACAACTCACCTTTTGTGACCTTGACTTTTACAGCAGGCAGTATGAGTGACACTGTCATATCAAGCCATGTAACAAGTTAAAGTTTCATTATAATATCTTCACTGGTTCCAAAGATATATTGGTACACCTGCATGGATTGAGGTAACTGAATTATATTTTCCCTCGCTGTGACCTTAACCTTGAGACAAGGGGTGCTGGTATATTACATAATGTTTAGTAATGGTATATAGTGGACTAAAGTTTCATTATTTATAATCTGAACACGGATACACATGAAGAGCTACATTTTCTCTGTTTGTGACCTGTACCTTTAGGCAAATGGGTAGCTACTGTATATGACACATCACTGCTGCATGAAATAAAATTGGTTAAAGTACCATTAAAAGTTACTGGCCAAACAAACGGACGATGCCAAAACAAAAATACATCCAACTTAAGTTCAGCATAAAAACAATTCTCCAAAGCAACCAAAAATTCCTTTAGTACACAAACCTTCCATAATCAAATATTTATATTAACTAAATTCACAAGTTCTGATGACAAGTATAGAAATTCCCTGTCAGATTTTATCACATGTCAATGTAAATATGATCATGAATATGAAGAAAGAAAAAAAAAAACATGCATAATTCAGGAAAAGTCCTTATTTTCTGCCACTGGAACAAAATATAAAACAGACATCAACACAGCAAACTTCTGCTATGTTTTTGTATTTTAAATCTTGATCAGTAAATCTAACCTGAACAAATATGTCAAACCTGTCCAAACGGTCAAATATGTCAAACCTGTCCAAATGGTCAAATATGTCAAACCTGTCCACACGGTCAAATATGTCAAACCTGTCCAAATGGTCAAACCTGTCAAAATGATCAAATATGTCAAACCTGTCCAAATGGTCAAATATGTCAAAATGGTCAAATATGTCAAACCTGTCAAATATGTCAAACCTGTCAAAATGGTCAAATATGTCAAAATGGTCACCTTTATGTAGTGATGATCACATCTCAAAGGCCACTTAAACATACCCAAAAATTTCCTATATAAAAGTCAGGTATATAATGGTCTCATGTGTCCCACAGCAGCCGAATGTTCCCCCAAAAAAATGTCTTGCCCTTGCTTTAAGTGACTGCTCAGTGTATGCAAACTAAACTGAACTGCCTAATGAAGAAGGCATTATTTAGATAAATGTATCATGTTTAAATCAATGCGATAATAATTATAATTTCAACATACTCCAGCCATACTGTCAGTGCAACTCAAATGTGTCAATACGTAAAATTTGAAAATAGTAAAGTTTTTTATCCTTAGGGGACAGAGCCTAACTAATTTGTTTTTGTCACAACGGACAACTGAGTCACCTTTATTGCTAGTGCAACAGGCCTAGTTCAATATCTTATTAAAGCTATAATTGATGAAAAAATGTTGATCTTTGAGAGATACAAGTTACAAAACTGATTTTTTAGGGTCTGTAGCCATTCAATATTCAAAAACTTGTTTATAAAGACAGGTGAAGTTTCAGTTCATATGGCACTAACTATAGTCACATAATGCTTTTTTCATTCAACACAAGCCTCTCACACAATCCATCTTTTGATGTTGTGAGTTGAGTAACTGTTTAATCTATATATTGTGGAGATGGCTGTTTCTAATCATACAAGGTGGCTGAACATGAGTTGGTTCTCTGTTTCAGTCATATAAAAGCTGTTAGTAGTAAAATTTAGGTTTTGTCATGGTGCACAAAACATGTCAAGGTGTACAAAACAATTATTCTTTGTTGTTGTAGAAGTCAGTAGTGATTTACTTTGTAAGATGGATTAAATTTAGTGTGATACAGTACTCTTGTGAAGTTTGATAAAAATAACATATATATGTATTTTATGATTTTCTTGAATAGTGCACTAAGCTAATCTGTTAAATAATAATAATAATAATATTAATAATAATAATACTGAGAGCATTGTATTTTTTCAGAAACTAAGTTTTAAATGTGAACCTGCAAACATAGGTCACCTGTGTACAATGGCTAGTTGTGCATTTTTCCATGTGTGGATTTTATTTATAGGTTTGACTATTTACAAGTATTTGTAAAATCAAGATGTATAGGTTATTACATGTATACAGTTTGAAACAGCTTCAAATTCGACTAAAATGACATTATCTTACAATTTTCTTTGATCAACATCAACAAAATGCATAAATTTTACACTTTCAGTTATGAAAAAAATTACGGTTTTATGCGATCAGTCAAAAGCAGATTGGTATTTCAGCAAGGGTTGTGTCTACTGTTATAATTCTAATCTGGAATATACTGCCTTTGCTTTAACCCATCTTTTTCTACCTGTTAACAATATATATTCCTCATCATTTTTTACACTGAATGACAGTGAATGTTTGAAGCTTACAGTTGGGTTTACACATGGAATAGGGCTTATGTAAGTTGTGTGTGGTTTTGTATATTGTCTATAAACAATTCTAAACATATCATGAAATGGGTACCTGTTACATACATGTGGACTGCATGAGATTTATAATTAAATGTAAATTACATATATTACATACCTAATTTTCAAATCTGCATTTAATGGACACCTTGCCTTCAACTGGACAACAACTCTAATTTAATTTTAAAAACAGAATCCTTAAAATAAGAGCTAAAGTACAGACCTGTCCTCACGGTTCAAATAATCCAACTTTTCCAAGTATGCATTGACAAATCGAACAGTAGATAAATACTACCAACAATTACTTAAATTAGAACAAAAAAGGAAAATTATCTCTAAAAATAACAAATATAAAACTTTTGCATCATGTAATCAGCACTGAATGTTTTGGGGAATTTTTTTAAAAAATTCATTTTATATGTATGCATGAAGAATGAATTTGGAAATTGTTTCCTACTAATATGTTAATGATTGTTCCATTTGTTATTGGATTTATCTCCCTTACATCTTGTAACAAATTTTGGTTCTGTGTTTCTGGTGAAGACGATCATTTATTTTCAAATTTAAATGGTTTCTAATATATTTCATCTTAATGCATAAATCAATATAACAAAATATAATGAATTTAAAAATTAGTAAACCTAATGTAAAATTGTGAGCATTCATGAAAACTGTAAATAGATGATTAAACTTTGAAAAATTTTGAAATGAATTGTGGAGAAAGTTTTTCTACTTGAGCTATAAAAAAAACCTATAAAAAAGCAACGGAATTAAATCTGATACGATCAGAAAAGAAAACTAAATGAGGATCAAAAACTCATCAAACATATATGAGTCAATAGGTACAGAATGGACTGCTTATTAAAACCAAAGTCGACACTACACTTACAATTAGTGCCTGATGTAATCAATATATCAAATCACATGAAGGCAATCATCACATGTTCAAATGTTGTATATCAAATGAGATACTGGTCCAACACTGAACAAATACCTGGTCAATAAATATTACTTTCCTACCAGCATTTTGAAAATTTAACTCAATCAGGCAATAACTTAACTGTTCACACTATTTTGTCATTGACTACAATGTAAACCACTTGTCTTTCCAAAATCAAAATGAGAAATAAGGTCAAGTCACTGGAATTAATTTACTTCCAAAGTGTGAAATACTATTTTCTGTCAATAATCTTGCTTCCAAGTATCAAAACATTGTTTTAAATTTGTCACTATTATGACTGATTTCAAATGGGCAAAAGAAATTAATTTAACCAAATAAATTTTCTTTAGTATGAAATTGTTCAAGCCAGATAAGAAACATTATAAACTGTGTTAGCTTTTAAAGAAAGCACTACATGAACTGAACAAACTACCCAAAACAATCAAAACTATTTCCATGGCTTGCCATGGTAAATCCCATGTTTCCCCCACTTCCCATCCAATGACCTGGAACCATCTCTACCACCACTCACCAGACTGTGAACCTGGAGTTTGGAATTTGGCACGAGTGTTCATTTCATTAAATAAGCTGAATAATTAAGACTGAAATTATTTGACGAGTTTCATAAATTTAATTAAAATACGAGCACCAATAAAAAATTATATTTATCATGTGACAAAACAGATCTTATTTAATGAAACTACATTATAGTGTATTGAAATACATTAGTAGCATAGTGAATACTACAGCTAATTATTGTAACAGTGTAGTGAATAGGGCAGTGAAATATAGAAGTAGTGAAGTGAATCACAACATTATTATTAGTACTGTAGTGCAGAACAGTGTAGTAAAATGACACTGAAATAGACTAGAGCTGAGGTAGTTCTTTTGTTAGACTGCTTGATTCATAATCCAGGTGTTGCAAGGAAATACACCCACCCAGGTAGCCAGGGTCAGTTACATAGGTGTGTCCTTGGGAAAGGCACCTGGATCCCATTTCCTCTGCATGATACAGCCAATAATACATTAAAAAGTGCTGTTAAAAGAATAAACAAACAAGCCAAACAATACCATCAGACATATATTATGACATGATGTCATCTGTGACATAATGAAACATTATTATATGTAATACACATGGGAAAATGATTACAGGGCCATGTTAACCTGGTCATGATACAAATCACCTGTCCATCTACTATGAAGGTACAAAGTTTGCTATAAAAAAACCCACTAGGGCTGTTCCATTCAAACATAGACGGTACCCAGGGAAGGTACTTCTACAAAATATATTCCAGAGTACTCAGAAAACACAGTTTATATAAAAACAATACAAAATTTTAAATTACATCTATGGGTGATGACTAAATATTAAAAGTGCCTTTCCTGGGCCCCCAAGTATATTTTACTGGAACAGCCCTTAGAGACTATCACTGTAATTGCAGTTATAATGTATCGGAAAGCTGACCATCTCACAGAGACCTCAAGGAGAGGCTCACAAGTCATACCACTCTTGCAGATGCTCTCCAGATGGGCTACCTATGTACCAAGATTGGTGAATTTACACACAGTAGTTTAGATGTTGTATTGGGTAGATGGACGGACAGATGGATGGAGGCTATCACAGTATCTCCACACTTTAAAAAAAAATATTATCTAGCAATCTGCTGGCTCTACAGTTGTAATATTCAATACCCTACTGTAAGTTAATGCTTCAGCGCTAAAGAGGAATTGAAATGTCACCTATTCAAATATAAATTTCAAGCACAACCACAATTCTTTCACATATATGTACATACATTTTATAGCAATCAGATGAGCAAAATATTTGTATTATGCCGACTAGAAATAAAATATTCAAATTAAAACTTTAACACTTGTGAGGAAACATGTCAAAAATGTTATCATAATGGGCATTTGTCCTGAAGTTTTAAGTTTTTATCAATATACAAACTATCGTGTACTTAACTACGTACAAAATAATGACATTGTAATATGATAAATGGTAGCATTTCAACATAATTAGCCATCAAAGTTGACAAAAGCAATGACCTACGATCAGTTTAGACCACATTACAAATGTTAATTTAGTAATGTGGTCACAAGGTCTCCTGATATCATACTCGCTATAGGTTGCATGCCACTTCATCTGCATGTAGTCTTATTAATTGAAACCATAACCAAAATCCTGCCACATCAGACTGAACCAGTAGCTGCCACCAACTGTGATAAAACACAAGAACAAATATTTCCGAAGACAAAGCTAGAGAGGTTATATTGAGAGTCCAACATGTGTAGTAAATCATGCTTGGTCCAATTGAAGCAGTTACATTTGACCAAAAAAAACAACGTATTCAATACACCGATACAATTTTGATATCTGTTAATATGTTTTATCTCCAGGTTTTCTGTAGAAATGGTTTCTGCTGATTCTTAACCAGAAAGGAAAAATCAGGATACAAACATAAGAAAAAAAAACGTAAAAAAACCCCAAATGACTGAAAAATAATGAGAAAAAATATCACACATTTTAAACCCCCCGTTAATTAAGTACATAAAATGAATGAACAGCAATGAAAATTCTAATTATGCTTTCCATCTATTTATTATCCAATAACCAGATTTTATATTGCGAAAATTGTATGAACACTAAGAGTTTTTGTATCTTTTTGCATGGCGTGTTTAATATGGTACTGGCTATAATATGCCAAAAGACACCAATGACCCTTAGATTACAAGTCCATCACTCTCCCACATGAGCTACTATGCTTTCACACATTGAGACAAGATTGTATATATTTAATTCTGTGACAATAAAAATAAAAGAGATTTACTGCGCTGACAAAAACAAATACAGCAGAAGATATAAATGCCAGTCTCTCGTGTGACAATACTATCAATATTATGAATGTGAAATTTACAAATCTTTTGATTGCAACCAAGATATACAAAACAATTAGACAACACTAAAAAGATATGAATAGCTATTATATTATGAACATATTTTAGCTATTACCATAAATTATTATACAGATATAAAGCTAATGTGAGGGGATTTGCCTTTAGAATCCAAAAGGAAGATATGATGACAATTTTATTGATTAAAAATGGATTTGGGGTATATGCAGCTTTCAAGACTCATTGGTAGACTGAATTTTTCTCTCCCTTTATGCACAAAAGAAAAAGCAATTATCCATAAAATTATTTTGGTGAAACAAATGTATTTATTATTCAAAACATTGATCACATTATCAAATGGCACATCTTTATTCAAAACTTGAGACATTTTTTCCTATATATATCTCATACCTGCCATGGACACTAGCCATGGACACTAGGCATCTGGGGGAATTCATCATTCTGTTCCTGGGATTCTGGGCATATAATGAGTGGAATATCAGGCGCATCATCTTTCTTCAACTAAGCTATTGCATCATGGTTTCTATGTTGGACTAGTTCCTGAGGACGCTACTTACAATGGAAATATGGAGTGAACTAAGGGAGCTGTTAAATATGGACTCAAAGTCACTTTGCTTACAACCGTGAATCCAAGCTTTTTTCCTACACTGTTTGTTTGGAAACTCAAGAAAGTGTATCCCTTGGATTTGTACATGCTTACTATTGCAAACCAAGGCAACAAAATACAGTATTATACCAATATGGCTGGCAAATCCTCAGTGTCAATCACTATAATTCTCTGGCAGTGGGTATAATGTCCTCAGCAGAAATTGCCAAGTAAGTGATATTTTTTCTGCATATTTTCGCAGCAGTTGTAAAAATCTATCAAATAGCAATTTGGATCAATTTTGCATGTCATAAATTTGGAATTATAGTGAAAGAGTGATTAACAACATATAATTGTTAAAATCTGAGATTTCAATTTATCGTGTATAATATCCTTTAAGAAAATATTAAAAAATTGGGAATCAGATATTGCAAATAACATTACATTAATATCAAAATGGATGTAATTTGTTATAGGTAAGATTTTAACACATATAACTGAGCTTTATTACCAATCAATTTTCAAGTTTTTATGACCTTAAAAAAATGCAATAATTTAAAAGAGAATATACTTAATATATTAAACGATACTAAAAAAAAACAGAAATGTAAAAAAAAATATCAATGGAAATGGATATAGACGTAGAATTTTGCCTTTTATCATTGAAAAACTTAAAATAAGCCTGGACAAGTAACCAGGAAGTAAGGTCTTTAATAATGCTCTCTTATTTATGATTAAACAGACTTTAAAAGTACTCTCAATAATGAATACATATCAAGACATAAATACATACACAACTTTTCACTAAGTGCATTTCAATAACATTTAATGTTTGATAATTTGTAAGCTTTTAACATTCCAACCAAAAATGTGATCACAAAAATTAAACAACCTCAGCAAAGTCTGTCATGTGATGTTGGGAAGACCTCCTTTTCTTTTTCACTGGCCCTTCTATGTTTGAAGAAGACACACTGTCCTGTCCCTTGATAGAATTTTATAGCTAGATACTAAAAACATTTCAGGAAAATAATGTTTTCAATTGTCTTAAATTCACACGATTGTAATCATTATTTTATTCAATAAAAATCCCCTGCAGGCTTGTAGATGTTGAACTGGCCTAATGTGCCCTTCCACACATTATATGAGGTGCTTAATGGAGACAACATCTCTGCCCTGAGATGTGTCCCATGATGATGTTTCAGCTGAGAAGGTCTTGGAATTTTTAAAATAGTACAGTTAACATTTAATTCAAAAATAAGTTTTGTATTTGAATAATTTAACACATTAATGGCATGATTTTATTTTGTGTCTTTTGCTGGATACCTACACTTACTTGGCAATGAATAGCCTGAATGTACTGATGTGCCATAAAATCCTATACATACAAAAATCCTTGAAAAAACCACAGCCACTTGCAAAGTAGGGTTGCAAAACTGCTGTAACCTTGAACTCACTGAACATATAAACATATAAAGCCCTGAATTAGTTGGGCATACAAACTTCTGTAATCATCAGCCTGTCAGGCATACAAAATTATATAGCCCTGAATTAGGTGGATATACAAACTTCTGTAATCACCAACCTGTCGGGCATACAACCTTATGTAACCCTGAAATTGTTGGACATGCAAACTGTTGTAACCTTAAACTGGTTGAACATTCAAACTTCTGTAGCTGTCAACCTGTAGGACATTTCTGCAGCCCCTAATCTGATGAACATTCACAATTTGTAGCACTTGTTGGAAATACAAAAATTATGTAGTCCTGAGCTTATTGGATATACAAAATTGTGATCATATATAATAATAATAATAATAATAACTGAAAATCTATCCAAAACCAGGTTGCCACAAATACCTGATGTACACAGCAAATGGTGAGATTCTACAGTACACAAAAAGTGAACTGACCATGGACCTAACTACACATGAATGGCAGATAAGAAGACATAATACTTTGTGAAAACTAGGGTACTACTATGTGTGCACAGTGACACCTGATTATCCAAATGTCACAATCAGACAGCAGTTTTGAAATGTACTTCTGGTGGCTTGATAAGGTCTACAATGAGCTGACATGTCCTATTATTACACTGATGACTCAAATGAGATAGTCCTACGATACGGATGCTGGGCTGGTAATGGTAACTCCCTTCTTACTGGAGACATTAGTGGTCCTCTACGGAAAACATGACTAATAGAAGACATTGGTGATGTCGGAGATACCGGTGATTTTGAAGATTCCCCATGCTGTGATGGTGTGGAGGGTGTGTGTTCTGCCTCACTTTTTGACCTGGGCCGTTTGGAAGATATCCGTCTTGAAGACACAACTACTGAATTATCAGGGTCATTCATGGGAGAAGTTGGAGATGAATTTGCACCAAGAGTACGAAGTTTTGCAAATAATTTTTTGGGTCTGGAAACTTTACTTTTAGAGTAGAATGGTCCTGCACTTGCCCCAGCTGCATCAATTTCAGAATTTTGATAAGATAATGAATCGGATCCACTGCTAATGTTCTCCTGCAGAGGAATGTTGTCCATTTCATTTTCATTAGGTCGCATTATCCCAACTTCATATGCTACAATAGATGCATGATCCAGCTTTCCTGGTGCTTGTGACATCTTCTCAACAATTTCTGAATCCCTCTTTGTCTTTTCCTTCTGAGACAAACGTCTCCTTGCATACAAATCTGGATTTTCAAGAACTTTTCTCTTGGAATCTGTTAAAGACAGAACATGCTGCACCAATGCACCACATAATTCCTGAGCTGAACATTGTTCCTCTGTTAGCAACTCAAATTCATATACAATCCGTTCCATTTCTTTCAATGCATAGATATGCCTTTCTTTGGGTTCCATTTCTGGTTTATGTTTAAGATAGTAATCTTCTGAGGTAGCTGCTTCATTGAAATTCACATCATTTCTTTTACGTTCAGCAATTTTTGTAACAACAGGGTCAAAATTGTCAGAAATGCCATCTGTGGCCAGAAAAATGATATCTCCTGGATTGGTAAAACTTAATCCATATGTCATGTTCCTTAACTCTGGATTTATGCCATCAACAGGTCCTAAAGCACCACCAGCATCCCGAATATCACGTTCTGTGGAGATGTCATGAGATCCAAGAGTTATCTCCCTTATACCTTGATTCTTACTGAACACATAAGCATAGCTGTCACCAACATTTAAACAACAAACTGCAAACTGTTCAGAATTTCTTACAGGACATATGACACATGCACAAAGAGTTGTCAGTCCCCCTTCTTTCTTTAGAATCAGCTTGTGAGCCTCATCAAACGACTCCTTCAGCAAGTCAAACACTTCCTTAAAAGGACATAAAAACACAGATTATGATGATAGTAAATGCCGATTTTCCCCCAGATTACAAAAGACTCCCATATTGTCAAGCCTGCCTATTTATTAAGGTACAAACTAAACAACTTTAACCTTGACCTTAGTCTTGGGTGCAGGTGGCTGTATACTTTATATCAATGGATAAGCACACAGATGCCCAAGTAAGCATCATGTTCAGCTTCCACCAATATAGCAAAAGTAACTAAACTGGACACTGTTGGATCTTTCCATATTATAGAGCTGGTCCATTAGAAGATGCTAAACAGAGATAACCAATGTCAATAGTAAATGTAAATCTTTAGTTTGCAATTTGTTTTTGTTTCTTTTCACTTTGTAACAGATACATTGTTGTTATTTTGGGTTTGATACCATTTCTCTGCGCAAGATAGGCTATCCATGGCAGCCAGTATAATTGATGGAGGAATATACTAGGAAAATGCAGTTAAGAACCACTAACCCACGAGAAAAATACAATGAAGCTTGAAAATAAAAATTTCACACTATATGGAAGAAAAATTAAGTCATTCAAACAAAGAATTTATGTGTTATACAGTACAAGATATCCAGCTGTCATATAGTACATGCTATCCAGGTGTCCATAAATTATACCAGCAAACTTTCCATAGTTAGACTAGCTAAGCACAACAGGCTGATATAATAGATCAGGCTGCTGCTCCATGTTTCTCTCAACTTTCTGATTAAAGGAATAAAATTTTAAAAAATTGTATTTAATAATTTATTTTGGTAAAATACTGACAAAACCACATTTAATTCACAATTATAAAATTGTGCATTACATGTACCACAAAAACAATTATCAGAATGATTGGTGCATCCAAATAGCATGGTCATTCCAATACAATGTCCTTAAACTTTTCAGAATGTCAGACAAGCTTTTAAAGTGACTGTCATTGGCCTACTCTAAACCACCTGAAACACTTAACTATTGAGATCACATAGTATTCTGCTACAGAAAGCCTGCTCATGAATTTAAGGTAGGTCATAATTACTCATGATTTCCCAAGTTCTCATATTCTTTCCACTGATAATGTCATTTTCATTCACTGAAATTTTAATGCAATTATTAAAATTTTGTCATTTTTACATCTGAACTTTCCTAGATTTCATTGTACTTTGATAAACTTCATAAAAAAGTGATGTCATATGGATAGCTTCAAAATGTAATGATTACATAATTTCAAACTGTGCTGTAAGCATTTATTTCACATGAGCAGACTTTATTAAATAAAGTACATACATGTGTCGTAGTTGGCTGATCCCCATCCTTGAAGATTCTCCGATTCAGATAATTCATGCTGCCATATAAAGCACACCTGGCTGCCACTCGAGACTTCTCCCCCCAGTTGACCCCATCAGCAATCAACATGATACAGTTATTCTGCCGACAACAGATAGCAAAAGCATCTGCTATTGGATCCCCTGAAATTAAAATAAATGGTGCAAAATGTGGCTCATATTCTTACTAAGGAAACAGTATTGCATTAAGTGTTTAAGCTAGAATCAGAAAAGGGCAACATGCCTCTCCATGAACAAATGTTGCAGACAATGTGAAATTCTTGTAAAAGGTCACTAATTTTGCATCAATTTATAGAAGACAATGCAAATCTAGCTATCAAAATTTACAGATTTAAAAATTAATCATATATCTGCTTTTAAAGGATTTTACAAGACTTAACTGTCAAAAACATTTGGGAAACTCGTGCATTAGATATCATAGGGTTTTATTATTTCCTACACTGCATCATGAATAAGTGACAGTGTTATCCCATCTGAACTTAGAATAATCTCCCAAACTCTGAAAGTATTTAAATATAAGTATTTTTAATATGCTGAATTTTTTTAATATTTAGACTTCCCACCGCCCCCTAATCTAACCTAATATAAACTTTTTATTTAATCAAAAAGTCTATCAAGTTTTCAGAGTTTAAGTCTCTCTATACTTGGCCATGTGCATGAAACCAACTGACTTCCCATTACACCTACTACCACGTACTTTAAAATAAATTCTTACCCCATGCATATAAAACTTAATACACATATTTTAGTCTAAAATAGCACATTCCTTTTAAGCAACTATTGATACAGAAAACTTATTTTGGTCTATAAAATGTTTGTTTTTGTTATTGTTTGGGATACTTGACAATCTTTAAATGCCATGTTGGCACATACTAAAAGTTGATTCCAGACTGTACAACATAAGTAATCATGCGCTGACATGGAAGGAATACAGGAGTTTTAATTTGCATTCCACTAAACACGACATGTATTCAAAGAAATGCCTTCATTTCTGCAACCGAAGTAGGTGACCACTTGGGATCAGGCTTCTTGCTAATCTGTTTTTTGGCATATCTGTTTGTTTCATCTACCAGTAACTAGAATATTTCTTTGGGAAACAACTGTAAAAAGAAACCTTTCTCCCTTGCATTTCTTGTAAAATAATTGTTGGCCCTGAAACTGCTGTAAAGTCGTCCACATATACCGGCCTCACATGTTCCAAAACCAGATATGATCATCCTCAGATTCAGATAAATCTGAAATGTCAGGCGTCAAAACAGGACTTATACTTATGTTTGATCCTTCATCTTGAATCTGATGATTAAAATCAATGTCATTTCCAACGTCACCACTTTTAAATCCTTCAAAACTTTCGTCAGAATCATTGTCAGAATACATGAATGTTGCCATTTTGTTTTACTTTCACAAATGACCTCGTTTTCAGTGGAATTTCCTGCTTATATGCTGTAAAACTACTAACAGAACACTTCCATCATTTTATTATGTAAGTACTATTTTCATTGGCTAAATACTGTTAAAAGAGACCGGAAGTTTGCAATTTCATCCAATAGAAAGCTTTAATATGAAACATTTATATACATCTCTGGGGTTTCCCAACCCTTTGCCGGAAATGTATGCATGAGCTAACCGGGACAGAGAGCATTAATAGCATCTTGTATATGTGTTCCTGGGGATAAAAATAGAGTCGCATATATGTGTTAGCAGAAGGTAAAGAGTTAAAAGTGATTATTTCATGTAAAATTCATCAAAAAAAATGCCAAATTGGATTACTAAAATGTCTTTCCTCTTTTTGCACACTTCTAATTTTTTCAGATGAACAAATAATTATAGGAAAGAAAATTGTTGTAATTTTCTCAGGTACCAAATTTGCAAAAGCAAATTTTTCAGTAATTTATGTCTCTCTAAGAATACTTATCAGATCATACTGCCAGGAATTTAAACCCTGATAGTTCCAAATCCAGCTTCCCAACCCAGATGAAAATTACTTTGTCTGTCTATATTACACAAAGCAATAACTCTTGCCCATTACCTCCCCCTGCTTATTACAGGAGGTGCTAGTGTTTAGCTGAACAGAACATTATGTAATGGGATGTTCACATTGCAGGATGGATGAGAGGATATTAAAATAATGTGATCTGGTAAATATTCTAGAAGAAACATGATTTGTTTTAAAATGTGCTTTCTTCTTGAAATACATTTCCTCATCACATTAACATCAGGAGAATAGGTAATAGGCAGAGGGAATGTTGAGCTTCCTACCAAACCTTGGTTAATCTCTGAGGTAAGAAGACTGGATCCCCATATGAAAGTTAACCCACTCTCCTAATTTGTGAGCAGCACAACTGAAGGCGATGTGATTACATCTGTGAAGAAGGAATGACGAGATCTTCTTACTACATAAAATGTTCAGGCAAATCCAGCAAAAGCTGCTTGTGTGCCCACCCAGAGGTTGTGCTGATGTCAACTGGGTCTGGTAGCTGCTTGTGTGGCTGAGACTGGGTCTACCAGATCCAGAACTTTGTTACACTGGAGCCTAGTCTCATTGATAAAACTCAAGGTTCAGTGTGCATGCCAATCCATGGCTTCATTGGTATCTTTGATAGAGATATGAACATCAAGGCAAGGCTTGCAGAGACTGCTCTTATCTCATGAGCAGAAATCTTCATGAGGCTCTTCTGTTCTAGTGCTACATAGCAGTGTATTGTGTCTATTACCCATTTCAACCACGATAACAGAGCTTGAGGAGTTCATGATCTCTTTCCCAGGTCTAACTGGAAGAATGAGGAATCTTTAAGCTCCACAAACTGGCTCAATCTGCTTCATATAAAGTTTAAGCAAGTCTTTAGGTTGGGTAAAGACCCAGCCAGGTCACTATGGACTAGTAGCATGAAAGATCATGACTTAGGGAATCCATGTCACAACTGAGGACCAACCAGTCATCAAAATAGTGGAGGAAATGAATACCCAGTAACCTTAGGTGGTAAGCTGCTACTCACATTACATTGATAAATGGAATGGGTGTGGACACATGGTGAAATGGCAGACAGCGGAACTGAATAACCACCTATCAAAGCAGAACTAGAGGAACGTCCTGTAATGAGGAAAACAGGGATGTGAAGTTACATATCCTGCAGGCCAATGGAGACTGCCATATTGCTGGGTCTGATCACAAATCTAACTGAGGCTGAGGTTGCTCCTGGATAAACATTATTAAGGTGGAAAGGTCTGTAATTATCTGAAACTTTCCTCCTTTTTTGGAAACCATGAAGACCAAGGAATAGAAGGCCAGAGACTGGTTTTAATACCCTCTCTAATGCACTATTCTGTAGAAGGAAGTGCACCTCTTCCTTTAAATGCAACTGAGTTGTCTGTTATACTTGACCAGACTTCTGAAAAGAGAGCTAGAGGAGCATCTATGGGAAAAGATGGAAGATGAATGCACGCAGGGGGTTAGTGAATCCCCATGGCTGCCCCTACTATTAGTGAAGGTGGAAAGACCCTTAAAGACCCTTAAACTTCCTCCCTTGGCCTCTCTGGCATCTGGTTCTTATGACTCTATAGTCTTAAACTAAGTAACAGAAAAGAGTAAAAACCAACAACTTTAATACAATCAACTGATGATTTTCTCCCTAAAATACAAAATGAAAATTTAAAAAGAACTCAGGGTATTATGAAGTAATCATAAATAGTCCTAAAAGTGTTGCTGTACTAACAGTCTTGATGGATCATAATGATATAATCCAAAATGTCTCTAAAAGAATTCTCAAAAATCCTCAAATAGTGATTTAGTCCTAAAGTCAATGAGCACTTTTTAATTCCAATGGATAATTTAAATTTATTTATCCTTTCAAATTAAAACTGTACCAAATGAAAAAACTGATTCCACTAGTCAGCAGATGTTAAAATAGGAATAAGTAATTTGTTTACTTCTCCCTTATATAAAAACCTAAGACACAATATGAGGACCAGGATGAGGGTCAAATGTTCATTTCTATAATAATCTGATCAGGTCTATTAATACATTTTAGTAAAGAGCATGGCAAACATCAGGCACACCAGGAATTACCATGGGAAATGCCTATGTCCTTAGCTCAAATCCTAGTAAACATGTTTACCTACAAATAATAATCTTAATTTATAATCTGTAATTATTGACAAACATCTGCTATGTAATATATTATCTACACAAATAAGACATAAGTCACATACACCAAAACTCCTACCATCAATTTTGAACAAAAGTAAATCACACCATACAAATTAAATATACGTAACACCAGTCACATATCCTCAAGCTCTAAATCCTCCTGACTGCTCCAGAGGCCTAAGTGGTTAGTCCACCTCAGATGTGATAGGTTGCAGTTTCGAACATTTGGCCAAGTCATATGAAAAACTTATAAAAATGGTACTAGCAACTGCCTCTCTTGGCACTCAACATTTAGAGGTTAGTATTATGACTGGTCAGCCTGGTGTCAGTGTAATGTAACTGGGTGGGACAAGATGCTACATGTCTGTGGCATAATGCCCCAGTGCTCGGCATCACTATAAACTGTCACACTGCAGACATTGTAGTGATATGACTGGAAAACTGTTAAAGCTAAATTAAACATTCAAATCACACACACTCTAAAGCCTCCAGTGTCTTAATTGGGAGCAGTACCAGGTCCTCAAAGAAACGTGCACTTGTGAGGCTCCCACTGTCCAAGGTGATAGGCTTAAGGGCCAGGCAGGGGTGTGAACCTTGTAACTAGCTAGAAAGACCAAATGTCACAATGTAAGTGGGGGTGGCGTTGAGTGGAATAAAAATCTCTTACATTGTCCAGTCAACTCTTGACCCTTGTTATACCTTGGGAAAGCTCCTGACCATTTCCAAGTCTGTGCACTCCTTAAATGTAAGGCTTTGTCACTTTGATAATAACTAGCTATTATTACAACTGATTTTTATCAAGATGACAAAACATAACTGCTCAGAAGCACAGTATTGTTCAGCTCAAGTCAATGTGACATCTAGTTGCCAAGAAGCAAAACTGGTTAAGTTTGTCACTATGAGTTCTCCATCACAGACTGCAAAGTGTACTTGAAAAGGTCCCTGACTACCAATTACCAATGAAGGAATAAGTTGTTGTAAAAAGTGCAAAAATGTCATCAGACATTTTCAGTTGAGAAGAAAAGTGAAAGTAAAAATTTGACTAAACAAAAAGAGGTATGTCTTTTGGACACTATGGAGATATCTTATATCCAAATGATTCAAAAAAATATCATCAGTAATACATTCTACATTAAGAAAACAGAATCAACAGACAGTGATAGTTACAGCCAATGTTTGTACCCAATTCAGCAAAACTAAATATTATTTAAATTTTTTAAAAATAACATTGCTACAAGTTTTAGTACACTGTCTCCACAACAAGATTCTAGAAAATTTACATGAAAATATTTACACCTTTCATAATTTATGTACTTGTTGCTCACATATATATGCTATCTCTCTAGAAAGGCCAACCTGTCTTATAAGGCCACTTCCTTTTGCCGCAAAAGGAGTGGTCTTTTAAGACGCCACTGTATCATGCAGAAAATAATTTAAAAAAGTCAAATTTGAGGATACATTTTGAGAAATGTAGTACAACTAGAGTCTGAACCCATATCCATGAAACTTCTCAATCTGAGATTACTTGTAAATTCAAATTTTGTATATTTCGTAGTAATTACTTTCTCTCCATTTCCTAATATCAAAAGTTGAGTTTTACTGTAAACACAAGATGAGTTGTAAATTTGATGCCAAGCACCAAATTCACAACAGCTCTCAAAATTTCTTCCTAATGTCAGACCAAATAGACATCATTAGAAGTCCATTCATGAAAACCCCATGTCAATACAACCATCGATTCATAATAGTGACATCAAGATTTTCAAGACAGCTGTTATGGCAGCTTTAGGACTAACAAGGTAATATAAGAAGTCCATTAGTTGCATAAGCATGCTGATTCAGCATCCATTTGGGAGAAGTATAGATAATATTTTTAAGACGGCCAATTTTCATCCTTTTCATTTGGACCAACAATTCCATTCTGAACAAGCAATAAGAAGATCTTAAAGATGGCTGACATTGTGGCCATACTGGATATCAGGTGCATACCATTTTTATTTAGGACCAACCAGACATTAAAACAAGTCATCTGGTGAAGTACAATGTTGACACAATCAGCCATTTAGGACAAACAGCAATAACAATTTTCCGGATGACAATTGTGGTAGCCATATTTGACATAAGATTAGAACTATTTTCACTTACAACTACCAAGATATAAGAAGTCTTAACAGTGAAAACCCCATGCTTACATGATTATTAATTCTGGAGAAGTAGCAATAGGATTTTCAAGAGGGGCACTTTGGTGGTCATATTGAATATCTGAGCAACACCATTTTTATTTAGAACCAATATGATATCATGATATGCTGACATGACCTTCCATTCAGGAGGAGAAACAATAACAAGGTTCTCAAGATGGCAGCAGTGGCAGCTATGTTGGATGACTGAGTGGCACCATTTTCATTTAGGACCAACTAGACTAGGTGATGAATGTGTATGTAAAGTTCCATGCCAGCCTCCAAGTAGTATAGAAGGAGTAGATATAACAAACTTGTGCTAATGGATAGATGAGAAACAACAAATAAAAAACAATATTTAGGACCAACTAGACTTCATAAAAAGCCCTCTGGTGAAAACCCAATATCAGTACGACTTTTTGTTCAGGAGTAGATATAACAAGATTTTCGAGATGGCTGCTAATCTGTACCATTTTCATTTAGAACCAACATAACATCACATTAAGTTTTTCAGTGAAAACCTCACATTGATATTGACCATGCATTCATGAGGAGTAGTGATAATAAGATTCTCATGATGGCTGATATGGCATCTATTTTTCATGTCTAAGTGGCAACCTCTTACTTCAGGACCAACTAGACCAGAGGATGAATGTGAATGTAAAGTTTCACAGCATCCTCCAAGTCGTTTAACAGTAATGATAACATACTTGTGCGTATGGACAGATTACAGACAGAAGAAACCATCCTGTAAGCCCTTAGGTCTATGATCAGCATTGCTAAAAACAAACTAGTGGCATGTATAAAATACCCTATTATATGATATACAACCTGTAATATATACCTGACATTTTCATGTTGACAGGGTGCTGTTCATACAAGGAAATGCAGATACCATATGCCTTCTGATCTTTGTTATTCCAAACTTGACATCCTGCGACCTCTTCAGCAGTTGCAGAATTCCCATCTGAAATATAACAGTCCAACTACATTTAGCAACCACCAAAATCCAAAATTTTGTTTGTTATCTGTTGCTACTATATATACTTGACATAATAATTCACTGACAACTAATTTAACATACATGGTACAATCACTCTGGGCTTTGATAACTTACAAACATAAAATCTTCGCATAAGTTGCATTAGCATACAATATGACAAGTAAAAGATCTACTAGAACAATAAGCAAGAGGCCCAACTGGGTCTGAGATTTCTCACCTGGCTCAAACAACTTAACAGTTGACCATTTCACTATGCAGGCTTTGGTAGTACATGTATTCTAATGTAAGAACACGACCCTATACAAACCATTTCCCAACTTTCACAAAATGTTGATCTTACCTATTTTACAAAAGGTCTGGTAAAAGTTCTTCTGAAAGAAAATGGCATAATAAATATGCATAGCTGTCATTCATAATCCAACTCACAAACACGATATTCATAATATAAAATTATTTACTAGATCTGACTGAAACTATATGAGAAATACATACCCTGCCAGAGCACATGTCAAAAGAAAAACAAGATTTTTTCAACTCCCAAACCCCTGACATAGTTAAAAAAAATTTTTTTTTTTATAAAAACCTGATTTCCAGCAAATCTTGCATCAGAGAGAGAGAGAGAGAGAGAGGAGAGAGAGAGAGAGAGAAAGGAGAGAGAGAGAGAGAGAGAGAGAGAGAGAGAGAAAGGAGAGAGAGAGAGAGAGGGGAGGGGGCATCTTGACAACGTTACATATGCCCATAACCTGTAGTCTGTCTTAATGTTAAACAACATGATTCATGAAGCTCCTCACTAATTGCTCAGTAGATATTATCTCCCTTGGGCAGTTTATACAGTTAATTTTCATAAAGGCAATTATAAAATAACAGCTGTCAGAAGATAATGACCACCACTCAATAAATAGCTTAATTGGCTGACAATAACTAAGGTGATTTTGTGTCCACTCTTGTTTTGAGAACTGCTGTAGGACAGCCTATTAAGCCATATGTAAAGATACAGTACATAAAGTGGCATGACCTAATTCAGTTGAAATTAAATAAATTGGGGATTCGTGTTCAAGAAACAGAAGTTATTAAACTTTGTCGCCTTGAATGAAAATGTTAAAGCCATTTTTATTAAAGATTACTGGCTAAATTGTGATCAGTGGCCACGTTTCATTTAGTCAGAATTTACTTTATTAATGAAATGCAACACAATTTTAGTATATAATGGTAGTTGAAATGGCAATGTGTCCTGTCGGGCAGTATAAAAGTGTTAACTCATTATTTAATGTAGATGTTGAAACTCAGGGAACGATGAGCCACCAGTAAAACAAGCAGGTCCAAACAAGCAAGGTTCCAAAACCACTGATTGACAAGAGTTTGACCTGGTGAAGCTCAGAAGCAAGAGGGAGCTTTTTATACCTTTTACATTATGCAAACACAACATCGGCATTAATCATTCTGGATTCATGTACACCATGTCCATTGACATAACAACAAATGCCCTCCATCAGGCAATTGCAGAAAGAGCATTTTTATTGCTCTGAAAAAGTCAACAGGATGTCTGGGGAATGTTAGAAAAACAGTACAATCCAGTCTCTAATGACTGTGCAAAGATGAAAAATAATGGCACCTGCATTACCTTCCAATATTCCAAATGAACTACTGCATTCACAGCAAGATCAGCAAATTAATAAAGCAGTCCACTGTCCAATGGATTTTCAAGGCAGAAACTTTGTATTTTTATTATTATTTAATTTCCAAGTTGCTATGATTATGTGTGTGCACATATGTGTATATGTGCATGTAAGCATGTGTGTGTTGATATATGACAATTTGTTTTAACTGAAATTTTAATTTCCATTCATTTTCTATGGGTTTATAAAAGCAAATGACCTATTTTCAATTGTACAATGTCACTTATTTGGGTCATGTGAACTTACCCCAGTTGTGACCACTAAATTACAATTTTCGAGTCCTAAGACAATGCAACACTGTCAGGAAAGTCTGCAGGCATGGTAATACTGTCTCTTGCAAAGTAATATAAACCAATCAAAGAGACATATTGCCTCATTAAAATATGAACAAACCTTGTTTATTAAACACCTGTTTAAGAAAATGATGATACAAGCCAGTCAGATAAAAGATTACCTGATAACAATACACAGATCCTGCTCATGATCAAATTCCTTCAACATATTATGATTTACTTACAAGTGGTGTTAGATAACTTACAGAATACAAACAAACTTTCACATGATCAAATTTAAGTTGCTAACATCATCAACTTTTTTTAATATTTCTATACATTTGGTTTAGTAGTAGTTTATTTTGGTGAGTACAAAATTGTGGTACATTCCTGAAAGGGCAAGTGGACTTGTAGAGATTTTTCAACACTCCCACAGTATCTTGTGCCTGATATCCTGGATGTCGAAGTGGAAACATTTTCATTTACAACCAACTAGATATCATAAGAAGTGTCTGAGTTATAAAAAAACATGATGATTTGACTATTCATTCAGGAGTAGAGATAACAAGATTTTCAAGATGGTTGATGTGGCCACCATACTAAATGCCTGAGTGGCGCTATTTTCATTTTCAAGACCAATCCTATCTTGCGATGAATGTGTGTGTAAATTTTCATGGCAGTCCAACAAGTATTTGAAAAGGAGTAACTATAACAAACTTGTAGTAACATATAGATATCATGATAAAAGATAACATGCCATGCCATAAACTCTCCTGATCTATGACCAACAGAGCTAAACATACTTGTCCAGTTTTAATAATGCCAACAACAGTCCAGTGAAAGAAAATGAAAAACGAAGTACACAAGAACTGGGGAGATTTACAACCTGCTGTAAATTGGCAATGCAGGCTTTTTATTATGAAAAAGTAATGCTATCTAAAAAACTGTATCATACTTAAAACTTACTAGAATATACTTTTCTTTGTGAATTTGATAAAATGAGTTGATCATCTTCAACGCAAGCAAATTTGATTACTTGTAAACTTCTCATTCAGCTACTATCTTATGGGCAATTAGAGACAGTCTTTTCTTCTGTATATTTCTGTGTAATGACCTTTACTTTTGGGGATAGATATTCATCTTGGAGAAAGAATGAACATACACACCAACCTATACAATTTTTAGTGATGTGTATTACTTAAACATTTTGCTAGGTATAAATACATGTATTATTTTGTTAAGAAATACATGGGTGTGTGTGTGCATGTTTTGGATTTAAATTTTTTAGGTCATATCGCTGCAATGTCTGCAGTGTGACAGTTTATAGTGATGTCTAGCACAAGAGCATCATGCTGCAGATATGTGGCATCATGTCCCACCCAGTCACATTATCCCGACACCAGCCCAACCAGTCCTAACACTAACCTCCTAATGCTGAGAGCCCAGCAAGGCAGCTGCAAGTACCATTCAAGAAGTTTAATGCTCCAACATTTCACAAGTATTCATCCTTAATTAAAGGAACCGTGATTAAACTCCTTAATGTGAATTACTCATGGGGGTTATTGAAGGAATCATGATTAAACTCCTTACTGTGAATTACTCAAGGGGGTTATTGATGGAACCATGATTAAACACCTTAATGTGAATTACTCAAGGGGGTTACTGAAAGAACCATGATTAAAATACAATATAAACTTGTTTATCGGAACTAATCAAGGGGGTATTTAAAGAAATGTGATTAGTACAGTATAAACTCCTTTATCTGAATTACGAAGGAACCATGATCTGTATGGTATAAACTCTCCGTTATTTGAATTACTCAAGGGGGCATTGAAGAAACGATGATGAGTACAATATAAACTATATCATCTGAATTTCTCAAGGGGACACTGAAAAAAACATAATTAGTACAGAATAAATTCTAAATTACTCAAGGAAGCACTGAAGGAACCATGATCTGTGCAGCATAAACTACTTTATCTGAATTACTCGGGGGGGGGAGGGGGGCGGGCACTGAAGGAACCATGATTAGTACAGTATAAACTCCTTTATCTGAAATACTCGAGGTGTGTTAAGGAACCATGATTTGTACAGTATAAACTGAAGGAATCATGGTTAGCACAGCATAAACTCCTTTATCTAAATTACTAAAGAACCCTGATTTGTAGAATAAAAACTCCTTTATCTTAATTACTCAAGGTGTGTTGAAGGAACCATGATTTGTACAGTATAAACTGAAGGAATCATGGTTAGCACAGCATAAACACCTTTATCTAAATTACTAAAGAATCCTGATTTGCAGAATAAAAACTCCTTTATCTTAATTACTCAAGGTGTGTTGAAGGAACCATGATTTGTACAGTATAAACTGAAGGAATCATGGTTAGCACAGCATAAACTCCTTTATCTAAATTACTAAAGAACCCTGATTTGTAGAATAAAAACTCCTTTATCTTAATTACTCAAGGTGTGTTGAAGGAACCATGATTTGTACAGTATAAACTGAAGGAAACATGGTTAGCACAGCATAAACTCCTTTATCTAAATTACTAAAGAATCCTGATTTGTAGAATAAAAACTCCTTTATCTTAATTACTCAAGGTGTGTTGAAGGAACCATGATCTGTACAGTATAAACTCCTTTATGTGAATTACTTGAACGAGCAATGAAGGTACAGTATAAACTCCTTTATCTGAATTACTCAAGGAAGCACTTAAGGAACCATAATTAGTATAATACAAACTCCTTAATCTGAATTACTCAAGGAGGCACTGAAGGAACCATAATTAGTATAATATAAACTCCTTAATCTGAATTACTCAAGGCGTCACTGAAGTTACCATGATTAGTACAATATAAACTCCTTTATCTGAATTACACAAGGAGGCATGAAAACCATAAAGCTGTACACGTCTTTTTAAGAAAAAGAAACATGAAGTTATCTATTTCAACAGGCAAATACCAATTTCAGTCTTGCAAATTTTAAATAATTCCTAAGCTCAACTGAGTGATTATGAACAAACTTACAATACTGAAATCAGGTACATGTATACATCTACTGAAATAGATACCTGTGTTCAAGTCACTGTTTTGATTCAAACATAATAAAACACACTTCTGCTTTTCACACTCACTATATAATACCACATGAGCTTCTAGCTCAACCAATGGCCATGCCTTCCTTGTCGTAATGTAACAGTGTATCATAATACTACCTATTACTGTTGGCGACACAAACTTCCTCTAAATGAGGTATCTGCTGTGAAATCCATCAAAAGAACCTTTCACAAATTTTGGGTCATACAAATAGTATTGATACTAAGGCTGATTTGTGTTATTCAGGCAAGAACTACCCAATTAACAAAACTGTTAGATGTTTCACATGGTTATTGCCATGTGTGTACATCACAACCAAATCTATTATGAAAACAAATCAGACCTTAAGACGATAATTCTGAGGTGCAAATAAAATTTTTACTGAAATAAATTGCATGTGGTTATTGCCAATGTACTTACAGTTGCTAGCATTTCTGGAAATCCCTAAATGGACTGAAGTCAATTATTAATCATGTAACTCTGTGAAAATAAATCAGACAGAAATTTTTGAAAAGCCTAATTAATGCAAGTCATATAAACTGTGTAGATTTCAGCCAGTTCTAAACCTAGGAAAGATACAGTCACCGCAGCAAAGAAAAAGAAAGATTTCTAATGGAATTTAAGTTTTAGTTTATTCTTGCACTATACATGTATATTAATCTGCGCTTGAGGACAAGTATGTGTTTTGGTGTTTGGATGAAGAAAGGTGCAAGAAAATAAGAGGCCACTGTGTTGAATAAGACTGCCACCAAATAAGCAACAACAAACAAAAAAAAGTAAACGCACTATTTTCTGGATCTTTAACAAACACCAGGCCACCATCTGGGCCAGAATAGCTGGCAAAAATGTCATCACTGAGGGCACCAAGTTCCACCAATGGCACATCCTCCACGGACTTTCCACAAAACACCTCTGTGCCAAATTGTATACCTCTGTAACAGAAATGGAAAAATACTGAATGACTATCATGTTTCAATGAATTTCATGGTGCTTTTAGTTTTAAGTTTAAAAGGCAAATTTCAAACTTTAAACACAATTTCAAAAAAATTACCTGTGTTTTCAGAAACACTGAAAGAATTCATACCCTTTATATTCCTCTCTTCCCCTGCTCTCTCAGTCTTAAAAAGTATGAGTCAGAACGACAGAATGACATGTACTGTACTAAATTCTACTGAGATGATTACATACATTTTTTGTTACCTTGAAGATAGCATACTATAGAGATGGCTTTTTTTGTGAATATGACATTTGGTATTTTGTTTAGAAATGTAATTTGAATTTTGTAAGGTTACCACCTGTGTTACTGGAGATGTTATAATATACAACGGGTTAAATTTTTAAGGGATTAATTTTTCTGATCTTGTAACTCAAGACCACTAAATTTCTCACTATTTCTCCACCACTTCCTGGTATACTATAGCTACAAATATTCTTGTCAAGTCAACTGCATTCAAAACAGTACCGTATATACTCATGTACAAGTTGAGTCCAATGGAAAACAAAATAGACTACGACGGGCAGTCAGAATTATGTGCCAAGAGATCAGAGATAATGTTGTTTATTCTATAGATTATACTTAAAAACTGCATTAACTCAAATCTGTCAGCACATCATGTGATAGCAGATTTGAGTCTATGCAGCTTGCAGTTAGATCTGACTCATAAGTGAGTATAAATGTATAAATGGTACATTACCAGTTTCCGTATAAAAATTATTTTCTTTTAAATTAATGTATCTCTTGTAGCTGAACAAGAATTAACTATTAGTTTAGCGTTTCTGTGGAATATTTATAAAAGACTCAAAATCGCTCGCTATAATGGTGTAGATGTATCTAGCTTGCAAAGTCCAGATGAATATTTTCAAGCTACATGTACATGCTAATATACTTGGCACAACATTAAAAGCAGGTAGCTGTATTTTGGTTGATTAATCTGGCGAGAAAAATAATGTCCTGCCCTAATCATCTTTGTTTTTTATGTCAAACAGAAATGTCAAACTGATTATGAAACTGGAGAATAAGTTTATGGTTACATGCTGCATTGCTCTCCAGAAACTGTCAATTGGCATGTGTCTCTATAACTGTAAAATGGCAAAGCAATCATATTAATAACTAATACTATATAATGTGGGGGCTTTGGAGGGGGGTGTCTGATGCTTGGATTATCTTACAGAACTGTACTAAAACTAAACAAGTGAATCATTATGCATTTCATGGTCTAGAGGTAATATGTATTTGTTTATATATATCTTTTTTTATAGCAGTATGAAATGCACGAATACTGTAACAGGGCATAAACATGAGGCCCACGTGGACCTGATATGGCTCACCTGAATAGTTAACATACACCATCTTGTGAATGTAAATTCACACATAATGAAACTGCTGAGGGCAAAGAAAAGCTTGAGCACATAGTTGCTTCACTGACTATTTCTGGTGTGTGTTTGTGTGTGTGTGTGTGTGTGTATATATATATATATATATATATATATATATATATATATATATATATATATATATACACACACATATATGGGAACACTTTCTTTGCATAAAAAGGATCATCCATGGATCTCTCTACACAGGGAACGGGACCTCAATTCATGACTTAAAAACTGTTCATAGCCCCAACATTTGAGTACATACGCTTGCCTGGCATTATAATGAGTTAACATGAGCAGCCTGTAAGGATTTCTGAAACTTTCCTTACCCACTCAGTCCCTGACCCTGGAGTCATAACCTGTATAAACTGAGAACTACACTGGCTAAGTAGCTGAGGTAGGATGATAGGTTTTGATAGCATTGTTAAAACATTACTGGCTACATCATGAAAAGGAAATGGTCTCTAAGTGCCTTTCCCAATGACATGTTGAGACAGGCAACCCATTCTGACCTATACAGGTAATGAATCCATGAACCTTCCAATAATGAGTCTGGCACTCTACCAACCACGCTACTGCAGCTCCCTAGTAGTTAATGCATATGACCCCTGAGCAGAATACTCTGGTTCTTTGGATTCTTACTACCAGATACAAGTTCATTACATTAATATCCTTGGATGTTGATCATAACTAAAAAATATCTAGGTTATTAATAACAGCTTATATACACAATATCATCAGAAATCTGGAGTGTTCACAAGCTCAGCCAGTCAGAAGCAAGATCACCTCAATTATATCCATGTATAGAATTCTCTCACAGTCAAACTCTTCCGAGGTCTTGATGATTCCATCCGCCGAGCATACATGTCTAAAATCTGACCAGAAATGTGATCTTCTTTCTGAGTGTTCACAAACCCAGCCAATCAGATGCAAGATCACTATTACAAGGAAATATCACTCATAAATGAAGTCATCTGAGATCTTGATAATGCTTACAAATCAAATCTATCGAAATCAGATCAGAAATATGGTCTCCGGAGTGATCACAAAAGCTCGGTCAATATTCATTATTATAGATGGAAATTACTCATTACTGATCTCATCTGAGATATAGATAACAAAAACATGCATGCCAAATCTAATCATAGTATGGCTTTCACAGTGTTCACAAGCTCAACCAATCATATGCAAGATAACCTTATTAATATTCACAGCTGTTGCGCACAACTGAAATCACCCAAGATCTTGATGCTATAAGCGTACAAATCAAATCTGTTAAAAACCTAATAGGGCCTCTACAATGTTTGTAACTCTGCCATCAGACACAAGATCACCTCTTTAATATGTGCTAATATCACTCACAAATGAATTTGCCTGATATCTTGATAATATACATGTAAGCTACCATTATCTAATCAAAATCAAATCAAAAATATGATCTCAAGATTGTTCACAAACTCAACCAAACAGATGCAAAATCACCTCATTAACATGCATGGATGCTGTTTGTAATTGGAGTCAACTTGCCTATTACCCCAATACAAAACACAAGTTAAAAGTTTACTGTTTTACACTAGTCCTAACTGACAAAATTCCTTCAAAAGAACAGGAAAGATAATGTATTAATTTCAACAGAAGGATGTGTCTCATATTTCAAAATCTAATGAAAATCCAGCAGACTACTAGCAAAAGAACGTGGCAGCACAAAATTCTTAAAATGCATTATTCCAGAATGGCATTTAAATATGAAAACCTAGAACATGTACATGGAATCTGTGTTACAAGCAGGGAAAATAGCATAAAGCATGAACTTAATATACCACATATACTTGCTTTTAGGTCAAGTCCAACTGCAAACTGCACAGACCCAGTTCTACCCTACCAAGTTAATACATTAGAAGATCTGTGTCTATGCAATCTGTTAGGTGTACACAGTAAAAACAACATAGACCTTGATCTGCAGGCATGCTATGAGTTGGCACGTCATTGTATCTTGTTTGCTGTTGGATTTGACTATAAACAAGTTTATAGTATATGTTATTTCAATCCAAGTCTTGAAAGCATGAAAAGCAAAGTAGAAGGCAATAGTCTGTTAATGCACTCTTTTGAATTCTTGTTGGTAATTAAAGCCTTTGATATCAACTTTAATCATGAAATGTAGAAATTCTTAGCATGAACTCAAGTAAGGCACTGATACCAAATCTTTTCTATGTGCAGCAATATACATTAGCTATTTAAAGGTCCTGGAATCTGCATGGAATGCATGGAAAAATTTCAAAATGCAGGGTAGAGATTTCCACAGGTTAGGCACATACTTCGATCACTATACCTATTTCTGTGGAACAAATTAAATTCTGCAAGCAAAGAATGTCTGCCTATTATATATTTTATACAGCACAAAACGTCGATCAATTAATAAAAAAATTAATTATAAAATAAAACTGAAACCACACAAAGTAAAGGCGGCCCTGGGGAACCAAGTGGTCAAAAGCATACAACTTTACCAATCCCTGTTGCATGGGTTTGAGTCAGCAACTGTGGTTATGTAAGAAAGCTTGCCAGAAGTTTCTCACAAGTCTGTGGTTTGTACTAGGGTCCCCTCCACCCCAGTTCATCCTCCACCAGTTATTGTGGCCACCATGTATAGCCTATCAAGTGCTGCAAAATGGTGTTAAATCAAAACAACAACAAATAAAGTATGGGTGTAATAGCAGGAATGACCACTAGAAGGGTAGCATGCTGACTGTCAATGGGCTTGCTGCAGTATGATGCTATTCAAAGAGTAAACAAGAGACAAATAAATCAAAGCATTTGTGATTTATATTTTTGGATATTGCTGTGAATTTGCTGAAATTGAAAGACCTGTATTTAGTTCACCACAAATGATCACCCACCATTTTTAATCCATTGGGAGATATTTCCTATATTTTACACAGACAATGTCATTTTCACATGCTTGGTTAACTTGTTTGTATTCAAGAGGGTTGACTCATTTACTCTGACAAATTTGCCATCAATCATGTTCTTGGAATGAAAGTTGTGCAAATGAATGTTCTGGAAGCTTTCACTGAAACATTTTACTTTTTGAAGAATGAAAATGTTTGACATAAAGGTGTATAAAAAAAATTCTGAAATGGAAACTTAAAATCGTCTTAAAATCGATAATTAAAAAATTCATCCACTTAAGTCATTTGGCTCTTCTGACCAATCTTCTACTGTAGTTAGTTAACAGACCACTAATTTGGAACCCCTGAGTCAGCTAGAATTCAAGTTCTGTACTCAGTTTTGTTATCATACAAGGTCTTCAAATTCCAACATCTATGGTGCATTTGACATCCCAAAGGTATATCAGTTTCATTTCCAAATCCAAATAGATGGAGATCAAATATTTTATATTTTGTCTATTCTGAGCAAGCGCATCCATTAAGAGCTCATTATTGATTAAAATTAATTGAATGTTAATGGTTAGAATGCAACGGCATGCAGTATTAGTGAAACACCAGGTGTACAACATCCAGCAATCAATACCAGCAATCACTTTCATGAACATTTAGTACCATTGCAATCACATGCACAATATCTTGTACACCTGGTACATTTCATATATCATATCTACTCGCTTGTAAGTCAAGTCAAACTGCAAACAACAAATATCCTGGTCTGCCATAGCATAATGCACCTGCAGATCAGGGTAAATGTTGTTTGTTCTCTCAATTAATCCTGACAAATTGAAGAGACCCAGACCTACCGGCACATTATGCAACAGAAAATCTGGGGGTGTGCAGTTTGCAGCTGGACTCGTCTTTATAGGTCCAGTTCCTATGTGTCTGACATTAGACAATGGAGCCTGTTGTTTCATATTATTCTCTCTATCCACTTTGAAAAAATGCTCACTTTCTCACTCTCTCATTTAAACTAGATTTTCTTCACATTTCTTCACTTCTTTCTTTCTATAATTTAATGTTTTCCTCTTCATTGTTCTTATGTAGGTCTGCATGATTGATACAAGCAGTTGTCAATGTGTACCCATGATGTTACAAGCTAAATGATTTGATTAAAAAATTATATATCTTACTTCGATAAAGACACAGCAGACAACATCTGACCTCATTATTCAATCTGACTTGGCAACACCTAATAACAGAATACCAGTTACTGATGCTCCATGACCTAGCCATGGCTTATAAGAATTTAGAGCACAAAAAGCAGTGACCTAAAAACCAGTCATAAAAAAATTAATAGTGGATTAGATGAAGGACCAAACCATAACCCACTTGGACATGAGGCCAAAAAAAGAAAACAAAAAAATTCATGCTAGATAAGGGTGACAGAAAACCTATATGCATTACATAGACATTCTCACTTTGATTTAAATGATCCGAATATTGTACAGTCATATGTAATGTAGAAGTAAATAGGCATTACAATAAACAATTTACATGTAGCTAAACCTGCTAAGCAGATAAATCCACAACATGAACATCTTGTCATAAAGGAGAACTTTTAAAAACCGTCTCTTTATAGGAATTGCCCACTAAAATGTGTCTCAGTATAGCACAGATTCTAATATAACATCAGTATAGTCAGGCCATGTTAGGATTGTCATATTTACCTGTGAAAACAACATCCTTCAAGTCTGTCATGTAAATGAGTAAAAATCAGTATTTCATTTAAAACAAGAGTATGTACCATGAACATCTTATTTGATGCCTGTATCATGTTTAAGTCTTCTACACAGATAACTTGACTGTTTGCACTGGAACTATTTTTCTTATTTCAGTCAGAGTGACCTTTGACTGTCTGACTTCAAATCAACAGGCTTTTTCCTATTATCTTAAGTGCAAGACATCCACTCAGTTTGGGCCAGGTCCGTGATGCAGAACAAGAGTTGTTTTTTTTTCTAGTTCAGTCAGTGACCTTGATCTTTGCTTGCTCAACCCAAAATCATTAGCCTTCTTCCTTACCCAAATGCAAATTCAAATCTCGTGTCTGCCAACATGGGTATGTAAGAAAGCTTGTCAGTAGCATGCGTGGGTCAGTATTTCTCCTCATTGTCTTATCAGGTTCTTCCTCTGTCAAATATACTGGCTACCATGGCCTATCATGTGCTTAAAAATGGCATTAAAACCCGCCCAAATACAAAACTTGCTCTGACTGCTCCAGATCACCTTTTCACAAAGGACATGATACATATAATTTTATTAATACATAAAATAATGGGGTCCATGACTATATCCACCTAATAACTGGAATATAAACTGCAATAATGACAGTACTTCACCGGTTGAATTACCAGTATATGTTTCAATATAATATTCACCAGCATAAGGCAACCCTGCTTACAATACATTTTTGTTGGTGGTTTACAGAAGAACCAGTTTACAGATGGTGGCCAAGTAAGAGAGAAGCCAGTCAGCAGACAGTGACTAACTTGCAGATATGATGTGTTACTAAAGAGTCCGTCTATAGAAAGTAGTCAAGTTACAGAGAAACCAGTCTGTTAAAGGTGACTTGGTTAAATAGAAATCAGTATGCGGATGATGACCAGGTTACAGAAGGGCCAGGTTACGAAGAAGAGAGACTGCAGAAGGTGGCAAGAACCTACCTGCAGGAGGTAGATGGGTTACAGGAGTCAGTCTGCAAAGTGTGCCTGGTTACAGTGAAGCCAGTCTGCAGAAGGGGACTTGGCAACGAAAAAAAAAAAATCTGCAGAAGAGGGCCAGGTTACAGATGGACCATACTATTAGGAAACAATCAGCAGAAGGTGACCAGATTACAGAGAGGCTGGGGTATTTATGAGAAAGTCTAAAGAATGTGGATAGGCTACTGAGAAATAAGTCTGCAGAAGGTGCTTGGCTAACAAAGGGGCTGGTTCTGGAATGTTTCACTGTATTAGAATGCTTATATATTTTGCTGCTATTTAAATGGTACAAAATGTGTCAATGAAATGTTTCCAGTTTACTTGCACTGTACAAGAACATTCAAGCTAAAACTGAGAAGTTCCAGATTTCTATCATAATCTGAGTTGGTATATGTTCTTGCTTGAAATCTTTGAATAAAGATAACAGCAAAAAACTCGATTATCTGGAAAATCTTGCATTTTCTGCTAACAGAAGAATACTTCAAATGTGACTAACTAAACTACTGGCTTTCAAACACAAACCGCCACCATTTTTTTCTTCTTTGATGCATTGACTGCCACACTTTTCTTCTAGTGAATGCTGACTGTTTTTACACTTGTTTACTATGATGAAAGATTTCATCTGAATGTGTCTAACAAATATGATTATGATGATGCATGAAGAATGTTGCATCATTTTGTGACATCATCTCATTGTTTCGCTTTCCAACCTCACTCCATTTATACATTTTAACTTTAGTTATATTATTATATTTATCTGACATGAAAAATAACATTCTGCTAAAAGTTTTATGATAAACTAATGTTATATTGTTTCATTATTATGATCAGATTTGCTGTGCTGTACTGCATATGACTGAAACATCTCCATACAGTTAAATCTAAGGTGGATTTTGGCCATGGCAGAAAAATAAACTTGTCTGGAACGAGACTCTTCAATGAGCATACTGCATATGCTGTTTGTAATTTGTACATCAACAAATACAATATACCGGTACCTATTTTCTTTTCATGTCATGCAGGTATGTATATATGACCAATGACTCTCTAGGGGCCATGAGTGGCCAAGTGGTCTAAAGTGCTCTCCATTGCGGATCACTGCCATCTCACCTCTGTCTGCGTGGGTTCAAGGCTAGGATTCGGCTAATGTGGGTAGGTGAGAAAGCTTGCCAGTAGCTTCTCATGGGTTGGTGGTTCTTCCCGGTTTTCTTCCTCCACCATTAATACTGGCCGCTGTGCATAGCCTATCTTGTGCTGAAATATGGCATTAAACCCCACAACAACAACGACTCTCTACTGATGTGTTCCTTAATCCTTGTTTCTAACACTGCTTGTTTCACCAATGTTGTCTCACAGTCACTACCACATTGTTTCAAATTTTCTGTTTTGTCCTTCACATGTTAAGTTGTTCTCTTAAAGAATTATATGGTTTGTGATATATATTAATCCCATGTTGTCTGAATAATCTAGCTAGGACTTTTGATGTACTGTGGATGTATGTCATACTGACATTGGTTTTATTTGGGCCACTACTGGTGTTATTTGGAGTTTTTTTCTTGGTCTCTTGAATTTTGAAAATCCCCTCTTGATAGCCATTTGAAATATGACAGAGGCGGCCAACACTAAACAGGGATGAGGGGCTTAATTACCACCCATCAACACCATTCTCCTCAAATCACATTACCATTATATGTCATGAATGCATACTAGTAGCTGATGAAGGAAGTATGATATTGCCTAAAAAATTCTAATAATCCAGTGCAAAGAAACAACCTTTTCATTTGGTATGCAAACTAGTTCCTTTATACTCACTAACTGGGGAGCAAATTGTCTGCTAGTACCTTTAAATAGAAATTGTACTGAAATGTGCACACATTCCACTTAGGCCACAAAAAAATATTTGTGTTTCCAGTCAGCTGACCATCCCTCTTTCTCAATGCCAGCCCTAGCACTTTTCTCCCACACATGGTTAATAAAAATGGGTAAAAACAAGAAAATAATAAAAATTACATGAAATATATCTACAATGTTAATAAAGCAAACACAAAAATCTACATGCCATCCCAAATTTTAAAACCAGTGCAATGGGAAATACATGGGGGGGGGGGGGGCTTATCTGAATTTTAAGAATACTTGAATGCTTTTCAAAAAACGCTATTTTGATTACTATATATAAGCAAATCTTCTTCATCATTTGTGAAAAAAATTCTTGAGGATTATGGAAAACAGTTCAACTTTCATTTTGGCAATTCTGATTCTTATTGTGGTCTGGAGAAAAATGTTGAAAATATCTTCATGACTGGTAAAATTTGAATCCTGCATCACTTTTTTTTTCTTTTCAACATTTCTTGGCAGCAAAAATTTTCAATCATATTTTTCACCAAAAAACAAAAACATAAAATAGATATTAAACTTTCTCATTGCTATGGTGTATTTCATACCCTGCATTGAGTTTAATGAATTGTTCATCCTTACATATAGAGTTCCCAAATGTCAGATCAGGAAAGGTGTTAAGAAAAAAGTCAAATATCAGTGTATTTCCTTTCCTAAATCACCCAGCAGAAATTGTAAATGATACCAAAATATGACATAATTGAATGGAAGGTGGAGAAGTGCAGTGAATAGAGCAACTGGCAAATATCTACATATAACTGACATTTGCAATTCAAAAATTATTTAAAAAAACAATTTTATGCTCATGTTTAAAAACTTGGATATGGCCTTTAAAATTAAATTTTGCTTTCATAAAGCTTAAATGAGCACTCGGCATAACATTTATTTAGTTTTTAAATGATACCAAATATAACTTAATTTAATGCAAGATAAATAAACGCATAAAGAATAACGAAGGTAGATATTACCAGCTAATGAAATGATAGAAACAATAATACCATTTTTATTTTTGTTTTAAATATCACTGATATATCAAGATTCACAAATAATAAGATTTAACTTAAGTTTGAGAATAAGACGTGCTCTTGCAGTTGCTCACAATATAGTGTTTCCCTTTACCCTAACTTGTGCTTCAAAGACCCATACTTTTTTTTTCTTGACCCATTTTTCATACGAAAAATTGTTTTATTACTCAGTCTGACCCCGAGGGAATATTTGATTCGAAATCTTTAACCCCTAGGGGATACACTGATACAGCTGCTCCAACTGTGTTCTTGCTTGCCCACTCTGCCATGGGGAGGATATGCTCTGACATTTTGTATCATTGTTTTACTTTGCTATTTAAAAATTGGAAAATATGAAAACACAAGACCTGGTAGGGAGGGGAGCTGCCAGTCTCTGTTATATATGGCAAAAATTTGCTAATGTATGAGTGTGTGTGTGTGCATGCATGTGTTTATGTGTGTGTGTGTGTGTGTGTGATTTGCATTTTTAACATAGCAATAACAATGTTTCAGTCCTATTGCCACAATATCTGCAATGTGGCAGTTTCTAGTGATGTCTAGCACTGGGGTATCTTTGCTGCAGACATGTAGCATCATGTCCCACCGAGTCACATTATCCTGACACCAGCCCGACCAGTCCTAACACTAACCTCTTAACGCTGAGCGCCTAGTGAGGCAGATGTTAGTACCATTTTCATAAGTCTTTGGTATGTTTCGGCCAGGGTTCCAACCCACAATCTCTAGCATCAGAGGCAGACACTCTAAGCACTAGACTACCAGAGTGGCCATGACTGGCTAATGATTTACAAGGACTGAACATAAATAAAACCAATGGCTGTGGATTGAGCCCCAAATGAACCCAAATGTACTCTCTTTACAGGGGACCTCTCCGGTGGCCTGGTGGCTAGAGCATCCACCTCGGATGCAGGAGGTTGTGGGTTCAATCCCCAGCCGAGTCTCTTTATAAGGAACGATAATTCTCTAACATTTTGAAGAGCTACAACCATGGGTTAATTCTGAGGCCTCTCATGAATCCAAATGTAATCTGTCTGTGGGGAATGCCAGTTTCCAAACCCAACTAACATCAAGAACTACAGCTGTAATGTCAGCCCTTAATGAACTAAAATGTACCTTATATTGGATGACAGTTCCATAAACAATCCAGCCACAAAGACTTCAGCTTTAGATTGAGCCATGCATAAACCCAGATGTACAGGGGGTGACACTTTTTAACCACACTACATGTTGCATGGAGAAAACTATGACTTCGGATTATGTTCCTAGTAAACCCACCTATGCTCTTAGGAGATGACAGTTCCCTAAACCAACCAGTCTGGAGAACAATTAACTGTGGATTCAGTCCCTAATGTATGCTTTTTTATGCGTATGACAGCTCCCAAAACCAATCAGTCTGGAGAAATACAGCTGTGAATTGAGACCCTAATGAACACAAATGTACTCTCTTTATAGGGTATGAGTTCCCTAAACAAATTAGCCTGCAGAACTACAGCTGTGAATTGAGCCCCTAAATTAACCCAAATGTACTCTCTTTACAGGGTATGACAGTTCTCTAATGCAACTAGGCTGGAGAACCAAATAGTGTTGTGCAAGTGAAATTTTATATTGTCAAGTAGTCCAATCTTTAAATAGCAAAGCAAAACAATGATTCAAAATCTCAGTCCATATCCTCCCCTCCTCCTGTTTCATCCTTGCATGCTTGTAAATAAAACTGAGTGGACATTCTTGCTTTACTACTTGATCTTCCAGGCAGATGAATAAGCTCACCTTATGTCAGCAATTGTCTGTTAATTGTTACTCTTCAGACCTGGATTTACCCCTACTGGTGTACCTTTTGTACAACTTGAAACTGGGCTTTTATCGGAGCAAATACAGTCTCTAATGGAGCTTCTGTGCATGTTACCATTAACTGATAACAAGCAAGGCAGATGAAAGCTGAACCTGTTGGAGTAATTTAGATCCCCTGCTGACCACTGAACTAACATTTGCTGCTTGGTTAACTTGGTGTTCCAGTGAACATTACATTCTGTACTACTGGAGTATACCATGTTGTCTATGAATGATGTCTTTTCCAGTTTCAAGAGCCCTGGTGGTGCAGTCATTAGTTTTGCATACTGGACTCGCAGTGTTGCTGTTGGTTCAAAACCTGCCCATACAAGCCTAGGTTATCTGCCATCTTGTGTCTTGTTGGATGGTTCCTCTTTAATGCCATATTGAACACAATACTGGCTATACCATGCCTAGATCATTTTAAACATGGAGTCCAAATGCATAAATCCAGAGCTGCAATCACATGATCTGGGTCTATGCAGACTAATATGAGTAATCAGTAGAATAAACAAGTAGACCACCATCTGCTGGCACATTATGCAACTGCATATCAGAGTCTACATAGTTTTCAGCTGGACTTGACTTATAAGAAAGTATATATGGTACACAGCTGAATGGGGGTGGGTGAGTCAAATACTTCATCAGAATTAAAACTATCAGTTTTATGTCAGTGTGATAGCTTCAAATAAACTATTAAAGGTGTATCTGTAAGATATGATTTTAGTTTGATCTTATGCTAAAACCTAGCATTTAGATTACCTGTAGAACTCCACGCAACCTGTGGTGCATAATAAATACACAAGTTTTCAGTTATCTGTGTAACAATAACTATCTTAACAATTACTCCTGGATATACATGCAACAACTGTATGCATAAATTCCAGACAAATTTGTTCCAGATCTATCAGAAAGAAGAAGAGATCTGCACTACCTAAGGGCTTTGGAACAATTATGAAAGCTGTATAGGTTCAGCTTTCATCTGCCTTTCTTGTTCTCAGTTTCATACATTGGCCCCCTGGCAAATTTCTAAACATTAGGCTATGATGTGACTTTCTGAGCTATTATTGTTTAATAATTAAAGATATGGATATATTTGTGAACTAGGTCTTTCTAGATTGTGTTGTTCTTGAAATTCATGTGAGGCATGTACATCTCCCATAGTCACTTCAATGTGTGTAACCTGTGTAGTCGGCAAGGAAGCAGACTTAGCCACCCACAGCAGTAAACAAGTGGGTTCAAAGAAGTTTAATGTCTCAAAAACTGTGTGAATGACAACCATTTTGAACAACATCAAGCTATTAAGTACACAATGTTTTGGAAGATTAGCAGCCATGGAAATGACTTGCATCTGCACTGTCAGCATCATGGGATGTCAAAAATAGGCCTTTAGATGTGAAAATTGCATGCATAAACTTGGGTTGGGGTACATCAACTTTTTATTTTATGAACTTGATTTGTCATGTCAAGTGAATGATATTCTTATGTCTTGCTGTACTATACCTATCCAAAAGTATGCACTTTTCTGATCTATCTCACTTGTGTATTTTATTTTTTATGAATTTGTATAGTAGGTAGGTGTACTGCAGCATTAAATTTGCTGTCCCTTGCAGCCATATGGCACTATACGTGTACTTCTCTATTAGTATGAGAATTATCTCCCTTTACACGATGAACAACAGTATATGCTTTGAAAGTCAAAATCTAAGTTCTAACACCATGATGCTGATACAAGCATACCATTAAAAAATATACACGCAAAAAAGAAATTACTGAACATGTGGCAAATGTTATGAAGATCTCATCTTGGAACTAGTGAACAAGACACATAAGTAGATCTGATTTCACTCACCATGCTCACATAACCTAACAACTGTCCATTTTACTAAAAAGGGTTAAGCGACTTATATAAACCATCTCCTAAACTTTACAGCATGTCGACTTACCTTATGTACTATCCTGATACTAAAGATAAATGCATAATTAAGTCTGATCAAAATAAGATCGACAATATGACATCCAAAGTGGTAATAATCTCAGCCAGTAGATGCAAGATCACCTCATTTAAATTCACAGATTTGACTCATAATTCAACTTGCGGATGATCTTGATGATGCATGTCATATCAAAAATGATAAAGCCCCAATGCATTCTCCCAATCTCACTAAAGTTTGGAAGGAAGGAAATGCTAGTATTAAGAAAGTTAACTGACATAAACCATTCTTTGAAATAATCCAGATGTTAGTTTAAACAACTTTCAAATATCCTGTTTTCAATTAAGAGGTGTCGCCCATTAATTCCATCAATGAAGTCACTCATAATTTCTGTCTTTTTCCGGAGTGCTTCAAAAGCACTGATGTGATGCATTCTGTGAATTCCATTGGTAACTAATCTAATGCAATTTATTTGAGAAAGAATGAAGACAGGAAGAGCCAATTTATTTAAGTGGAAATGAGAAGAGATGTGATGTGTGATGTGATTTTGATTTTTAACGTAGCTTTAACAATTTTTCAGTCATATCGCTACGATGTCTGCAATGTGGCAGTTTATAGTGATGTCTAGCACTGGGGCATCATGCCGCAGACATGTAGCATGATGTCCCACCCAGTCACATTATCCTGACACCAGGCCGACCAGTCCTAACACTAATCTCTTAATGCTGAACGCCAAGCGAGGCAGCTGTTAGTACCATTTTTTAAGTCTCTGGTATGACTCGGCCGGGGATCGAACCCACGACCTCCCGCATCCAAGGCGGACGCTCTAACCACTAGGCCACCGGAGCGGTCAGGAAATGAGAAGAGAAAGCGTGCATTACATACAAATAAACCTCAACTGAATATTGGTATTCAGCTGGGGTGCTGGAATATGCGCTGAAAGGCAAACCTGCACTGAAGACAAATCTGACATAGCGTGGTGATACCTTCTTATGTATACAATAGTGACATCAAATCTTGTGTGCCAGCCTTTGACTAAAATCTGTTTACCCATGGATATTGCTGATCATTGGACTAATTCATACAAATGTGGAAAATAGCAAGGTATCTCAGCTTGATGGAGAAATTACATGGTTCGTAATGTGGTAATTTTATCTGGTTTTAATTGAAACCAACAATGTTTAGGACCAGTATCTTTCAATGATTAATGGCAATTACAATGTTTTGCACATAATGGCAGCATTGGGACTTTAAACCTGACTGACACACTCACGCATGTACTTTAACGGGTTACACCGCACCACAGCTTATTTAAATCTGATTGACAGCTGAAATGTTCCATGAAAATCAAACACCAAAATCACGATGTGCAAGTTGTTGACCAAGATAATCTTGGATACACAATGCTATTTTGTTTTCTCTGACCCCAACAAATAAGACTTCTATCACTAGTTCCTGATGCTGTGTTATTGTCCAAAGTTTCAAACCAGTCAATCACTAGAAGTTTATCAAACAATGTGTGCATAAGAAAATATCTCTTGGTCAATGTGATTAACTGAATAGCAGGTTACTTTAGCCGACCTATCCAGCCAAATAAGTAATACATCCTAAGTTTCCACACTGATTTCAGGTCTACAAAACAGATACAATGCTGATGTAAGATAATCTAAGATCACAATATGAAAACAATAAAACAATTATGGGGTTTGCTTTCAGTCAATTCACCTGTGAAATATAAATATTTTCCACCACTTTGTGTCTGCCAATATTGCATTTCAAAGTTCATTATACAGCGTAGTCTGAATCTGACATGTCAACCCATAGCTGTATAAGTTTGACTTAAACTGATAACATCTTCGACTCCATCTAAGAAAACCAACAATTTGATACTTTGTCAATCTAATTCAGAAATGATCATAAACTTATACCAACCCATCACAAAACTTCCTTCAGTTGTAAGTATAGGCGCTTTATACTAGACATAGTACTTGTTGACGAAGATGTCATGCCTCAATGAACATACATTATAGGCACTTCAACACAGACTTATCTGGCTATAAGTATTATTCTCAGTGGAAAGTAAATACACATAAATATATACGCTTGAATAAGCAGCTTTCTTGAACTTCAGATAAATGGAGATGTATCTTATAACATCAAAGTCTAATCTTACAACATAAGACTTCCTACTGCAGTCAATTCAGAACACATTTGTCAAAATAAGAAATCTGAAAGTCTATGCAACACATAATGGTATAACAAGAGGTCCAGCCATCCCTCACCTGTCTGACATCAGGCTAATCGCTAAATTCAAGCAAGTAGTCGGCAAAGAAATATGGGTCACGCTCTCTAATGTACGCTCTCTGTACAGATTATTTCCAAAGCTGCTGATCTTATGTTAATAAAATACTAGTTTCAAGGTTTCTATATTTATTTTAATTTTATCCAAATCTGATGGCAAATTATCATCCAAGACTAATCCCCTGTAGGCTCCAGGATGAACACAAGACCCAATACACCCATCCATGTTGTTAAGAAACTATTTACGGTGACAGTTCAATCAGATCCCACCAGATTCTGTTTGGTTGTTATGAAGAAGTCATGTAAAGGTTTATTATTTGTAGCAATGATGGCCATACAAGTATCTCATGAAGAGGCAGTACCATTTGAACAAATTTTAATGACCTATATGCCAGCATGCTTTTTGTAAAATCCTGTCAAATTATGTTAAGTAACTTTTTATTCAAGTTTCTGAAGATTTGTTATCTTGATTACTATTACTTATGGTAGGGTAGACCCCAAGTGGCCGAGTGGTCTCAAGCACTCACTATTACTTATCACTGTCATGTCACCACTGTCTGCATGTGTTCAAGTCATGGGCTCGGCCAATGTGGGCACGTGAGAAAGTTTGCCAGTAGCTTCTCGTGGGTCGGTGGTTATTTTCGGGGTTTTGCTGGGTTCTTCCTCCACCATTCATACTGGCCACCATGTATAGTCTACCTTGTGCTGACAAATGGCGCATGAAACAAACAAGGATTACAAAGATCTTCACATATTTATCTCCTAATACAACAGGAAGACAAAACTTACAGCCAACAGGAACTACTAATGCTATTAACTGACTTGGTCTGCAAACAAACGATTCATAGATATTTATCCCAGCCAAATTTCCAGATCAAGGCTGCCAGAACTGAGGAGAACAGCCCAGAATGGAGTCCACTGGTGAGGCATAGTAAGAACGAGGTAGATGCTCCCACCAGTGGGGCAAGATGCATTAAAAGTGTGTGCGTGTGTGTGTACACACACAAAGAAATCAGCTTGCAGTCTAATGAGGCTCTCCATGCACTTTGCAAGTTCAATCCTCTCCCAATATTAATGTGCTGAATTGAATTAAATATATATAAGAACCATTTCTGAGACTGAATCACCAATATGAATGGTAGTAACGTTTCATGAAAATCATGCTGCTCCAGGCAAACTTCAGCACCTGCTCCCTCAAAGCACATCCAACACAGAGTTCTCAAGCCATATCAAAAATGAAGTCTCCTTTTAATCCTTGACCCCCCCTCAACCTGAAATCTCAAGAGTAATTTTTTATGAGTCACAAACTTGTACCTAAGATTCTTCCTTATTCAGTGAACAAACTGATGCTAAAAATGTTTTACAACCTAAGAAGATTTATTTTTATTTTCCTCAGAATTTTTACTAACTTTCTATCACTGGTCGGTCTTTTCTGAGACTGAGACAGAAAAGAAAATATACTTTGAGCCACGGTGATTAATTAATACAAGCCAGTGTATAACAATTCAAAGAAATAGGAAGAGCTGTATAATACCTTGTACCAGTAGTTCACTGTAAAGAAACCTTTTATTAGAAAATACAAAAGCATTTTTAGTTTCTTTCACAAAACCAATGACTGGCAGTTACTACCGATATTAATTATAATCATTAAGTTTAACATCTCAATAGTTCTCTGGTCCAGTTTTCCCCTTAAATATCTGTATGTTGCGAAAAATGGAGAAATGTCTTCTCCGTGTCATTAGAATGTAGTAATAACAAAACAACCATGCTCAACCTGCAAGAAAGTTTAAACTTCAGTTTTCTTGTGGCTTGGTTTTTAAGGTTACTGATGCTCTCCAATGCTAAGTTTCCTCCAGTCTAAGAGCAAGTTAATCGTAATGAGAAAGCTTCTGACTTTGACATAAGATGTAATCCCAAGTTTCATATTTATTAACCAGGAATATTTTAGCATGCTATGGCAATGAGAGAAATCCTGTTTCTACATTATGACATGAACCGAATTAAAAGATATCTGAAATGCCCTTAAATATTCATCTAAAAACATTTTGAGCAATGCATGCAGTAACAATTAAACAATACAAAAAAATCAAAATACATACTCAAGTGTTTTTCAGAAATCATTTTGGTCTATCTCTCCTTTTTATCTCACCTCTGCCCAAGGTAAGACAATTTTTGAAAGCCATTACCTCTGATGCTGTTTTTACTTAATAACACCCTTGTAAACATCTGCATTTGCCCTGAAACTCTTGAGATTAAACTAATACCTTAATCACCTAACCCTTTATTGTGTAAACATGTTAGCCTTCATAATCTGATTACTCAGCCATTTATCATTGCACTAGTACAAGATTTCCAGTCCCCAGTAGACAGGTTCCCACTAGTTTCTGTAATGTGGGGCTAGAACTCACAAATATACTGATTTCTTTGTCCAATAATAATAATAATAATGATAATAATAATAATAATAATAATAATAATAATAATAATTTTCAAAAAATAAGGTAGATTTCAACTATAAAGTTGTATGTAATAACCTTTAAACAGTATTTTGTCCTACCACTGGTAGAATCACATGTTGACAGGCAATCAGACAAAATGCTGTTTTGTGATCAAAAGTTAATCCACTCAAGTCATAACTGATTATTTCTTCCTCTAACTGATGTAAAGTTAATGACAATCTCTAAACAATCTAACCTTGATTCAGTTATGTAGCATGCCCAGCTCATACTGATTTCATTAAGGTGCATATCATTGGCCAAAAAAGTGTAAACAGAACTCAAATAAATGTTGATCACTGGTGTATACAGTCCATTTGTTACGGAGTTCACAGGTAATTAAGTATGATGCACTGACCCAAATCAATGTGCACAGGATGGAATTTCCATGCACCAGATATGGTTCAAATTTAAATTCGAAGCATCAAATGCCAAGTGTACATGTCTATTGAAAACCATGCAAACACTGCTGGTTTCAATACACGTGCACTTAGTCATGAATATTTTTTGTGAGTTTTGACCAAAAGGAGGGGTGTGCATATAGTAAGTTATATTGATAACAGTGATCACCAAAATCACGAAAGGCATTCAAACTGCTCAGCAACTCATTTTTTAAAAAAAACATTTTGAGTGACAAACAAATTATAGGTTCATGCTGTCCTTTGCATATTTTTGTCATGAAGTCACTAAATGACTCTAGTGTAACATGTTCAAGATTGTATAAATAATTCAGTAGACTAAAATTTCATCACCAAAGAATTTTAAGAAATGTATAATCAGTAACTAATCAATCTTTTATCTGCCTAAGTTTCAAATACAAAAAATAATTGCCCAGAAACCGAGGAAAATCATGAAACATTTAATAACTGGTAATGACTAAAGTTGAAAAGAAGCCAGATCAAAGGAAAAAAAAACAAAAATTCCAATCTTACGCCCTTTGTTTGGTACAGTAGTCATACTTTCAATATTTGTTTCTGGACCAAATTCATAGACTACTTAAAAATGTATAGTGTCCATCTGGATAAGGCATGTGCACATAATGTTACAGGATATGTAATCTCAATGCCATGAAATATTAGGTCTCACATACCTTGCTGCTTTCCCCCTTTAAGACTAAAATCCTAGCTAGCCATTACAGCAAGAAAATGTTGGTCACTATGACCTACTTTTCTGGGTGTAATTATTGGGTCCAAAATGAAAGAGAACATGTTTCATTACAGAACAAGGCTAAGAAAATCAGAAACAGAGCTAAATACAATAAAAGTTTATAAACGTACAAGGTAAATGGAGTCAGAATGGAGTTACGCTACTGGATATGCAAGTAAAAAGAGCTAAATACAAAATGAAACTAAAGCGGGCCCAAGACTACTCACAAGGCTGATGTTCACCTAATAGTCCATTGCAAACAGCTAATTATTATATTCGGCAAGGTCAGCATAAATAACAAGATCATATAATCAGATCCAGGATAATGCATCCATCCATCCTCATCAAGTTATGCACATACAGCTGGGTGTAGAACTCATCTGAGTTCATGATGATATAAACTACATGTATATAGCAAGCTTTGTCAAAATCAGTTCATAAATAAACCTTCATGTGCATTCATATGGTCAACAAATTAGTCCAGATCAACTCATTAATATACATGTACATGTATGCAGATTTGAGAAGTTATTGAATTTATCCACATTACTATGCATATGCTGAGTTTGTTAGGTTTTTCTTTACCTCATCCATGGTCTCATTTTGAGGACACAAATCGCTACTTAACACATTAACCCCTGGTGACGAGTTTACTGGGCAGGAGGTAGTAGCCTACTGTCGAGCTCTGTAGCGCCATGGTCATGTAAGATACACTAAAGTGGGTGGTATTATAGAAAGGTAGACAGATGTAGCTCTACAATGATACAAAATAATCTAAAAGTTCTAGCTGCACTAGAAAATACAAAGGGAAAAACCTTATTTTTTGGACCCAATTTTTTTCCACCCAAAATTCACCCGTGGTCGGAATCCAATTTTGTGTCTGGATTTTTCAACTTTTTGGTCTCAGATCTAAAGCAGACCAGTATGAACTGCAGTCATACAGATGAACCTTTGAAAAAAGTAGGATAAGATGGGCATTTGGAATAAAGAGTGGTCTCGATACTAAAATAATGGGTCCGTTAAGCAAAATAAATAAAAAATCCAACTTTTACCCTTCTGCTCATGTGCGAGCCAAATAGCCAATGAAAAATAATGTTTCGAACACAACCAGGCATTATGCTATTGGAAAATCACCTGAAAGTTGATTCCTTAAGATTTATTCAGAAATAGCTTTCAAAACGTGTTTCCTACTCGAATTTCAGGTGAAAGCGACAAAAACCTCCAGAGGTTAATGTGTTAAGCTTAGTGCATACACAAAGTCAGCCAAAATGTTTCCCACCTCAATCATATACACAGATTTCACTGGTTATCAAACTTGTATCTATGGTCTTGTTAATAATCATTAAGTATCAATAAAAACTTTTCAAACGTAATGGCTACAGAGAATCCGCACAAAAATTTTGATGTATGCATGACCGAGTGTATAAGGATTGCCGAGTCAAGCTAGAAGCTTGCTTTGAATAAGACTGGTGATACAAAACCTTGACTGATCATTTTCAGCATCACTGAAAGTGTGATACCTACATATGGCTTATCTGTGCACATGAGACAACTGTAGCAAATTTAAATTCTTGTATTTAATCAAAAAAATCTTAATTCTGGCTTGAAATACTTTTAGATTTTTTTTTTATCCCATTACATTTGTAATGCTATGATAAAGGTAATGGCATGCATGCAGTAACTAAAATTACCACTTGACAGACACTTAAGGAAACACTGATTATTGAGCAGCATCAAGGGTGTACCAAGATTAAGGACACATACCAGAACACTGAGGCCACTTCAATTAGCATTAAAAACAAGGTGTCCCTAGTTATAACTGGAATATCAATCAATGAATGCACTTTCAAATGTGAAATGAAATACCCTTAGGAAACTTTAATTGAATGGGCTTGTACACACAGGGCAATTATAAGCTTTCAAATTGTTTTTAGCCTTGCCACATGTTCTCTAGTGTGGCTTTTGTGCAATATTTAACAAGACTCATCATGGAAATACATTTCTAGGAATGTAAAAAATGGAAATCACAAAAACCATTATACCAGGAATTGTGATTCAAACCAATGACTTAATGTTAATATTCAAATATAACTCTAAAAGCATGCATTAATCGATATTGAATTACCGGGTAATGTGTTCTATGCTACAATGGCAATGATGGATTTGAAAACTCTTTTACATTCATGTACGATACATTTAATTTTAAATACAAAGAAACATTGATCACACTGTTTGCTGATAATTTTACACTAAAAATATGCTAACTTCAAAAGTAAGCCATCCTTACAAATATTGCAAATGAGTATCACTAATGAATAACATAAGGGACAGCTGACTTTAATTTATAAGATATAATTATTTGCTGACAGATCAGGTTCTCACCTGTTTGTTGTACATTTCCTTGACATGATATTGCCATTCATGTGCTGAAAATTTCATTAACAATTTAACAAATAACCAACATTATACATTGGCAGGTATCAGGATCTATGCTGCTCATGTATGGTTCTGTTCTTAATTGGTTGAGCTTGATACAAAAATGAAAAATGTCATCTAACTTTAACATCTTTGTCATGCATATCAACAAAAAGGATGCAAATTGCAGAGAATAAACTAACTGAAGAAAAAAAAATATTTTCAAATCTTATGAAATAGTGAAGAGTTAATGCAAATTAATCATTCAATGATGCAAACAAAAATTATCACAACAAGCAAAATTTCATGGTAGCTGCACAACACAGATTCATAATACTAACACATTTATCAATGTTACATGCAATCTGATTAGCTGAATGACAAAATTTGCTACAATTAAATCCATGATAAACTGCAATAAATTAAAAAAATTGTAAGAATGGAGATAATAGTTTTACTGTCAAGAGTATATGTTCTACTAATCTTTACAACATTATAAACACAATGACCATCCTATAAACCTTGTCACCTCAAAGAAATATGTATTTTAAAGTTAAGTGCTATTTCACTCGATAATGTAAAAAAAACAAAAAAACAAAAGGAGCATTGCACAAGCTGGGTATGCAGACAAGAATTATGTACAAAGGTGTGAAATACAGATGACTGAATAAGGGTAACATAACATGCCCATATGACTGTCATGGTAGGACATTAAAAAAAACATTGCAATAACTGCTCCCCCACCCCTAGGCTGTGGTTGATATGTATCAGTCAACAATGATTCTGATGGATGGCTGATCATCTTGGTGTGAATCATTGCATTAGACATGTAAAGCAACAGGATATAATTATGTATATCCTAATACTTATTCAACTCAGTAAAGCTTTAAACTTTTTAATGCAAAAATATTTTTACAATATAAATAATAAAAGTCCTTTCTGAATCACTGAAAATTTGTCAGAAAGAACCACATCATTCTTAAAAAGATACACTGAGTTGCAATCTGATTAAAATCAGATCTCCACTGTCTTACATGAAGATCTGACAGCAACTGCTTAGGGGTCATATTCTGGTGACCCATATTATTATCATAATTGCTAATTTTATCAGCCAATCAGATGAACTCTTATATCTTCGCATTTGGGAGACTGAGCAGTATAGCTGAAAAGCATCTATGTGTACCTATCAATCTGATGCACTTTCAAATTTCTGAAAGCTGCATTTCCATTGGCTAACTCAAAGGTCACCAAAATATGATCCCTAAGCAGTCTCTGTCAAATCTTCACTCAGGACAGTGGAGATATGATTTTAATTACGTTGGACTGAATTGGAGCATACTGTTTTCCCAAATCGGTTAATTAAAGACAGTCATACATACCTACTTTCCAGATGAAAAGGTAATTCTTGTTTGGAAGGAAATAATAATTCGTGCAGCAAGGTAGGAGAAATGACATTAAAAACATTTCAATTGGAAAATATGATGCATTTCCAAACCTGATATTTCAGCACACAGTTAGTACCAAGAATCAAGTGCAGACAATAATGAACATTCAACAATTTGTGTCTTAGGGATCAAAGTGCAACAATAAAAATGTTAGGCATTGCTTGAAGTTGCTCTTGCAAAGCAGTGATAAAACCACATGGATGATGCTCAACATCTTATAACTGACAGATAATCATGCTGAATTCATTCACTGGAAACACAAAAACAATATTACCATACCTAATTGTGATTCCAGTAGAAATGGTCTCATACCTGCAAGCATGATGGCTTCTCCATTAATAAATGTGGTACAGCATTAAGCAATTTAGTGGAAACAAAATGCAAACAATGTTATGTATGGCAAGTTCATCTTTATTAAAAAATTTAGATCTTTTTGGTTCAATACAACTAAACATGTGGCTTAATGTGATATACCCTAAATAACATTAAGCAATTTAACTGTATCTGGACTTCAGAAAGCCTGTAAAAAATGAAGTTCATATTCTTGTACATATGAAGCAGGTTTAATAGCATGCCAATGCAATACTTGTTGCTATATGGAACCATTTTAAAGTATCGTTCTAATAAGATAAATATAAAGTATTGCACACAAAAATAACTCTAAAAAATCTCCCATATAAACAAACATGAAGTAATATACAATATAAGTTAAAGGTAAGAGTTTAAAATTCTATAAAAGGTATATCAGACACACAAAAAGTAAAATCTCTAAAAGATATGGTCAAACTCGGTTGTTGTTGCTGCTGCCGTTATGTGGTTATACACCAATTTTCAGTATAAAACAGGCTATATATGGAGGCCAGTATAACTGGAAGAAGAACCTGGGAAAACTCAAGAAAGAACCATTGACCCATGACAAGCTACTAACAAGCTTTCACACATACCCACATTGGCTGAGACAAACACTCAAATCCACACAGAGGTGAACACTTTAGATGACTCAGCCACTGAAGGACCATGTCAAACTTTTTATTATAAACTGAATACCTTCAAACAGTATGAGATCTTTTCAGGTGGTACATCATTATCCAATTTCTTTACTGAGTTCACAAAAAAGAACTTCTGTCTCACAAGCTTTTAATAGCAAATATTTAAAACAAGAGTATGTCAAAAGGACTGACACCCTACTGTTGGAATAGAATTTCCTGCACTTCAAGATAAGACCATTTCTTTTTTAACTGCTGCATGCTGAAACCATTTCCAATATTCTTGAGTGATCAAATTATCAAATTAGTCATTGTGTGATATTGGATGTAAGATCCACATCATTTTCAGAATCAGACATTGTTCAAAGACTTTTGGTGAAAACCTAATGGCATCTATTCAAGATTTTAAATAATATCATTGTGGCAGGGCACCATTTCAAATATGATCATTGTGGCAGGGTACCATTTTCTTTGAGAACCTACTAGACTTCAAAGGAAGTCTGCTGGTGAAAACCTTTTTTTGGCTAGGACCTTCATTAGTGGAAAAGTAGTTAACAAAAGACTTACAAGATGGTCACCATGGTAGCCATACTGGATGTAACATCTGCATAATATTCATTCAGGACCATTTAGACACCATAAGTAGTCTTCTGGCTGAAAGCCCCTTGTAGCAATGAGTTTCTATTCATGAGCTCTAGTGACAAGAACGTGTTCAATGTGGCAACCATATCTGAGGTCATATCATCTACATTTAGGACTAACTAGATATCATAATTAGTAATATGATGAAAACCTCATTTCAATAGGATTTTCCAATGAGGAATAACAATAAGAAAATTTTCAAAATGGCTGCCGTTATGGCCATCATACTGGCACAATTTTTATTTAGGACCCAACAGACACTATAAAAAGTCTTCTGGTGAAAACCAACATCTATATGACTTTCCAGCAGGGAGGAGATGCTATAACATGATTTTAAAGATAGCTGCTATGATGGTTCTATTGGATGTCAGATTGGCATAATCTTCATTTAACACCAATTAGACATGGTAAGAAGTTGTCCGCTAAAAAATACATTTGATATAAATTTCCATTTAGGAGGTGTAGCATTAACAAGAATTTCAAGACAGCTGCCATGGCATGCCAAATTGTATGTCAGATGAGCACCATTTTTATTTAGGATTAACAAGACCATGGGAATAATGTGCGTGTAAAGTTTCATGGCAACCCTACAAGTAGGTTAAAAGAGTAGCAATAAGAAGCTTGTGCTAATGAATGGAAAGACGGCAACAGGTCATCCCTCAAGTTCTTCTGAGTCAAGTCAAAAACTAAACCCTGCACATAGGTATACAAATGTTATACACTACTGAAAATAACTTCTAGTTTTCTGCATCACATAATGCAACTTAAGTCTTTATGCTTGTTAAAAAAGCTTTGTAAATCATACAGCGAATCACATACCTTAGGTTAACATAACAAGGGGATTAGAAATTCAACACCTAGCCACCCAACATGATAAAATCCCTATTGATAAGCAAATGAGGTTCACAGTAGGCCCACTACCTAATGAGAGAGAAACTCATTCACGACACATAATTTGAAAACCAAAGTGCTCCAATCCTATTATTTATATAAGAAACTAAAGCATATTTTTTATTGGCAAAAGCTTTTGTATACATAATTTACTTGAACTTTTAAACAAATGTTCACAGAAGGAGTGCTAAAAGATGAATATTGAACTTATATCCAAAACCTGCACCATGGATTTTCATAAACCATTTTTCATAATTAGTATACAATATACATGATTAATCACCAGTCGTAAGGCTACAATATTTACTTAAATGTCTAAGCATGTGTATATATGGTACATAATAATCTAAATGATGCCACTTAACTGATCCAATCTGAAACTCAAGTTTTGTCCCCAGCTGGCATGTAGGACTTAAAGATGACTTCAATTTATATATCAGCCATTGACAATTTGTATGTTGTATCTCTTCAACTTACAATCATTTCATTTGCTGTATATCTGTGATTCATATTGAAAACAACAATTACATATGCAATCATTACATACTGGTAAATTTGATGAATTTTCTACTCAGAACAATGTCTGCCTTTCTCCCTATCCATCTAATGTAGGATCACCTGATAATGGTAGGCCCAATAAATGTTTTCCATTTCACTCCATAAGTTTAACAAATCTGACACCTAGAGGCCATCCATTTAGTATATATGCATGGAGGGCAGTAACCCAAATGCATATGCTTGCATATGGTGGGGGGGGGGGTCTACTGATAATGTATGTATGCATAGGAAAAGGGGTGGAGGTGTGAAACCTATATAATAATTTGTCTAATACGTAACCTTGTTCGACTTCAGTCAGTGTCTGAATTTTAGCAGACACCAGACAAACCTTTTAAAGCTATGCAGCTTATTTCTTTGATGCAGCCAGACATTCAACGTCGGTGGACTATCTGTTTTATTAAACATGTTAATATTATTAATCCTTGATCGTTTCTGTGTAAATTAAATATAGGCTGTTCCATAGAATCTGGTTGTGGCGGTGATGCATCAAGCGTACACACGCAGGTGAGGGGTGTCAAAAAGTATGCATGTGAACATGGAAGGGGTCAAGCTTTGCCAGATTTTTGCGTGCGCACTAAATAGATCACCCCTTACCTGAGTGTTGTTTTCATTTTTATTACAGCCTTGAGAATTTAAAGTTGTTAACATCACTTTTAGGTTAGATCTCATGAAATATTTAACACTGTCAGCTGCTTCTTTTTCTTCAGGCCATTTTTACTCCAGGCATAAAAAATGTCTCCATTTTTCCTTGTGTTGAATGGTCACATAGGAACACAATATCTGCTGCACCATTACTTTGTAGCAATATTACTGCAATGCAATGTGAATCGCTGCAATGGCTTGAAAATACAATGGTACATCTCCATGTTCTTTGAAGGTAAAAAATATTTCATTTACCAGTTTTAATACTTCAAAAATAAAAATCAACTTTTAGCTTGAGAAGCTAAAAGAGATTTTGAGAAACGTTATTTCTGACAATTTAATATATTTTTTTTAAAAACACTTTAAAATGAAGGGAAAACATGTTTTGGTATGGATATCAGCAAACTGTTGTCTTAATTTCAAATAAAATTGGTAGAAAATTTAAATGTAGCTTTCCTGCAGAACACTCAGGATCCGAAATTTTAATTAATTTTTTTAGTGATCACCATAATAACATTTCTGCTGATCATGTCTAAATTTAAATGATATGTGCATTTTTGTCAAGTTAAGCTTGCATATACTGCTTTGATAACCTGCACTTATATTAACTTGATGCACGGAAAAACAGTGGCCATTTCAGCCACAATCATTCATTGTCTCTCATCAAAGAAGCATCTTGCCAATTACTCAGTAAATACAATAAACAGATCAGCTATCCATTCAGTGAAATGCCACCCAGGTTTTATTCCATACATCCAACACAAGACCAAATGTTAACTTACAATGAAATCCAGTGATAATTTTTACAGATCCAATTGATTTGTAAGAGCTTAACATTAATTCCATGCCCTGTCTGTTAAAACTAACTGTATGCATTGGTTTCTAGTCATGGGGCACATACACCCATGGAGTGCTTGTTGCTTATCTTACTGCTCAATGGACCACTGGAAACCTCATTTGCATATCAGAAGATAATGAGTGACAGCTGGCAGTTTTCTGTAGTTTCCAATATCTGTGTTACATACAGTACCTACCCATACTAAATCAAAGTTCAAGAAACTTACTTTGTCACAGAATTGGAAGGATAATTTTTATTCCTTTTAAGCCAGCAATGACTCAGCAATAATGTCAACAATACTTCTGTTATTTCTGAGCAAGATGATAATGAAACATTTTGTACTGAGTGGTCATTAGAAATGTAAAAGAGAATTAGTGTGAGCTGTTTGAGCTAAGCTTCCCCCACCCCTTTCAACAATGGATTGATGACAGAATCCGAAACCTATGATGGAATGTCCTATTACTATGTTAATACTTAGAAAACATATCCAAAACTAAATCTTTTTTGTGCAAGACTTCATCTGAACAATGGAAAATTTCAAAACTGCATCAAATCAAATGTGGTTTTGATGCAGGAAAAGGTGGCCTCCATAAATGTTTATATGAATGATGTCAGCACTTCTTGACAATGCTCAAATAACAGGGTAATAGTACATCGTAGTACACAAGTGGGTGCATCTTTTTACTTGAATATCTCAAATATATTCAAACACACCATTTAGAATATTAAAAGTATGCTACTTTTTTGTGAAATTGGTGTAGTTACAAAAATAAATTTATATTTTGTGAACCATTATTTATATTAATAATAATCTGTTACTGTCAGTTTTCTTTTTCTGAATGTCATGATGGGTGTTGGTGGCAAATGTAATCTTGTTTAAGGGTGTTGGTGGCAAATGTAATCTGGTTTAAACCTGCACCTGAATTCATGTTAACCGATATCACTGTCACGTTGTGGAAAAATATGCAGATGCCTCATGTATACATATATCTTCTTTAGCTAATTTGTCTAAGTTTCTTTGTTAGACCATAGTTAAGAACTCTGTGTGCATAGCTAGGATGTTTGTTGCAAATCGCCACTAACATAAAAAAAATTCAGACTGTGGGAAAATGAGAACCAGAGAGTGACCAGCAAGTGTTAAATTAATCAGGGCAATTTCAAAGAGACCAGACAGTATGCAATCAAAACTGATTCAAATTTAGGGTGGATTCTATGCAAGCAAGCCATTATGTTTGAACTAAACTTGACTAAAAGAAAGAAAAACAAACAATCACAATGTGCTTAAGATGTCAATATTGTTCAACCCAATTAAAGATTTTATCATTGTCAGTTATTATTATAAACTAATAAAACTCCACATATCCTTTACACCTTTTTACATTTCCAACCACCCTCAAAAAGATAAACATTTATTAAAAAATGTCACCCTTCCATTTTAATCTTACAAATACCACTTAGTTTAAACCATATTTATTTGAGAAACTTTGTCAAATACAATTACAAAATATGATTTGGGGGATTAAGTAGAAAGCATAAGCTTATTAGCAATGTATCCCTATATATACCATTTATAGAAATAAAGTATGTCCATTCCATTTGGAATTAGCTGTCACATGCAGGTCTCTCTGGGTCCTATGCATAATGATCAAATAAATAAGCATGAAATTGTTTTTCCCTGTGATACGTCCCCATAATACTTCACATTTTCATGCTTTGCCTTTTTGATATTCTGGTCAGCCTTGGACAATCTGAACAATAGCTAATGGGTAAAGTAAAAAGACATGAAACCAGTGTGACTAATAACAGTTAATCCTTATTGCAATTATCATGCCATTAAAAGAAACTCAAAAACTGGTCTTTTAAAGGTATGCATAATAAGTAATAATAAATAGCGCCCATTTGCGGGACACTAGCCCTGTGGCAACAACTTCTGCGCAAAAAAGACTGGCCTTCAACATTTTGGTAGCTCTTATAACTTATAAGCAAATAAGGTTTTACTTACTTTTCATCCATGACTTCTGGATATCACTGCCTTAGATCTTGTAACCCAGTTTTGATGCACTGGGAGCCATCGCTGCAAGCGGACCAGTTGGGGCAAGTTGCCAAATTTGTTTTTGCTTTCAACGCGTACACCGATTGGGCTGAGGCAAACAGATGTACCAAAAGACAGTATAACGGTTATAATACTCTACTAGCGTTTGGTATTTCAGCGAACTTTCTTTTACTCGAATTTCCAGATACGTATCGTAAATCAAGGGTTTTGACCTCGCATCTGTCATCCCGAAATGGCATTACAACGAATGACGATTTTATGAAAACTATCTTCTGGATTAGGCATTTAAAATATTTGGAACTGAGATCAAACATGCATCGTATACATAACTATAGTTCCCTCCAAGAGTGTTCTTGACGTATGTGAGTCATTCATTAGTCGATAAAATTATGATAATCAGCGTCAATAGATTGAATATGTCTACACGCAGACGCCACAACGACCAATACGACCTCCAAATTTAAAGAACTCCTTTCCTAAAACACAATTAGGAAGTGATCATGAGCAAGTACCTGTTTGTAAACACGGAAAATTATAACCAGAAAATGGTTTAAATTTCTTTTCTTTTTTTTTAAAGACGATAGCAGCGTGAAGTTTCATACCGGTCTAATCAACATATGTTAACAGGAAGCAAATCAGCTTGGTATATGAAAACATGTCTAAACGACACAAATCGCATGAATCCTCTAGCAAACGTGTTTATAATTTGCAGGATAAAAGAAGACGCGGAGAAGAGACAGAAAAGAAACTAATGTGTGTGTGTGTGTGTGTGTGTGTGTGAGAGAGAGAGAGAGACAGAGAGAGAGAGAGAGAGAGGCAGGCATATAGATAAACAGATGGTTGAAGTGTGAAATATTGCATACAAATTAAAGAGGTTAATAACATATTACAACACAGAAACCATTATGATTTGCTGCAGGTAAATGTCAGAAGTTGAGATTGTTGTGCATGTTTTAATAATGTTCATTGATTCTTATTCCACAATATATTTCAATGGTTATGTATGACAAAAATGTAAAACCCTGTTCCTGTCTCTTATTATAGTTCAAACTTCACAAGTTCCGGTTTCTTCTGACAACTGAGTTTAGCGTCTACGGCGCACAGTGATTGTAATTAGGACATTTTAAGTCCCCGATGAGCGTAACGCGATAGTATTACAAGCTTAAAACGAGCAGAAAATGTTGGAGAATTAAGCGAAGAAGATTAATTTGCAAAAATAACATGCGCTGAAATGACTATCTTATACGCAATAAATCATTTGCTAAATTTATAATCAGTGAATATGTCGATTTTATTGTATTCGCGAAATTTTAATGCCGCTAAAATAGCGTGATTAATAGTAATAGAAGCAAAAGGAAAGCACCACCCTTGAAGACAAAAAGCCTGGTATATTGAATGGAAAATAGAGTCACAAAAACAGACATTTCTACATATTTACTCAAGGGACGCGTTTAGATATCAAGAAAAGCTAGCGAATATAAATAGATCCCATGAAAATAAGTAAGAACAACTTACTGGACTGCTACTAACTTTGTTAACAAGATACATAAAGCGATTCGGACGATCATAATACACGATGTATCAATATCTCTGTCATATTAGTGCGGTAACAATTCAAATGACACTGTCTGGATTTTGTTTTCAGCCTGTGCAACGAACGATGTTTGATTCCTCTAAAGTTATTTCGCTACAAAGAATTACAAAATAGAAGATCGAACATAGGTTTGGATGAACATATACATGACCAGACCGGGAATACTGTCTTCTGCATGAAGAGAACGTGAAACGATATTTGTCCTAACCACACCTTAGAAATTTCTGTTACATTTTATCTAGTCATTAAATCGTGTATTCAGTAAAAATCTATATGTGAATGAATTTTCTGCTAAAGTTCCCATTGAACATTACCTGTCTTGAAAGTCATGCAAAAACACGCACGCCCGCGCGCACACATATAAGTACTATATACGTCACATTTTAGGAATTTTTCAAGCACAAAATTGCCTTAAGTTATCTTCCTACCCAAGACTTGACCTTCTCTCTATGCTTGCCGTTTTTCGGGGTGGGGTGTGTTTCTATATACATTTGATCTATCTATCGTGATCACTTTACTTCTTGATCTCTCCATCATCTACGTAAGTGTCTGTCTACATGTCTTCTGTCCATCCCAGTTACTATATACACAATTTTATGAAGAAAAAAAGTGACGTAGCGGTATTTAGTCATAATTTCTTGAAGTACACTGTTGTAATACATTATATTTTCACAAAATTTTCGTATCTATCCTAACACTTTATAAATGAGCATATATTGCTACGAAGGATGTTGAAAAACTGTAAAAGATGTCGAAATTTGATTGCGTATTGCTTAATTTAACGTTGATGATTATAATTTTTTTTATACAATAAAATCGGCTCGGAAATCTATATTATATAATTTAACAATTCAAATTACAATTTATTTTATTTTTATTTTTGTGATTAAAATTAATATCTTAAAAAAAAGAATATTGATAACTATGATATGTTTTCTGACATTACATAGATGTTTTCCTAGGATAAAAAAGATTATATAAAATGCAAAGAAAAATATCCGTCTCTCATTATTTGGTGTAGCGTTTATTCCTTTGTATGTGGTACACACGCGATAAGGGTTATTATGCAGCGGACAAAGGGAGGTAATTCTTACATTTCGCAATATTCTTGTTAGGTGTTACCACTTTTAATTGTATATTTCTTACGGCAACGTAAATGTTTCGATATGGTCTCAGTCATTGAGTCCAAAAGATTTACTTACTGTACATCCCATTTTCTATGGTTAAATCAATCATTAGACGCAAAAATAGTACTGCATTATTTTCATACCCGTATAACAATGTTTGCGATGCTTGGGGCAAGCCTTGCGACACACTATTAAATATTCTTTAAAAGCATTCTGTTAAATATTGTTAAAACACATTCTATTGAATAATGTTTAAAAGCCTTTTTTTGATTATTGTTAAAAGGCATTCTATTGAATTATGTTAATACACATTTTACTGAATAATTTTTAAAGGCATTCTATTGAATATTGTTAACATGCATTATGTTGAACATTATTAAAACATATTCTATTGAATATTGTTATAGCATATCCTATTGAATATTATTAAAGGACATTATTTCATTGAACATTTTTTAAAGGCCATTCTACTGAATATTGTTACATCACATACTATTTGAATATTATTGAAGGTCATTCTATTGCACAGTGTCAAAGGACACTCATAAAAAGACATGCATTGACTCTTCATGCCACTAGATATCTGTATTTTAAATTCTGTTAAGCTTTATTGATTTTTCAACATAATGCGAAATGAAATCAAGCATTCCGGGAACAAATAATGGGTAAGCTAATTTGTCAGCTGTCTCATCTGTATTCTTTACCTCTTACATTTTCGGTCATATATGTTGCAGCACGGATCCTACGTGTAAATGGAAACAAAATTCCCTGAATTTTTGGTGACTTTTCCATGACTATATAGTTTGCCTCACCACACTTTTCTTTTAAAAAATAAAACACTTTTTATTTAACCAGTTCTTTTTTAATGATTTAGGATGGTTTAAAATGTGACACTCTAAATGTATACATAAATAGAAAGCAAAATCCTGATTATTATGTAATTAATTAATTAATAGCAATATCCCCTTGATCAAGCTGTCATAAATAGAATATATCAAGAAATGTTACATCTTTAATCTCCACCCGACCCTAAGAAGAGAAAAGTTGATTATTAATTAGACAATGGACGCAAACTAAGCTGATATAAAAATAAAAATAATCTTTATTCTCAAGGCTAAGCTACATTTGAATGAAATACAATTATTTGCATCGAAGCTATATAGGGCTCTAACACTGTAATATGATTCCGAGAGGTTATCTACATACTAGTACCACACACCCAGCTGAAATACGGGTACTGGTACCATATACTTTACCATACACCCAGCTGAAATACGGCTAATAGTAGCATATAACCGGGTGAAATACAAATCATTTTACCATACACCCATCTGAAATACGGATACTAGTACAAAACACCCAACTGAAATACGGATACTAGAACCAAACACCCAGCTGAAGTACAAATACTAGTAACATACACCCAGCCGAAGTAAAGATACTAGTAACGTACACCCAGCTGAAACAGAAAACTACCAAGAGCAAACTTTCATTAAAAAACATAGTCAAGAACAACTTATCACTAATTATTTGACAAACCACTCATTTTTTCATTCATTAGGTGTCAACCATCGTCATTAGATACACAGTAGTATGATTCTGTCTAAGAACAGATAATGACTAATTCAGTGAAAATAACCAAAGACTAAAAGAGCTATTCAAACACAGTTTGCACTACGGCAAATGTGGCAGTACACTGCACGTTTTCTCGCGATTGTCGATATGAAAAGTTTCCTGTATGAGGTTAACAAATTCACCGATTTTTTTTACTAAGATTTACATTTTCCATAGTCTCATAAATTCCTTGACTGATGAAAACCGAAATTTGTCTGGCTTTTCCCTGACCTGTATTGCCCCTGTCTGTGTAAATGAATCCTGTGTCTGGCAACGGCTGCGTGGGCAGGTAGAGGCTGAAAGAGGATGGGTGTTAAAGAAAGTTTATCCAACAAAAAAAAAAATCGTGATGTTTTATTAAATATATTGTCGTTAAATGAGAGCAAGTTGTGGTCAATGCTTCATTTTGTAACGTTGATGAGCTAATAATTGTCCAAATGAGATTTACGAGATGGGAGACATATCAGCGGTAATTTATGTATATAAACATTTATAAATTCACTACTTACTGATACAACTTGTATGAAAAATGCTTTTATGGTATTAAAACTAATTATCCCCGCCCACAAAACCCTAAAAACATAATTTTTTAAAATAAATTCCTGCCCCCTACCCTAGAGAAAGCCGCTAAATTGATGTTGTCTATGCTTCGCATTATGCAGAAAAGATCACATGTGATGTAACGCTTCATACACTCTTGCCAAATAGTTATTCACGTATTTATTGTTAAATGAGCAATAAAATGAAGGTGGGGGCGTATTCGCTAAAATATTTCGCTAGAAAAAAATATCCTGAAACATAAAGAACGTATCATTTAGGCGAAACATAATTAAAAATCGTTTTGATACATTTAATGATGAAACCATGACGGGATAACAAGCCCAACAACGACGACAACAACAACAACAACAACAATAATAATATAATAATAAATTTAATAATAATAATAATAATAATAATAATAATAACAAATTTTAATAATAATATGAATAATAAATTTTAATAATAATAATAATAATAATAATAATAATAATGATAATAAAGAGAAGAAGACAAACTGAGCTCGAAAATATTTTATCTAAAAATTAGAAATCCGCAATATGAAATTACACACAAATTATAAAGAAAATGGATACACATCTATAAAGTCTTTCTTCAATGTATTATTCCAAATTATTCCAAAATCTATCTTTCAAAAACTATGTTAGTATCTGAAAATTACACAGGACAACTTCATACTTTGTATACTTGATAAACAGGTTAAAATTGATCAAAACCTCAATATACCATACTTTATCAATATTGATAAGTCTGGTAAAGAAAAGTACATTTTCTTATGCTAGTCAAAATTCTAGTTTCAATATTTTCCTCTTGCTTGTCAGTCCGTTGGTTATATTTTCGTATGTCATCCATCCATCCAATTATAATCCACACTGTCGTTTTCGAGCTAAAGCTAGAAACCTATTTAAGATATCTCGGTGAAATTAGGTACACATATTAAAATATTGTTGTAGATGTGTCATAATGTTTAGGTTCAATATTTTGAACTTATTCGTCACATTGTCTGTTGATCCATTCACCGCCCGTCATACTAATCGTTTTTCTGAGTTTAACGTTCAAGGTTAGTACTCTTACACTTTGTGCACTATGTGGTTGGAAGATTCTTTGCACATAGATATAATAGTGCCCAAAACAACCAAATCTTAACCTTACTCCTCGAAAACATATTTATTCATATATTCCACCTTATTATTAGTTCATTAAAACTGTATTTGATAATATAATATAATATAATATTTGATTTTGTCGAATTTGTAGTTATTGAAAGATGACAAATTCTATATTTGATTCAAGACGCGATTGATATAGACGTTAAACGTTTTGGTAGAGGATTTCATCATCATATTTTATACGTTTTGTAAGAAAGTTATGAATCATAAAGGGTTGATTTGAAGAGATAAAAAAAAAATGCAAATGCCAGTACACGGTGGACATTTTTGTTTACGCCTTTCATCTATGAGACGGTATTTTAATTTATTGTTGAGTATTTTCAGATATTCTTAATATAACAAATATAATCCAAAGGTGTGGAAAATTCTTCTTAAAGAACGCTTCTGTATTTAATAAAAAATAAAACCCTTAAACAAGAAGAATTTGCTGTGTCAGCGTATCCTTAACGAGGTCATGTTACGTATGGTTTTAAAGGAATCAGATGGTATGAGAACTTCACGAGCTAAATGTATTTTCATTGTAACGTTACATTATGGAAGAATAAAATCAGCGTCAGTCACTTATTAACACGATAAGGAGTGGAATTTCATTGAGATTTCGGATTTTCATTTCTTTTTCTTTTAACGAACGAAGGTAATAATTGAGCTTGTAATTGCGATTCTGTTGTATCAAGTTATAAAGGTGTCTTTAAATGTCTCTATTCCTGTTCCCCCACCCCCCGGTTTCATAGATTTTCGTATCATATTGTTAATACATCGAACTGCGACCATGATTTATGAATTTATTTGTGTTCATCTCCTTCTGATTTATATGACATTTAGTAAAAGAGTGGATAAAAAAAAAACCTTTGGGATGTACAAATTGTTCCGTGCATACCATAGCTTCCATGACGAATTGTTGAAGCCCCAATGCAGTAGCAATTTTAAATTTTTTTTTTTATGTTTGGAGCCATAAATACAGTTTTGTCAATGACAGACTTTTGGAAATTAAAACATTTGCTATACACATAAGAGTAGTTAATGGGGATACCAGACGTACAATGGGAATTAGCATTACAGACCCCCCTGGGTCAATATACGTACAAGGGAAATTTAACATGGCGAAAAATCGTGGGTCAATATACGTACAAGGGGAATTTAACATGGCGAAAAATCGTGGGTCAATATACGTACAAGGGGAATTTAACATGGGAATAAATCGTGGGTCAATATACGTACAAGGGGAATTTAACATGGGATTTTTTTTTTTGTTAAATATGGGATTTTTTTTTTAAAAAAAATTTAAAAAAGGGGTAGGCAATTGAAAAGTCATTCTCTTTTCGAGAAATATGGCTGGCCCTGAAAAGGGCCTTTGGGTTTATGTTAATGTATCCATTAACATAAAGGGCACCGCATTGGTCTTCTTCTTGTCCTTAGGCTGCGTCTCACTGTTGGCCCGTAAATCAGCACTCTTTTGAGGCATCCTTGTCTTTCTACGTAGATCCTACGTATCCACAGACTGGTGTTTGTCCTGTGGACAACGGTCCACTTGGATCGGACATACATGAGCATGTCCGTCCTGAACATCATGGAAGACACAAGCGTAGAAGATTGCACATCGGTCCACATCTTGAAGCGACGAGAACAGGTGAATCAATGCAGTGAACTGCGCTTATTTATAGGTAGAGGAAGGATTGAAACGGATTGAGTTCATTCACCAATCCGAACACGCGTTAAAAAATTCATTCAGCCCGCATCCAATCCGAAGAGAGTAGTCTGTGACGTCACGTGGTCTATATAGATTCGCTAGCGCTTGTGTACAGTCAATCTATGCGACAGTGATTCAACATGACGGAAACTCAGAAAACGATCCATTGGGGTGCACCAGCAGGGGACACCGCCCAAGGGAACCCGGACTTACTTTCAGAAGAGGTGAATTGGGATTTTGTGGATTTTCTCTCCTCGCAAGAATTTGTTCCGGAACATTCGTTACCTTCTTCATTACCGCAAGTGGAGAATTTTAGACAGAGACAGAAAGAAGAATTGGAGAAATTTATACAACGACAAAAGGAAGCGGAACAAGCTTTTCTCCTACAGCAGCAAGAAGAAGAGGTAAGAAAAAAACAACAGCAACAACAGCAAGACGAAGCAGCAGCAAAGAAACAAGAGGGTGAAAATCAAACGGTCACGGTACTGTTGGACATTATAGCGGAGTCAAGAAGTCTGAAACAAATGTATCAGACTTCTTTATTACGACCGAAGAGAATACGACCTTCCCGAGCTAAACACGTTAACCCTGTGACTAAGCCTACCGTACCACCCTTAGTGATTTCAACCCAATCATCAACATTACGCAGTCCAGAAGTAGGCCTTGGCCGTGGCAAAGGCTTAAGGCAGTTAAAGTTGATTGCTTAAATTCACCCCTGCACCGAAATAAAAAGGCCCTTTTCAGGGCCACCCACATTTCTCGAAAAGAGATAGCATTTCAATTTGCCAATCACTCAAAAAAACAAAAAAAAAAAACAACCCCATTTTACCCCGTATAGTACGTGTCTTTGTATGAGTGCGTAAGTGTACGTTCTTATTTTAAAATCAAAACTCAAAGACACTTACCTTATATCATTAATTTATTCTTTTATGAATATTTACAATCCAATTCACAATTCACAACAGAACACTTTAATAAAAAGTTCATAGACTTCTTCTTTCTCCTTGTTTAGTCTCTCTGTTTTTTAAATTTCTTCACCGTCACACTCTTTTCCTCTTCTTCCTCCTCGCTTTCTTCCCTTCTTCTTTTCTTCTCCTGTTTCTTTTTCTTCACCTGTCTGCTTTCTTCCTCTGAAAAATCCCTCTCTTCTTCCGATGAATCCCTCTCTTCTTCTGAAGAATTCCTTTTTTCTTCTGACTCCTCTTGTTTCTTTTTTGGGCAATCTGGAGACCAATGTCCTTTTTCTTTGCAATAATAACAGGTATCTTGACTTTTGTCTTTTTTAGCCCCTGTTTTTGTTCTTTTTGGACGGTCTGGACACTCTGAAGACCAATGCCCTTTCTTCTGACAGATATAGCAAGTATCTTGACTTTTATCTCGAAAGGAAGAAGAGTAGTCCGTCGGCTGGTCTAAAGAGAATTTTCTAATGACCCCTCGCAAAGCTCTGACGAAACGTTCGATTTGGTTAGTCTCTTCCATCGTTGTGCTCGGCTTGAGAGTGAAATGAATAGTGAAACGACAAGACACACACCCTTTTATATACGCTGGTCTGCCATGACTATAAATTAGTGTATGGTGTTTAAACTTGAGTCATTTGACGTTTTGCACTCAAGATGAAACGATCCTTTTCATTCGAGAAGAAAGAAGAAGAAGAAAGTAAGAGGCAGAAACGTGATCTATCGCCTCGTACCAGGGCTGAAATTTTGGCACAAATTCATGCCAGTGATTTTGAAGAGGACATGAGTGAACCAGAATCCGAACCCTCTAAACCAAGTTCACCACCCTTAGTCAACCCTGACAAATACTATTCCATTCGAGAGACGGAAAAGCGCTCCTCTAGAAAATTTAGAACCACGGCTTACAAATACACAGTGAAGTTTAAAGATTTCAAGGCTGAAGTACCCTTAGAGAAAGCAGAAGTGTTTATCACTGGAGTGTGGGATTCTTTGCTCACTGCACTCAAGCGACAATGTCAACCCAAAGAAGACGATCGCTTGAGACTTTCCATACAACACGACGGTTTGAAATCCCCTGTTTGGATCGAGTTTAGCACCCCTGCAGAATTGACCGCTTCCAAAGTCATGGACAAGATTCAACACGTGCAACAATCTAATGACAAGTTTGACATCACCGATGGAAAAGCCACATTGGACATGACCCACGTCTATCCTCCTCAAGGGACCGGACGCAAAAAGGTCTTATTGGTGAACGAGCTTCGCAGCATTAAGCGTAGCCTTGTCCAAATTCACAATCCTCATGACCAGATGTGTTTAGCCCGTGCCATCGTGGTGGGACGAACCTATGCCAACAAGAACGACACGGTAGAATGGAAAAGAACCTGGAACACTATTCAACGTTCCTATCGAGCCAAACAACGAAACGAAGCAGAACTCCTGTTGCAACAAGCTGGCCTGTCCAAAGACACACCCTGTGGCATTCCTGAGATGCAAAAATTGCAAGATGTCATAGCTCCACGCTACACCTTGAAAGTGCACCCTCAAGAAGTGCGTGGGCCTCTGTTGTTTCGAGGCCAAGATTTTAAGGACGGAAAATACATTCATGTTTATTATCACGATGACCATTTCGATACCATTACCACCATCACCGGATTCCTGGGATACGGTTATTATTGTGAGAAATGTGATTATGGTTATAACAATCGAGAGCAACACAAGCATTGTGGAATGAAATGTCCAGGATGTTTGGCCTCTCCACCCTGTCTGAGCGAAGAACCAGTGCCTTGTTCAACTTGTCTGCGCACGTTTGTCAGCCCTACCTGTTACCAACAACATTTGAAAACACAAGGTTCACAGAAGAAATGTGCTTGTCAACTCCTGAAATTGTGCCCTACCTGTGGACAAGGCCTACGTACCAATAGTACCAAGGCACACGTATGTCGAGGAAAGAAAAAATGTCACATTTGTCACCACATCGTGGACTTGGAACATCAATGTTACGTGCAAAAATACCAACCCCCACCAAAGAAAGAGGACGGTCACAAGAAGAAAGGCAATTTCATCTTTTTCGATTTCGAATGCATGCAAGAGACCGGCATTCACATCCCTAATTTCTGCGTGGCTCATCGAGCGTGCGAGAAGTGCATTCAAGAACCTATCTTCAGTCATTGCCCTCACTGCAGCAAGATTCCTGGAGGACGTGAAAAAATCTTTCGGGGACCGAACACGTTAGCCGATTTTGCCCAATGGGTCTTAGACCCCATCGACAAGACGTGGAGCCAAGAGGACATCGAACGTTACGGAGATTGTCATCGACATGCCACGGTGATGGCTCACAATTTCTCCGGATACGATGGACAGTTTCTTTTGAGGTATTATACGGAACAAGGCACCGAGCGTCCTAAAGTGACTTTGAACGGAGCCAAAATCATTTTCATGCAAGTGGGACAAATGCAGTTTAAAGATTCGATGAGTTACTTGGCCATGCCTTTGAGTCGAATGCCTAAAACGTTTGGAATGACAGAAATGGCTAAAGGTTATTTTCCTCACTTTTTCAATACGGAAGCCAATCAACACGCCGTTCTACCCCATTTGCATGAGGCTCACTATTACGACCCCGACAACATGCGTACCGAACAACGAGAAGCTTTCTACGCTTGGTACCAGGCTCACGCCTCGGACCCTTTCGACTTTCAGGAAGAAATGCTAAAGTATTGTCGTTCCGACGTGGACATTTTACGACGTTGCTGTGGAAAATTTCGAGAACTGTTCATGGAACACGGAGGGGTCGATCCTTTGAAAGAAGCTTGCACCATTGCCAAAGCGTGTTCCTTAGTGTATTGACAACGATTCATGCCTGAAAACACCGTGGCTGTCATCAGTCCTCAAACGACCCACTTTGTCAAACGTCAATACTCGGTCAAAGCCCTACGTTGGTTACATTACTTGTGCGACAAGGAAGACAAGTGGATTCAGCATGCCCGCAACGGAGAGGGCGAAAAGACAATCGGAACGTATTCGGTCGATGGCTGAGACTTAGAAAACCCCAAGATCGTGTACGAGTTTAACGGTTGCTTATTTCACGGATGTCCCGTCTGTTACCCTGACCGTGACACTAAAAATCAGTTTTTACAACGGACCATGGAAGACCTGTACCAGGACACTTGTCAGCGACGCCTAAAGTTAGAACAGGAAGGATACCAAGTGGTGGAAATGTGGGAACACGAGTACGATCACCGCATGAAAACCGATCCCGAGTTTAAACGCCTCGTGGAAAGTTACCAGTTCATGGACCCGCTGAACCCGAGGGATAGTTTGTACGGAGGAAGGACCAATGCCACCTGTTTGCTGTACCAAGCCGACGAAGAGAAAGGAGAAGAAATCAAATACTTGGACGTGTGTTCGCTGTATCCCTACGTGTGCAAATATTGTCGCTTTCCTGCAGGGCACCCGCAATTGTTAACGGAACACATCGACCTGAAAAACATTCGACAATACGAAGGCTTGATCAAGTGTAAAGTTTTGCCTCCCACCAACCTATACCATCCCGTCTTACCTCACCATTGTCAAGGCAAACTGATGTTTCCCTTGTGCCGTACTTGTGCCGAAACGTGCAACCAAGACCAACCTTGCCATCACAGCCAGGAAGAACGTGCCTTGACGGGAACCTGGGTCAGCGTAGAATTGTTCAAAGCTCTGGACATGGGATACCAACTGTTAGAAGTGTACGAAATTTGCCACTTTCCCAGGACACAACAGTACCACAAGGTTGACCCTACTCAGAAAGGCATTTTCGCCGACTACGTGGATGCCTTTTTGAAACTGAAACAAGAAGCCAGCGGCTATCCTTCCTGGTGTCACACTCCCGAAGACCAAATAAAATTCAAAGAGAAATAGTATGAACAAGAAGGCATCACTTTAGACCACATCGAGAAAAACGAAGGCAGGCGATCGTTTGCCAAAGTGATGTTAAATTGCTTGTGGGGAAAGATGGCACAACGACCGTGTTTACCCAAGACGGAATATTTGACAGAACCTTCCCGCTACTTCCAGATGATTCACGACAAAACCAAATACATGAAACACGTGGACGTCGTTCGCGAGGATTTGATCTTGGTCAATTACGAAGAAGATCTGGACTTTGTACAAGACGACCCTTTTGGAAATGTCATCATTGCGGATTACGTGACAGCTCATGCTCGCTTAAAATTGTACGAAGCTTTAGAACTGTTAGGGGAACGCGTCCTGTACTTTGACACGGACAGTTGCATTTACATCCATCACCCGATTCAACATCACCCTGACATCGAAGGAGACCGTTTAGGAGCCTGGACAGACGAGCATCCCGACGACAAGATTCTAAGTTTCGTCAGTGGCGGTCCCAAAAATTACGGCTACGAATACCGTGACAAACAAGGAGAAGTGCACACGACGTGCAAAGTGAAAGGACTGACTCTGAATCATCGTACCAGTCGAGTGGTCAACTTTGGGGTATTGAAAGAAGCCTTGCAATCGGGAGAGGATGGAAACTTTAAAGTGACCACTTACCAACCGAACAAAATTGTACGTTTACCCACTCACCACATCGTCAGTCGGCCCTTGGAAAAAGTCTATCAAATCGTGTACCAGAAGCGAGTGAGACTTCCCAATCATTTCACCTTACCGTATGGACACGTCGGTATTGGTCTGTATATAAAAAGGAACTCTAGGCAAGATCGATAGTTCATTGGGACTACCAAGACCGAGCGAACAAGAGGAATACTTTCAGAGAAACACAGAACAAGTTGTTTAGAAAGGCACAATTCAAGTGTGAGGCTTCGGAAGTGGAATGCGATTGTGAACCTTGCGATGGGTACGATGCTGTACGTTGTGACCTTAGCGATGCCGTAAAGCATCATGGGAACTTTAGTGTCACTACCCCTATCATGGAAAGGGATACTGTGCGTGTCAAACCTGAGGGATGCGAAAGTGATGCCGCTCGTCCTCTTGGACATATTATTGGGTTTAAAGGGGAATGTTCACCTTCACGTCTACCCCCCCTACGGATGTCATCCAGCCCTGAGCAAACTCCTGCCCATGTCACTCAACCCTCATCGAAACGAACCTGTGAAAGACGAAGATTCGTTTCCTGTGCGTTTGTCGGAATACTGCGACTTTGAAAATCGTCTTCAATCGTTCAAAGGAAAATGGCCTAAGTATCTGGGAGGACCGACCCCCGAAGAATTAGCCAGAGCCGGATTTTTCTACTTGGGCGAAGGAGATAAAGTCAAGTGCTTCAGTTGCGGCGTGTCACTTCACCACTGGGAACCGCAAGATTCGGCCTACGTAGAACATGCTCGATGGTCACCGAATTGTCATTACTTACCCTTAGTAGGACCGAGACATTGAAGTAACTTACCATGTCGTTGACGAAGAAGAAACCAGATTGGTTAGGAGTCAAATGTTGGACATCACCGAGACCTGTATTTAAACTTCATTTCAAAAACGATATTGAATCATTACCTAAAGAACTGCAAGAGAAGATTTACAAAGAAGTTTGGCAGGGTTTTGCCAGAGTGAAATCTCAATGGGTCACTGTAGAACTTTTGTGTCGAGAAATTCATAAGAGGAAAGTGAAAAAAGTCAACCAGTGTGTTAGATTTCTTTGGGTCAAGGGTGCATTCATCCTATTATATCGCTTTAGACCGTTTACATCAAAAGAGTTCAGTGACATTCTTGGACGTTACCCTGAATGGCAGTGGTCAGAAATTACTCACTATGTGGATTACTTTTGCTCTCTATGAGAAGATTGTGAATTGTACGGACTGACTTATTCATGAATACTTTACAAGAAAACATTCGTGCTTTGCCTGTGGAATTGAGAGAAAGGATTTACCGAGAGCTGGTCAAAATATAAGTGAAACGTAAAGAACAATTGCATCCGTTACGTCACCAGTGTTTGAACCACTGGTACCTGAATGGGATAAGAGAACTGAAATTGTTTCAATGGTCAGACATTGTTCAAAACTTTGAGGTCGCTAATGATCGACATGTTCATAATTATGGTTACTTCGAGATTCACCTAGTGCAACGCATTGAGGAAGACAAGTTAAAGGATTACCAACATTTGTTACGTGGAATCTACTTAGCGGAAGAGGAAACTTCTAAACGAACTCTGACATTTCGGTTACAGTATGCAAGATTTAGATTCCCTACTGGAGAACGAAGATCTCTGGCTAGAAAGTACGTGTATTGCATCCGAAAAAAAGAGAATATAAAAACAGGCTGCCATGCCACGGCTTATGTCACATGTCATTGAACAGATTCCGTGGAAGGAACTCAATGACCATATTCAAACCGTGGATCATTACCATCGATTATTACAAGAAATGTATCCATTCAATTTGGGTCGACAAGTGGTGTGTGTCTTAGTGACTTGTTTTCTGGGATTTCGTTTACCAGCCGATTCTTTGTGGACTCTTTACGATCAGTACTTACCACCTCCATGGCCTTAAATGGTCACGAAAAACTCCTTTTGCTCAAAGCCTTGCGGTTTCATCTTGATACTTCTCGACCTCTACGGGAAAAAAAGATTCGTCAACTTTTAGCTACCCAAGACGTGTATGACGATGTGTGTGTACCTTGCGACTTACATCCCCATTGGACAGATGTCCGTGCCTGGAAAGAATGGGATTTTGAGGATTGGACCCAAGAAGTGACCCAGTATGCACGAGAGTTGTTCAAGGAAAAAAGTTACTTTTCAACCCGTGTTAGTGACGGTGCCAGAAGAACCCGTCACCCAGGACGGGACTGTTGTGGACAGGCCTGAAAGACCCTTTCGGGAGGACACTTGTGTGACCTTACCACCTACTATAGAACTGGTTAGAACATTACCCAAAACATGTTGTTGTACAGACACTTGTTTTTATTCCACGTTAATGGTTATCATGTGCCTTTTATCCTTGTACTTAAGCCTTTGGCTTTTATGTATTTTTGTCTTTCGTATTCATGTTTGAAAAAAACATTCAATAAACGTGTTCTGAAAAAGTATATAAACTCTTGTCTTGTTTGTTTTCGTGTCACAAGTGACATTTCTCACACTATGGCTACCTCTGCTGTCTCTGCACCCTCTTCCTCTACTGTCAAAGTCATCGACGAACACTTAGATCGTGCCAGTTGGGAGGCTTTGTATCTTCGCCATCCCTTTAACATGCTCATTGCTGGACCTAGCGGTTCAGGCAAAACCGAATTCGTCAAACGTTTGATCGAACATAAACATCATTTGATCGATCGGCCACCTCAGCGAATCGTGTGGTGTTACAAAGAGTGGCAATCGGCGTACAGCCTCTTGTGGAAGGCATTCCTAAAGAAGACGATGGCATCGTCTCTGACTCCCGTCTAACCATTTGGTCATTTTCGACGACATGTTAGGAGAAGACGAAGAAGAAATTAAACTGTGGTTCACGCGCAAAGGGCATCACCGTAATGCCAGTGTCGTTTACATCACCCAAAATTTGTTTCAACAAAGTAAAGCCCATCGCACCATCAGTCTCAATGCGCATTACGTGGTCTTGTTTAAAAGCCCTCGAGATACATCGCAAGTGCAAGTCTTAGCCAAACAGTTAGGAACGCCTTGGCTGACTCAGGCGTACGACGATGCCACTCAAACTCCACACGCCTATTTACTCGTCGATTTGAAACCTACCACCCCCGAGGATTTGCGATTTCGTACCCACTTGTTTCACCACTGGTGCCAAGACGGAGGGCCTGTCCTGTACACGTCTCCGTCCTCGACTTCATTTCACTCCCCATAAAAAAAATCTATAAAAACCTCAGACCTTTTTCGTCTGTCTCACACAACGTCAACATGACGTCCCTTCAGTCGCATCTTCCCTTCAAATTGATTCGTGCCTTGTATGGCATCAGTCGAGAAAAAAATCCACAAATACGAGCTCGTGTCTTAGAAGCTAGTCTCAAAGAAGTCTTACGATGGTTCACGGTGACGGCACGTCAATTACTCCAAGGAATCATTCAGATTCCTCATCAAACCAAACGCTTTTTCAATCGAAACAAAGTCGCTTTGGTCCAACTGGCCGATCCCCGCATCGACACTCAAACCAAAAAACAAATCATTTTGAAACCTGGAGGGAGCGGTACTCTAGGAGGGGTCATCATTCGCTCTCTCTTAAGATGGGATCCTAATGCCCCCAAAGTTATACCCAAGAAAAAAGTCCAACGAAGCCCCAAGAAGAAAAAGACCAGGTTCCCAAGAAGAAGAACTTCTCCAGTGGCGGGACCCTCCTCTGATCAGACACCACCACCCCGGAAAAAGAAAAGAAGCCCTCAGAAAAAGAAACAGAGAAAAAGTCCCCAGAAAAAGAAAAGCCCACAGAAGAAAACTAGTCGCAAGAGAGGCACTTCGGCCAGGACGCAACCTTACACTCGCAAACCACGATCTGCCACGGCAGTGACTGCGTCTCCGGCATCCTCACGTTTGTCCACTTCTCCGTTGATGACACCAGGAACTGAAGAGTACTTGGAGACGTTGATCACACCAAGAACTTCTCCGTTGATGACCCCAAAAAGAACTTCCCCAGTGGCAGGACCCTCCAATTTAGTGGCAGTGGCTGCTGCTCACAAAGTACCTTCTCCCAAAATCAAAGTCCATGAAAGATCGGGCATGTTACAAAGTTTACTGGATTTGTCCAAGCAAGAACTGGCTCGATTTAGTCCGTTGCGTACCCCTGCACGACGTGTCATGCCTGTCCTCAAACTAATACGACGTAAAGACAATCAGTGGCGACGCGTTCCAGTATAAACAAACGTGTGTGACCAAGTAGGGTATCAGTGTTTTTTTGGTGCTCCTGAAGACTCAAAGATGTCACCCTCCAGAAAACCCCAAGGAAAGAAAAGGAAAGGACTACCATCACGTTTAGTCAAACATGGGGACATGTTATCTGTCCTGTCCAAAGCTTCTCCACCCCTACGAAAAAAACTCATTCAATCGGCCTCCAAAGAGGTCATCGATACCGTGTGCGAATGTTGTTTGAACGTCTTGAAAGGCACGATCCCTTTGTCCAAGCACCAGAAACAATGCTTAGGCAAACATCGTCACGTTCTTCGCCAAATGGTTCAAAAGAAAATTCCCATTCGTTAAAAAAAGAAGATGTTAGTGCAACGTGGAGGTATTTTACCTCTCTTGTTAGGCCCCATACTGAAAGGAGTCTTGGGAACCATGTTGGGAGGACTGGTGGGAGCAAGATAAAAAGGCCCTCGGAAGTCCCAAGATCTCAGAATCAACCCCTGACAACCCCATGGAAGGACGAAAACTAGCTTTAGTGCCTTACAAACGATGGATGGAATACCATCGGTGGCAAGAACAACGCACCCCGCATTTACCTCCCAATCCCAATTTGAGCGAGATGTCCCAGTTACAACACGAATTGCAGTCCTTGATGGATCGCCAAGATTTGTCCGAAACAGAAAAATCGCAAAAGTACGGTCAACTCTTGCAACGACTGCAACTCTTTCACCAGAAAGCTTTAGACGAAACAGCTCTACCCACTCTGAAAGATTTTAAGACCTTGATGAAAAGTCCAGCACCATCACCAGTGCCAGTACCAGTACCACCACTACCAGTGACCAAGACAGAAAAAAGAGAAGAAGAAGAAGAAGGGTTTCAAACTCCACCAGAAAAAGTACGCAAGTTAACAACACCACCTACCTCCAGAATTGGATGGATTAAAAAGATGATGGCCACCCCTTCTTCATCACAAGAGAAAAAGAAAGTGAAGAGAGAAGTGAAACAAGAACCGATATCCCCCGCTCAGACATCCTCCTCTTCAACACCTATTGCCGGTCGCACACGCAAAGCATTGCAATCCAAGAAAATACCCCAAAAGAAAAAGAGTAGCATCCTCCAAGAGTGGGTGCCTTATTAAGACACCAACCAACACAAAAAATAAAAAAATGGAAAAAGTCTTAGCCAGCATTTACTACGATCCCTCCCATCCTGCAGGTTACGCAGGAGTTCAAAAATTGTATCGTGCTGCCAAACGTCGACTGAAAAGTCTCCGTTTACCTCAAGTGCAACGATGGTTACAAGAACAAGCTACCTACACTTTAACAAACCCATTCGACGCAAGTTTGCCAGAAGTCGCACCCGAGTGGAAGGCATCGATCATCAATGGCAAGCCGATTTAGCCGATGTCTCTCATTTGGCCAGCTACAATCGTGGCTACAAATATTTGTTTTGTGTCATCGACGTCTTTTCCAAATTTGCCTGGGTCATACCCTTGACTTCCAAATCCAGCAGCGAGTTAGTGCGAGCTCTGCAACGGGTGTTGAAACAAAGCGGTCGTCACCCTCTTCGATGGCAAACGGACAAAGGTACCGAATTTCTGAACCAAGCTTTCCAAAAAGAATTAAAGAAACGTGACATTCATTTTTTTACCACCGAGAATCCAGAAACCAAAGCCAGCATCGTGGAACGTTTTCAACGCACTTTGAAAGAACGCATGTGGAAATATTTTACGCATCACCACACTCTGAAGTACATCGACATCTTACCGCACCTGGTGCAAGCGTACAACCAATCTTACCATCGAAGCATCGGACTGCCCCGCAAGACGTGACTCCCGAGAACGAAGTGTTGGTGTTTGAGCGCCTGTTTGGTACGTCCCCGACGAGGGCTGTCCCCAAGAAAAGTGGAGACTTGGTCGTAGGAGATTGGGTGCGCATTGGCAAAACCAAACGCACTTTCGACAAAGGTTACTTTCCTAACTGGACGACCGAATTGTTTCGCGTCACTGGACGAGTGCATGGCCGTCATCCTACCGTCTATAAATTGGAAGACATGAACGGAGAAGTGCTCAAAGGAACGTTTTATTTACCCGAGTTACAACGTGTCACCAAAAAAGAAGACGACGTGTACGTCATCGAAAGCATTCTCGAACGCAGAACCCGTAAAGTGGGCAAACGACGTGTCAAAGAAGTCAAAGTACGTTGGAAAGGATATCCACCCAGTTTTGATTCTTGGATCGACGCTTCGCAAGTCATCGACTATAAAAAGAAGTGACCATCATGCCCTTTCACACAGCAAACGCAGCTACGTCCACCACTCCTTCTTCACCTAGTTCTTCTGTGCAAGATTTACAAAAACAACCCTTGTGGGTGTGGTGTGGAGAACGTGTGCCTAAAACGCAAATCGTCTTTTTCTGCCAAATCTTCGTGGTGTATTGTGTCATCGGGGCAGCCATCGCCAATTTGAGTTTGCAACAAGGAGACAAACTATTGTGGACCATTTTATTGAGGAGTTGCATCGGTTACCTGCTTCCCAATCCCTCCCTGAAATTCTCCTCGAACGGGAACCTTGTGTCCAGTACCAGTGTCAGTCACCACTCCAACAACAACAACAACCAGAACCCCATTTTAGACGGAGACACGCCTCTGACGTCCAGTAGCCCCTCGGACAGCCACAGAACTCTGGAATTATGAGTCACCAAAACCAATTTTACTTAACCTTACCCAGCGACAGTTCCATGGATGTGTTTCCCCACAACACGTTGTGCTGTTACACGGCCAAATTACCTCAGGCCATCCCGTTAGATCACGAAGCCCATTGGGAAGTGGCTTTAGTGGAAATGATTCACCCGACCCAAGTCCTCAATGTCCTTCCCAATCAAAATTTTTTTCATGTGGAAGTTCATGACGAGCAATTGCAACAGGAATTGAATAAGAGAGCCGTATATGACAATTAAACCTATAATGAGAAAACTCAAAAGTGGACCTACCACTTGTCCATTCTCCCAGGCTATTATTTCAGTGGTCAACATTTGGTCAACACCATAGCTGCCAAGTTTAATGGCGTGTTTGGGAAAGCTTTGGAGCATGTCAACAACAAAAGTGTCACCATGGAGTACCACAAAGTAGCTCGTCGCTTCTCGATGAAATTTGAGCGGAGTAAAATCATGTCCATTTTATTTTGTCCTGAATTGTTTGACATGTTGGGCGGAGACATGAACATGATAACGACCATACTCAATAACAACGAATTACCCATCGTTTACGACAACGAGTCTTTTAGCAAGTTATTTCGTACCCCAGTAGAACTGAACCAAGGACTGAATTTGATGTTCGTGTATTCCGATGTGGTGGAATACAACGTGGTGGGACACACCTCCGTACCGTTACTGCGTGTCATTCCTTTCAAAGTGGATTCTGCCGCGAACGCTGACGAGGAAGGTGGAAACACTTACCACGTCCACCGCGAATTTGTCCATCCTCACTATTTGCCGGTCAGCAAGTCGTATTTGGACACGGTCAACATTACTATAAAAGGAGATTTGGGACAAAATATTCCATTCACCAAAGGAAAAGTCACGATGAAACTCCATTTTCGAAAACGGTTTTCTCACGATTCGTAAGTAAGTCATGTATCCAGTGTACCGAGGGGTTGCTCGACAGCGAGGACACGGTTTAGGAGATATGCTGAAATCGGCCTTTCGTTCGGTGGCCCCGGTGTTGAAACCGATGGTGACACGCGGATTGCACGCCTTGAAAGATGCAGCACTGACGCAAGGCAAAGAATTTCTCCAAAATGTCATCATCGACAAACAAAACCCTAAAGAAGCCTTCATGAGGGCAGGCAAAAATGTCTTGCTACAAACGGGTAAAGACATTTTAGGCCGACGAGACACACCTATAAATGCCCTGCACGCTACCGAGTCAGGCATTCAGCAAGGACAAGGCAGAAAGAGACGACGAAGAAAGCACCCTTTCACCAGACTTCAAGCTAGAAAGGCCAAGAAAAGAAGAACCGTTCGAGACTTAGACGTTTTCGATTATTGAGAAAGAACAGAACAAAATGATGCACCGAGAGTCTTGCGCTTGTTCCAAGACGGAACTGGATCTGTTTGCCATGCCCCCCACCATGATGACGATGCAAGAATCCCAGTGGGTGGAATTTCACCCCGTCTCCTCATTGACCGATTCCGCTCCCATCGAGTTTGAAATCAAAGGACAGCCCGAAGATTACATCGATCTGAATAGCAGTTACTTGTACTTGAAAGTCAAAGTTCTAGATAAGGATGATGGTGGAGGAGATGACACTGAGAATATAGCTCCCGTCAACAATTTCATGCATTCCTTGTTCAACTCAGTGGACTTGTACTTGAATAACAAACTGGTCAGCAGCAGCATGGATACTTACCCTTACCGTGCCTACCTGGAAAATCTCTTGACGTACGGAATAGATGCCAAGGATACTCATCTCAATGCCTGTGTGCTGTGGGAACCTGACGAAGCAACCAAGTTCGACGCATTGGATGGAACCAATCCCGGCTTTGAGCAAAGAGAAATCAAAATCTTAGATAAGAAGAGTTTAGAACTGATGGATCGTTTGCATTTGGACATGTGGTTGCAAGAGAAATATTTGCTGAACGGTGTCAATGTCTGCTTGAGACTGAATCGCAGCAGTGCTGCTTTCCATTTGTTGGCTGATGCTGATGCTACTACTGGTGGCAATCCTAAAAGCAAAATCGAGGACGTCAAACTCTACGTACGACGCGTGGGAGTGTTACCTAAAGTGAGAAACGACATCAGTCAGACATTGAGCAGAACGACCGCCAAATATCCCATACGACGCGTGGAAGTGAAAACGTTCACTATTCCCGCTAGCCATCATTCCATGATCGAAGTTCATCTGTTTCTAGGACAGTTACCCAAACGTTTAATCCTTGGTATGGTCAAGAATTCAGCCTTCAACGGAGCCTTCAATAAAAATCCTTTTAAGTTTAAACACTTTAAGGTGAAGAAAATCGAAGGCAGTCGCGATGGCAAGACGTTGTGTACCCGACCTTTCGAATCCGACTTTAGTGACGACAAGATGAATTACTTGAGATCGTACTTGTCCTTGTACGAAGCCACCGGTCAGTTAGGGACCAACACCAGTCACGGCATTACGTACGAAGATTACGCAGGAGGCTATGCTTTGTGGGCTTTCGATTTCACTCCAGACCAAGGTAGCGACGAGGGACATTTTCACCCTATAAAATCCGGCCAGATTCGTGTGGAACTTCAGTTTGCAAAAGAGCTGCCAGAGACAGTGAACGTCATCCTGTTTGCAGAATTCGATAATACCATAGAAATCAACAGTTTGAGAGAAGTCATTCTAGACTATTAGAAGCTATGGAAGACTGTTATCCCTCTTTACCTAGTGGAGAAACTTTGGACATGGAATGTGAGGAGACCGTGGCAGGAGAATCCCACGACAAAGACAAAGAAGTTGTCATGATGAAGTCGAGATGGCCAGAACAAGAAGCCCATTTAGTCTCCTGTTTTGACAAACACTTGGTCGAAAAAATGACGGAATTGATCAAAAAAGAGTGCTATGGATGTCAATACGATCATCCCAGTCAAATTCAACACGATAAATGCCTGATGCTGAGTCAAGAAGAAAAATTGGACGAGTATCTGGACGAAGCTTGGAGTCTCATCTCGGACGAAGTCGTGTTGCATCAGTGGTATAAAGACTTGAGTGAACATTCTTGTCCACTATTAACCACTCAAGAGATCGATCGTATCGAAGCTCTCCTGAATCAGAGTGGGGAGACGAAGCGAAGAAACGGTTATTTGTCAGACATTTTCAAGCAAAAAGTCAGGATCGAATTGATGACTTATTATTACCTGTGAAGAAGAAGAAAAAACACACAAAAAATGGATACCTGGGAACTTTATTACCTTTTGAACCACAGTTCGTACACGGCTTCTTGGAATCCTGTCGTATGTGCTAAAGATGAACTCCCTCGTCGCAAACCTCAAGACCATCTAGCTTATGTGATCAACACGGACGACAGTCATCTCCCAGGGACCCACTGGGTAGCCGTCTACTTTCCTCAAGAAGGATGTATGGAATATTTCGATTCGTATGGATTGCCCCCTTTGGAAGACGATAGCATTGACTTTATGAGAAGAAATGCTCAGACCACCCGATTCAATAATGTGAAATTACAAGGCACAAATTCCTTGGTGTGTGGACAGTACTGTGTGTATTTTCTGCATCATCGCAGCCTGGGCTATTCCTTAGAACATTTAGTGACTCATTTTGATCCTCGTTCTTCTTCTAGAAACGATGTGAAAGTAGATCAATGGTTTTGTGACCATTATGCTTATCTTTTGTCTCAAGCTAGGAAACGTAGTGTCCATCAATGGCCTAATGATTTCCAACAGTGGAAATCACAATTTCATTCACAACGTTGTCAGCCATGTTTAAAGTAGACTGTAAATTGAAAAAATGTTTGTCATTTGAAACAATTGCTTGATGTTATATTGTTGGATTATTGTTAAAAATGTTAGAGTTGTTGTTTAGTGTTAAGTGATTTTTGAATAAAAAATGTTGTGTTTTGAAAAAAATGCCTTTGTCTTTTGTTTAGCTATAAGAATGTTGAATTCATGCTCTTTCATTTCTTACTATCCCTCTCATGACACTCATTGAACGTTGCGACTCGAAAACCGTGTGCGGAATATTTTCCTTCACGTCCGCGCTTTGACTTTAAGAACCGGGGTTGTTTCCAGTCTAACCATCCATTGTCGACTCATCCTCCTAAGAAGATGTGCTCCAAACTAGCTAAGCTCAACGAAGCCTACGTGAATTTGCATAGGGTCAGACACAGTCTGATACCGAAGCCAGAAGAGATAGAGAACGTGAGAATGCTAAAAGTCACTGAAGACCTGATAGAAGAGCTCTTCAGAGAAGAAGTGAACAGGGAGAAAGAAGAATGGACAGAGAAGTACAGACTTCAGAGACAGCAGCAACAGCAGCAACAGCAGCAACAACAACAACAACATCAGCAGCAACCTGAAGCTGACAGAGGCTTTGTCGATTGTCGTATCGACACCAAAGAGTTCTTCTTCTCTTTCCGAAGAAGCAGACCTATCGCCAGAAAGTCTTTCCTCAGAGGACATCGCATTCTTAGAAACTAAAAAAAGATTGCCATAGCAAACAAAAAAACCCCAGCCCTTTTCAGGGCTACCCAATACTCTAGAAAAGAAATAACCATCGATTTGCCAATGTGTATAGGTAGAGTAGTGTGAAAATAAACACTAACTCTTTTTAAAAAATGTGAGGGTATGTGTTTAAGTGATCAAGTACGTTGGTGTGGATAGTAAATGAAAATAATGTTTTTTGGTGTTTGAGGTGTAGATTTGGGGTTAGATTGGATTGATTTGGGTATGTAAATAGTCTATTGAAGTGATTTATAAAAATTTTAAAATAGTGATGGGTAGCATAAAAAGTGAGTGTTTCTTTTAGGTCCGCGCGTTGTTGTTCTTTGGTCATGATCTAGGTAAGATCAATTTTATGTTTTTTAGGGGGATGTTTTCCTTCACGTCCGCACTTTCAGTATAAATTGAAACTCGTTCGGCAGTCCAACTACCCTTGTTGATTGATCAACACCAAAAATGAACACGAGACTGGCGAAACTGTTGGAACTTCATGTGCATCTGGAATATGCCAGGCGCCTGTTGAATGAACTGGACGCGGAAGCCATTGTGGAATACGGAAGGATGAGAGAGCAGGAGGAAAGAAGAAACAAAGAAGAGGAGGAGAGAAAATACAAAGAAGAGGAGGAAGAGAGAAGAAACAAAGAAGAGGAGGAGGAAAAGGAGAGAAGAAGAAGAAATTTCAGAATCCCAGAGAGCGAAAATTGGGATTCTGAAGCCACATATCCTGCCTCTGCTCTCTCCCCCCAAAAGGTAAAAAGTAACTGGGGGATAAGATGTGTATGTTGTGCCAGGCGTGGAAGGTGCCACCATTAACCAGGTGTCCATGAAGTTCCAAACAAAAAACAGCCCTTTTCAGGGCTACCCCAATACTCTAGAAAAGAAATAACGATCAATTTGCCAATGTGTTTTGGTAGAGTAGTGTGAATATAAACACTAACTCTTTTTATAGTGCGAGTGAATGTGTTTGTGTGTTAGTGTTTGTGTTAGTAACTGTTCAAGTAAGTTGGTGTGAATAGTAGATTATGGGTTACTTTATTGTTTCTTAGCGTATGTGGAGAGTATAGTTTGGGTTTTATTATATGAAATGAGAAAAGTGGGGATGTTTTCTTTCACGTCCGCGCGTTGTTGGGTCATGATCTAGGTAAGATCAATTTTATGTTTTTAGGGGATGTTTTCCATCACGTCCGCGCTTTCACTATAAGAACCCACAAAGTTTGATGTTGGAACCATTCTAAGGAATAACTGAGACAAAATGACTCAAGTATCAGTTGTATTTAATCTATTGAGAGACATCTATTTCTGGATAATGGATGTAGAATATGTTTTAGGAAGAATAGAAGAGGAATGGAGGCATGGAGATATGAAAGACTTTGTAACGAGTCAAGTTCAAGGCCTAAAGACAGCAAGAGATATCATAGCAGGGATGATTGAAGAAGAAGTCAATAAGTCAAGAGGCTTCATTAACCCACCTTACTTCAGAGTGGGAAGTTTGAAGGAAGCACTGGATAATGTCATCAAAGTCCGGTGCTTCCTAGAAAAAATATTGTACTGGACAGAGAGGAGAAATGTAAAATGGGGATTGGAAAAGGTGAAGAAAGGGGAAGATCTGATGAGAAAAGTAATGGAGGAAGAAGTAGAGAAGATTAAAGAGAAAAGGAGGGAAGAAAGAAAAGATGTGGAAAACAAAAAGAAACAGGCAGAGTTTGAGAGGTTGAATCAGAATTGGATAAAAGTTCAGGAAAAGTTTAGAGCTCTAGGTCATCCTGACTGGATGCCAGAAAAGGAGAAAAAGAAGACAGGAATAGTGACAAAAGTGAGAAGATGGTTGAAGAAGTGGAAGTGTTAGAAGAAACCCAAAGGCCCTTTTCAGGGCCAGCCATATTTCTCGAAAAGAGAATGACTTTTTCAATTGCCTACCCCTTTTTTTAAAAAAAATTTAAAAAAAAAAAAAAAATCCCATGTTCAATTCCCCTTGTCCCTAAACAAACCCAAACTCTATTCCCCATGTTAAATTCCCCTTGTACGTATATTGACCCACGATTTATTCCCATGTTAAATTCCCCTTGTACGTATATTGACCCACGATTTTTCGCCATGTTAAATTCCCCTTGTACGTATATTGACCCACGATTTTTCGCCATGTTAAATTTCCCTTGTACGTATATTGACCCAGGGGGGTCTGTAATGCTAATTCCCATTGTACGTCTGGTATCCCCATTAACTACTCAGAGGATTTGAAGTTACAGAAGAAAATGAATACATACAGGCGTTTATTCTGAATACCAGTAAGAAATTTTAAGAATAAATAAACAACAACGTCATTTACTTTATTAATTTGCGACTCCGTGGACAGTTAATTAACCCGCTACCTTTTGAGATAGAGGCTTTTTAAAATTAATAATATTTGAATATTTGCTTTGTATCTCAGAAAATTCGATATATATATATATATATATATATATATATATATATATATATATATCGAACTTTATATTATAACTGGTCAATTTTATAAATAAAAGCCCTATGAAAGTCGCCTCTATGCTTTTATCACGCCGAATACTTGAAAATGGTGACAGTGATATGGATACAGTTTTCGAGTTGAAAAGAGGACTTGTTTGAATCACTGCGGGAACTGTATAAATCCTAACAGGAAGTACTTCATTGTTTTCCTCACATTTTACTCTGAACAAGTGTCGCGTTTTTGCTGGAAAGACTGCATTTATTTTTCTTGACGACTATTAACATTAGTATGTTATAGTTAGAAATCGCCATAAACGAACTTATTTTCATAAAATACTTCAAACATGTTTAAAATCTTTTTCAACAAGTTTCGCCTAAACAACCTCTCTTTTATTTTCAATATTGGCAACCGCTACCCTATATGTATAAAGGGAGTTTTCTATTTTAGCTATGGTCTTTTGACCTTCATCATTGCAGAAACCCCACCCACTGACGCATACAATAGCCAATCAAATGAATGAGATAAAAATGCGCGGGAAATGTCTCGCGACACGTAACAGACAACATCAAACAAAAACAATGAATATTTGCGCTTGTATCAGCAAAATCCATGGGGTAGAATAAGAATTCGCGGATCTTTTTGAAGGAAAGTCATGGAGAACTTCCAGAAGATTGAAAAGATTGGCGAAGGGACCTATGGCGTTGTTTACAAAGCGCGTGACAAGATCAGCGGAAACATGGTTGCCCTGAAAAAAATTCGTCTGGATGCGTGAGTCAAAACGTGTCAAGCACATCTGTCAAAATATTTTTGAGTAAATCTGTTCTGTATTTAACGAAAAGAGTAGAGTTATGATAAGTTCATGGTTATTATTATTCATCACAACCATTGTCCACATGGAAGATGAATATAAAGTCTTGGATTTATATACCCCCACCCCGCTCCTTTCTCAAGGCCCTCTTCCATCATCAGACTCTGAGTATGTTCTCGGTAACTTTTAACAGTTTTTGTGACGGATAACATCATGTCTTGGTATCTTAAACTATTCCAGACCATACCACCCTTCTATGTAGAACTCCATTTTTTAATATCCATAAAAGAATAAGATCCAACATGCCTAACACAAGAATGGAATTTGTAAGATCTTCATGACAGTTTGGTTTATCTTGCTTGCATAAACGTGTGAGAAATAACCAGACTTGGTTTGCTAGTACATGAGTGGGTGAGTGGGGTCCTGTAATTTAGAAGTATATATTTGTATATTGGCCATGTAATACATGAAGTATCATTGACGAAGACTATTCATACAGCTGCAGTGTAACAATTCTAGAAAAGTATTTGTACAGTGACTGTAGAGTGTAGTATTCTCACACCCTCCCTTGTCCTAGTACCTCCTCAACAATTTTAAAAACAAGGCATCAGAGATATACAAATGTACAAAACATTAGTCATTTTGTTCACTGATTTATGATTTGTAACCAGATTGTTGCATGAGGATCCCAAACACATATTTGTGTTTTGATTCAAACGAGAGTTTCTTAAGCAACATGGTTGCCATATTTGCTTGGGCCAGTTTTTCAAGCAACAATTGTGATGTGGTTCAACATCTTTGATGATTGCAGTAAGTCCGTAAATTTTGGAGTTGTGTCTTCTATTTATTTGTTCTGTTTGTCTTAGAAATAATATAACTAGACATTGCAGATATTGGATGACACAGATACTATTTTACTTGTAGAAAAAAACTTCACTGAATTTCCATCAATCATTCTTTGGATTGAAACTAATTGTTGACAATTTTCTTGTGCTTTATTTTTTGTTTTTAGTATTGTTGTAGGGGTAACATTTAAAAAAAAACTTTATGTGCATAATGTTTAAACTTGACATTCTATTTATTGAAAAATGTTTTCTTTGTAGTGTGATATTATAAATGGCTATGAATTTCCTTGTAGTGTGATATTATAAATGACTAAGAATTCAATCCAGATATTAATTATTATTATTGATGTTGTTGTTTTTCATTATTGTTTTTCATTATACTTTCTATTCTTTTGAAAACCGCTCCGATGGCCTAGTGGGTAGAGCATCCGCCTCGGATGCGGGAGGTCGTGGGTTCGATCCCCAGCAGTCATACCAAAGACTTACAAAAATGGTGCTAATAGCTGCCTTGCTTGGCGTTCAGCATTAAGAGTTAGTGTTAGGACTGATCGGCCTGGTGTCAGGTTAATGTGACTGGGTGGGACATCATGATACATGTCTGCAGCATGATGCCCCAGTGCTAGACATCACTATAAACTGCCACATTGCAGACATCGTAGCGATATGACTGAAAAATTGTTAAAGCTACGTTAAAAATCAAAATTACATCACATCACATCCCTTTGAAAGAGAGGGACTTCCAAGTTTATACCTCAGATATAGGCAGGAGACTCTTGATTTCCATGAGTGAAAGTCTGGGGCATGTTATCTTGAAATTCTGTTGACAGCCATGCAGTCGTGAAGAGAATTGGATAGAAGACCATTTTGTGTTATTAATATTGGTGCCAGATGTCAAGTGAAAGAGGCTTTATCAGTATGACTCATGGATGTTATAGAACTGAAAACATATTTGAGCTGAGGGTTCTTTATATATTGTAAACATGTCAAATCAAGAAAAGGACAAATCTTGTGCTTTACAAATTTGACAAGAAGAATCTGAGAGTGAGAGTAATATAGCACTCAGGTTGAACACATTGTCTTGTTGCGGAATTTGTGGAGTTGACTTCGTATGATCACTCTGTGAAAGTTAGAAATATAGAGTAGTTAGTGTGGTATATGACAGATACATAATTGTATGTGTATTCTGGTGCTAATCTGCATGGATTGTGCCATTTGTGACAAGAACTTTAATCGTTTATGGTTGCACTTCACATGAAATAATTTCTGGCATTGTGGTTTCGGCTGTGCACCTTGCAAAACCTTCCACATCCTTCCAGTTGCTACTGGATGATGCATTGAATGTTTGTCAGCAATGATGTATTCAACTTCAGTTGAATTTATTTAAGAACAAATACCCCTTGAAGATTTGTAGCAATCGCTGAAAAATTGACAAATCCTTGGAAAAACTCAAGGTCTGTATAATTGTAAAGCTGCAACATTTACATATGTAAAAGCTTTGTTTAATTTTCTTGCAGTAAATGTTTAACAAATCATTAGCCATGTAAAATTAAATGAACGCACATGACTGCCAGCGTCATTGGACCATCCCTTTGTAATGCAATGATATATTTCTACATCTTGTCTTAATATTATGTTAAGAGAATTGGATAGCAGATCCTTTTGTATTGTAAATGTTGGCGCCAGATGTTAAGTGAAAGAGGCTTTATCAGCATGACTCGTGGATGTTATACAACTGAAAAAATATTAGAGCCGTGGGATCTTTATCAATTATAAACATGTCAGATCAAGAAAAATTCTTGAAAAAACTCCATGCCCATATAAAGCTGCTACATTTACATATGTAAAAACTTTGTTTAATTTACTTCCAGTAAATGTTTAACAAATCATCAACCATGTATAATTAATGCACACGCATGGCTGCCAGTGTCACAGGAATGTCCCTTGTAATGGAATGATATATATCCACATCTCCACTTAATATGTCAGTTAAGTAGGGTTTGTCTTTTAAGTCTTTCCTTAAAGAATGGATGATTGGTATCTCTAAAGAAAAGCTAATAATTGGTTGTACCAAACATTGCACAGCATTACACATCAAGTTGATTTACTGATCTTCCTGACCAAAACAATACATTAGTCTTCATTATTTAAAATTTGAAAAATATGTACATCAACAGACATTTTGATAAATAACATTTTATTTTAAGGAAACATCATCTAGGATTTATAAACCACTGCAGTTTTTTAGCCATCCTACAACATACACTGTACTGTGCAGCATGGCCAGGAAGCATGTCTTTATCGATTAAAATTTTCATCTGCACCTATATATTGCAGAATGAAACTATCAGAACATTCAAAGGTTTTTTACCTAAATTGTCAGGTACTGTCAACAGTCAAATGTTTTACAAGCTGAATCTTGTCTTAATCCGAGTTAAAATACATGTAGCATGTGCAGCAATCTCAGGTCCAAGTATGGGATATGAATTATCAGTTGTTTACATATACATAGTTGTCACTTATGAACTTAACATGAAAATCAAGGGGACAGACTGAGTTTTGAATTGGTTCAATTAAGCAGCATGACTTATTTTATACCATCTACGTGTTTTGACAATAGGGCTTTATGAACTATCAAACAGGCTTATAACGTAAATTGTTATTTATTGACTTAAATATAAACTTGGGTGGGGTGAGTAGGTCCATTTTGGCAATATGCTTATAGCGTGTCCCTTATACGTTCAGTTTATTGGGTGTTTGTTTTATGGTCCATTTTGAATTCCTGAAAGAGATGAAAGAAAAACCAGTCATGATTGTGATATGACTGGTTGAAAACAAGTTAGAATAACTTTTAAATTGTAATGTAGGCCAAGCTTAAAAAGGGATGAACCTCTTGGGGCATGATTTGAATAGGGAAGATAACTCTGGCAACAGCATGGAACAAGTGTCCCATTTTCATCAATAATTTGGTGTTGATCTATAGCTGTTCTAGATCTGTATATGCACTAACAAAATCATGATGACTTTACAAGTTTGGCCTTTATCCTCCTACCTTTTGAGCTTGCTTTAACACACCTGGCTGAAATCATTTTAAATTGTTTATTATGGCTGTCCAAATACATCTAAAACTTAAAAAGACTTAGTGTCGCCTACTCGAAAGTTTATAGGCCGTTTCAAAGTTTAGTCCATCAAGCCCAAATAAGTTGGTTGCTATATTCATTGAAAACAAAAATCTTTTGAATGGGTAATTAATGGTAGGAGATGGCAAAAGGTGAAGGTTTTAGTTACTGCAAATGAAAGAGTAAATATATAAAAGCAAAAAGTTACTTATAGCTCTATTGGTCACCAGAAGAGCTTATGGGATGGTCATTTGTCCATCTGTTAGTCCATTAGCAAATGTTTGATATCATTACACCTCCTAACCAATTGGAGGATTGCCATAAAAAATCTTGCACACATTCATCCCATGGTCCAGCTATCTACATATTGCCTACAGTTCACTTATATCGGGACCTTAATCCATGTTTTTGATGATTCGGCATTTATGATAGTTTGAATATCAGTAATTTTACTGCAGACTAAATTTTGTGTTATTTCTCCATCCACGTTTCCAGATACGTACCATTAGCTGAAATTGATTGCTGAGGTTATGCATTAGACTGGTGACTTACCGACTGCAAGCCAGACTAGTTAGATGTGAAGATGTCCAATTGATTTCACACATTTTAAATGGAATTTTGCTACGACTTACCAGAGGCCAAATGTTTTTTTGCATGAAATATGGTGTATGCTTGTAATTTCAAAGTGTTGATGCAGTGTATACTTGTAATTTAAAACTGTTGATGCCATTTTGCTAATATATGCATTCTGATTCTTGAGGTTACAACAGGACAACCACTGTACATTTTTCCCTGATTAATTCTGCTATTTTTTTGCTGCAAATGTGACATTTAGTTGCAAAGTTAGAGCACTATTATTTGGGTGAAATTTTAGGACAGGTGTTAAGTGATGGTGGGGAGGGGAGGAAGTCAAGTTCAGGAGTTCACAGGAGTCAATAATAATTTCCTGTCCAAATGAAACATATTTTAAAATCCTGCAGGATTGTTAATATCAGCAATTCGATTTTATAATTGTACTCCATTAGTATATTTGTATTATTGTATTATGACACTGGTTAATGCATATTGTATTATCCATATCAGATCATCCTGCACATCTTGGTGAGGTTTTGTAGTTAGGTCAGTTTTCAGGTACTTGTGTAGGGCATATTGTTCCATGAACACGTTTCTAGTTTTCTACTAGATTTATAATGAGTGCAAGACCCGATTCATGTAAAATGATCCAAGGACCCATCCTAATCATCCTAGTAGAAGCCTTTGGAGTGACTTGGTATTTGTGTCCAGTTTGGGTTCAAGAGATCTTTACTTTCAGTCATAATTGAAGCTATGCTTTCTCCTTTTTGTAAGATAATACAAACTAAATAGGCTGGTAAAATTAATAATTTTTCTTCCAGAGACTCTGAAGGAGTACCAAGCACTGCGATCAGAGAGATTTCCCTCCTGAAGGAGCTGAGTCATCCAAATGTTGTAAGGTAATGATGTTGGAGAATTTAAATGTTTTAAAAAGTCATACTTTTACATTGGTAATTGTTCGGGTAATCAGAAATCACAAAAAGAAAATCTAGATTGGTTTGCGATTCTTTGCTACTGTTAGTTGAATATCTGTCCCCAAGTAGCATTGACCAGTACAACACTACCAACAGCATTCTTCTGGATTGAAAAATTGTCGCATTTTTAATTTTGAATGCAAAAAGACTCAAGGGGCAGAGACTCAGATATGCCAGGGTTTTTTTTCGTTGGGGGAGGGGGGCAAATTTGTCTGTGCGCCGTCTGTTTCTATAAAGTGAGTGTCAAGTATTTAGTGTCCACATTATCAGAAAGAGTCAGAGTGACTGTAAAGGGATTCTTTGAAGTGGCAGTGGCTACAATTTTGTCAGTAAGGAGATTAAAACAAGTTCAGAGGTCTCACTAGGATTTTAAAACTAGGAGTTCATGACTCCTAATTTGGTAAAAATAGGAGTCCCACCAGCAAAAGTTGCAGTCCCCTCCTAGAAGCATGTTGCAGTAGCTAAATGTCTATTAAAATGCCAGGAATAAACAGACACAAAACTTAGTTTTATTTATTTGTAATTATTTATTATTCTTTAAGAAATTGTGTATTAAAATTGATATCATCTACAAATATCATATTCTTTAACTACAGTATAATTCACTTTCATCTATATCGCATTTCACAAAATTTTCTGATGCTGGGCTTTGGATCGTATTCCTCCACACTAGGTCCCTCTTCTTTGACTCACATCAATTGTCTTAAGGTCTCATGTTTTATTCTGGACCTTCTCTTCATTTTTATTTTGTCTGCACACTGAAGCGCCTCTTACATGCCACAGCTGTCACTGGTGACATCAAAAAGCTATGACTGCAAAGTCTGGAAATACATCTCTACTTTGAAGCAGAGTTGTACAGGCTTATGTTACTGTGCAGTTCAATGACTTTATGACTACCAAGCAAGTAGGTGGTCTCTTGATGTCTCATGCCAAGAAAATGTGCAACTTTGCAGATTATAAGAACCAGTAGTTGCCATGGAGTTTAATTTTCCACATTCTTTACACCACTGGTATATAGCTCTTTTTTGTCCATCAGAATAAATTTTCTCAATGCAAGGAAAGTTTTTATTCCAAAATCTAAGCTAGACATCACATGCTCTATTACACTTGGCTACTGTCCCATCAGAACTATCAGTTCTAGCAACGTTAGCACAGTTCAGAAACTCATTAAAATGTTCATCAGTGTTCTGTTTAACCCCGGAATACTTACCCAAATTTGCAAATGGCATTCTAAGTCTCTACATGTCTTGATTTCGAGGTCAGATGCAATATTTATACGTCTACAATCAGAAATGAACACAATAACAGGGATCATGCTGGGCTTCACCAATGTTGCAAATGACAATTTTTTTTCTTTAGTGTCAAAATATACCATCTGGCAATATTTTTGGTGACATTTTTAGCTGATAAAATCTGTATATACATCTTGGGTTCGGCGTGGAGAAATTCAAAGGCACCATGACTGGAAGCTGCTAACATGGATATAAAAATGCACTGAAATCTATTGTTACATAAACAAACCCTTGTTTCATATTGATGAACCACCCTAACAGTGCATTGTTATATCATAGTCTGCTTATGCTGATGTCTGGCCTTGGTACTGTATGCTGTAATATAACCAAACTATCCATGCATCTGACTAGCTACAATCAACCACCTTTGAAGGCAGAAACGGGAAATGACAGTTGACCAGGTGACTGCAATTTTTTAAAATAAAATGTAACAGAAAAAAAAAGTTTTCCTGCAACTTTAATGAAAACTCATTACCTTTGAAGCACTGATATATACAAAGCAAATAAAAAAAATTCTGTCTCAATGTTCTACAATTATTTGATGTTGCCGCAACAATAACAAATGGGTATTGGTTTGGTTCTTCAAAGAGAGCCTTTAGTGGCGCCTTCAGTAACACATGTACCTTCATCAAAGCAAGCCAATGACCTTTGATCAATGGAAGTCAGCAACAAACTTAAATAAAAGCATTCTTTAATTTTTCATAGTGATTAGATTATATTTATTGTGTTGCAAAAGTTTCCTATTTGCAACAAAAAAGTGCGGAGGACTCCTGCATGGGTAATGTTCTGCATCCCAGATATAAAAAAATTGCGTCCAAATATGTTTAATTAGGTGTTTTTTCGAGATCTCTGAAGTTAATTGTCAGCACTTTATCACAGTACCCTGCTCAGTAGACTAATTACACATGATTTCACTTAGTCACTTTTCTTAAATAAACATATTCAGCACATTTTAAATCCATCGTACTGTAAATGCTTCAATGTTTGCATTTTAATAGTAGTAATACAATACCTGCTACTATTACATTGCTTTCTCATTTTGGGGTTCTAGTCCTGAGTCCAAGCTAATTATTTTTTTACTCCAGTTAGTACTGGAAGACCAGAATTGAAAAGAACATGTTCCCAGTCTGGCTTCTTTGTGTCGGCCGACATACACATCAACATTTTTTTCCCTTAAATGACATGCTTTACACTAGTGCTATTGCTTGTCAAACTTTGCCTTCTTTTCTTTTTTTCATGTCGTCTTTGTATTTCACATACTTTTTTGTTTCCTCTGTTCATGCTTTAGTTGAGTGTTTTCTGTGTTCCTTTTGTAAATGGATGACCCAATTTATTCCCAAGAGGTGTCTAAACTACTGATGCATTGGGGCAAGAAAAATCACAAGAGTGCCAAGCATCCCTGACACTCATCATTATGATGCCAGCACTCTCAAGAGAAGGAAGAGCAGTTATGTCATTCGTATAAATCTGATGTGGGCTTGTCCATTAGGTAATTGTCACAGCGCACCAGTTACAAGGTTTTGATTATCAGTCTTGGGACCAGAATCAGGTTGGTGCCCCTGCCATCTAATCTCTTGATTTAATCCATATGGAGATAGGGAGTCAGTTTGAACTCACCCAACTTAGGAAGCAGATTGAATTGGCATCCCCCCTGCCTATGTTCCATGTTATTCTCTACAGGTTGTTAAGACCCTCTTTCCAGGAAATGAGGCTTCCTTTCCCCTTTTCTGTTACCTGGATGCCTGTCCCTTGTTTTTAAGGTTGGGTGGACATGACAGGCAGTGGATCTGCTTAAGTTGCCTCCTGCCAGGGTTTCTTCAAATATGAACTTTGCCTCACCGATTGACTATATTGATAATCTAATTACCTAGTGGACCAGTCTATACTTTCAAAGAAAATTGTACCAGATATTAAGTGAAATGCTATACAGTGTGAGTGGTGGATGTGATATGACAGGAAATGTTAGAGCAGATGGATCTTTTCGAACTTCAAAACATGGCAGATGAGAAAAAAGGGACAAAACATTGCTTTACATATATTTAAAAATTAAAAGAAGAATGTGAAAGTAATGTAATACTGCATTCTGAGCACATGATCGTACTCATTGCAGAATTCCAGTTCATGATCATTCAGCAGGTTACACATGTAGACTAGTTAAAGTGAGTGCTTAATATTAATAATTTTTCAGTATATTTTGGCAGAACCAGGTTAGTTGCAAAAATGAATGGATCTTTATTATACATGCTGTAATTCTGGCATGTAATATATAGATTATACTTTTTGCCTAAATTACACTTTTGCCACTTGTAATAGCAATAATTATGCTTATAGCACTTGAGGGATTGACATATATGCAGAAGGAATCAGTGATCCCACTCTAGTAGGGTTAGTCCCATCACACCTCACACATGCCATGAGTGGATACGTGGCATCTGTCTCTGTGGAGATGTACTGCAGACCTGCCAACTGTTAAGACTTTGCTGCAAGTTTTACAGAATTGGCCTTTAAAGTACAGACTTTTGGAATAAAAGCGCAAATTACAGAGATATGATTGTGTTAAAATCTGGGTACTGGCTTTTCCATGTCTGATTTAGATCCAAGTTTCAAATTAGATTTAGGATGTTGCTCAGGGAACAAGAATAACTTTAAAGGGGTAGTTAAGATACTTTAAACCACATGTATTTTGTGGTGCAAAGCATCTGCATGATCAAGCTGTTACTTATTAGAATTTATATAAAAAAAATGGCATTCAACAAAGCGATACATTTTTAGAATGAAAGGTAAAATGAGCCTTTTA